>OY978525.1:53299447-53394447 GCA_963854835.1 Megamerina dolium | reverse complement strand
TTTTTTTTTATGTATATATATATATATATATATATATATATATATATATATATATATGTGTACATATATTTATATATATATATATATATATATATATATATATATATATATATATATATATATACATATATATGTATATACATATAAATATATATATATATATATATATATATATATATATATATATATATGTTTATGATTTTATTGCCTTTAAAATAATTCATAATTTTTTTTAATAAGTCGTTTAGTTTTGAAAAATTTGTTATTAACCTTTTTATTTTTCTTCATAACGTTAAAGAAATTTTAATTTGATTATGTTATATACCTATATCGTACGATAATGTTTCTAGTCTATCGGGTAATCTTGGCTTTAATTTTAAACTAATATGCGCATCTTCGACAAAAAAATTTTGGTTTGTTATATATAATTTTTTACCTTATGGTCCGTATTCACCCTAGCAAGATTTGGAAAACTGAATCCTCTAAAAAATTATGTTTCGAGTTACAATACCTTGGGTAAAGATCATATGAGTTCTCTGAAAAAGGGCCTGAATTGGACGAAGGTACTGAAGAGCCCCGGAAATATGTTTCCAGGTAAAGTTCTAGTATTTCGTCTCTACTGGATGTCCATGTTCCGTTCGGTTTCAGTAAATTTCTAGCACAATAAGGGCTTTTAGACAGAATTTGCCACAGTCATGCTGCTTTTGAGAAATCTTTTAGGGATACACAGAAGAATTCCCAAGAAGTGTGCTGCGCTTTAGTAGTCTCATATTTGTATGTTCGTAAACGATGCTTTTATTTATACCAGTCATGGGTAACTCTACTGGATTTGGCTGTATTAAAAGTAAATCCATCAGCAGGGCTGACCACATGGTAATTTGCGCTTTCTTCTCTGTTTCCTAAGTGAACAGCTTTCTACCACTTGAGTGAGTGTTTGCGTTTGTTCCAGTGGATGTGTGTATAGATATGGCTGTTAAGGTTTCTTGAACTATATGCTTATACAAGTTCAACCCTGTCTACCGATGGTTCCAAAGAGATTCGGATCTGGAGTTGTAGTTAAAGTTGATATAAAAAATAAATAAATATGTGGCACTTAAAGCCCCAAAGGGCTCATTGGCCAAGCTTCTCTTCCATTACTGTTGTGCGTCTTAAATTTTGGACAGTATTAGAATGGACCTACTTATTTTAGCCGGTTCCGAACGGCAGAACACTTGTGTCATCACTTTTTCTGAGCTTTGTCACAGAGTTCTTTTTAAAAGCTTTTTCATGGCAAGTTGTTACTATCGGAAGAATTGCCAATTGCTTGCCGACAGGTGGGTACCGTTCGAAAGAAAAATCTTTTCGATATTAAATTTGTTATGCATCAGCCGGGTATTGAACCACGACCTACAGATCAGAAGGCGAACACACTAACCACTGAGCTACGGTACCCAACGGCTATATCAAAGTTGATATAGCAGTTTAGTAAAGCATTTACTAAAAACTCTTCATTCTGTGGTAATATCCTTCATAAAATCCGAGGCTGTCGTGACATCTGGAACCTGCGGACGATGGTTAGTAATAAAAGTTGTCATATCATCAATATTACATATTATTTATTACTTAGATTGAATTCAAAAAGTGACTCACCCCTTTCATTGGTACAGTGGTTCTCCAAGCGATGTGGTGGGCATGGCACCACCTCCAACTATATGGGCAATATCCCCTCTTCCTGCCTCTGCTATTGCTGCTGCCAGTATGCCAACAGGTGGTACGCTTTTATGGTCATGGGCCACGTACATTGTTATTATCCAGACTCTAGTGCCATCGGGCAAGTTTAGCCTAATTGTTGTAGTGTCCACGTTTCTTTAATTTTGGAGCAGAGAAATGTCAAGGTTGCTCTTGAACAGGAACAAGGCCTAGTATCGGCATGCACGTAGTAGAGCCTTGTGTTTTTTAATCCACTTGGTTTTAGATGATCCAAGAATTCTGGATCATTACAACAGCTGCTCCGCCTTAGTTCTGGTGGAGGTGTAAGTGGGCAGATGCCAACCTAGAATGATGGATGTCAATTTGGATGAATCCCATCCCCAATTTTATGAGTTGCCGACGTTTCCACCCGTAGATCGTTGTCCAATTCTAAAAGCCGCCCTACTTCCGTAGTTAATCACACCTTAATTCCTTGCTAGAAGTTCCAGAGATTATGGATGACTCCCTAAACGCTTCTTACTTTGCAGCCGAACAATTTAATTTATTCCTAAATGAAACTGTGTAAACTTTTGACAAAGTATCATGTTCCTAAATGTTAAGGTACTGTTAGGGATAAGCAGAAAAAAAAAACCTTAGTAATGTGCTCGAGGGGCAGTGCGTTAAAGTATCAATACCGTGTTAAAGCCGTATTAATACTTTCCAAAAATACCTTTACGAAGTCCAATTAATTGTTGATGACCTGGCAAATCTGCTATCTTCCATTTATGGGATGGAAGATGCTCATCGCCTATCTAAAGGAGTTTCAGAACTTGCTCAGGGTTAGAGCGTTCCGCAGATCTGTTAACGTGTATTGATTTTGCTGAACCATACGAAGCTGGAACATATCGAAGTTAGTGTCGATCAGCCTTTATTGAACTCTTATTTGTTGTCATTACCGTTTTTACTGGCAATATGAGCTGATTTTTTAGCCTTACCAGTCTTGCCAGTTTATCGCAGAGAGACAGAGAGTATTCTTGCTGAAATCGCACGTGGATAACCGAAGTAGGTAGTTTCAAAGGTTTTCCGAAGCTTTTCTGGCTCATGTTGTGGAGGTTGAGGTGCTTGGCATGCCACTACTTGAAGTGGTTTAAGCTAAGCATGGTCTCAAAAACGGTCCCAACGAAATCATCGAGTAGAAACTGCTCGCGTTCGAGCGGAGATTGCCCATGGAGATGTGTTTTATAGTCTTGTTTGAGTTCATAATTCCTGGAGAGAACGCGGAGGAGTTATTGTAATAAGAATATTAAAATTGAAGAAACTATATAGATTTGTTGATGAAAACAACAGTATATTCCGCACGAGATGTTAGTAAGTCAGCTTGGAAGCGCTAATTCGTCTATAAATACTCGCCGTACCACATTGAAATAAATATATTTTTGATGGGCATTATTATGGGTTTTTTTTTTTCTCTGGTTTGAGAAAATATTAAAAATATCAAAAAATATTTAAGTAAATTTGATTTAATTTAATTTGTTTGCAACACGTAATTCAGTAATCTTGCATCAAATAATTTTTCCTATTTTTAGTTTGTTGAGTTAGTTTAGTTTTTCCTAACTTCATTGGTTTCGTTGGCACGCTCACTTATTGACGGTAATATACGGTATTGTTATTTTCGGCTTCAAGCAGTTAAATAGTTTTGGCTCGTCAACATGTTCATAAGACTTCCGCGACTACGATTCGTGGGCGGTGATAATGCTATGCGCTCAAATGTGCTATATTAGTGGTTATAACAGATATTGCAATTTTTTTTTTGTTATTTATAGTATATTCCACGGGAATACCGGCTACTGATCGAGCATACCTTGGCGACTTGCAACATCAAAACACAGATTTGCAGCGAGAATTGGGACAACTAAAACGGGAATTGGAATTAACAAACCAAAAGCTTGGTAGTTCAATGCACAGTATTAAGACATTTTGGTCACCTGAGCTGAAAAAGGAACGTGCACTACGTAAAGAAGAGAGCGCCAAATATAGCCTTATTAATGATCAGCTGAAACTTTTGAGCACCGAAAATCAAGTTCGTTTATAACATGTTATTTGCAAGTAATGTATGTAGTTAGTATTATCTATTTATAGAAACAAGCAATGTTGGTGCGTCAACTAGAGGAGGAACTACGGCTGCGTATGCGTCAACCTAATATTGAAATGCAACAGCAAATGGAGGCAATATATGCCGAAAACGATCATTTACAACGCGAAATCAGCATACTCCGTGAGACGATCAAAGACCTTGAATGCCGCGTGGAAACACAAAAACAAACGTTAATTGCTCGGGACGAAAGTATTAAAAAACTTTTGGAAATGTTGCAAACAAAAGGAATGGGTTAGTATTTGATTTAGTGATTACTTATTACCCGAAATACTCCAACTTCCAACCAATATATCATTCAAAAATATTTAACATTTAACACATATCCTGTGTTCTCTCAAATTTCAATATACTGCACAATGGGCCAGACGCACCTAAAGAGTAGCGAAAATTTACCGAAATAAAGTTCTGAAATTGCTTGATGGACTAGACTATATAATATAAATACATACGAGTACATATGTATATAAATAGACCCAAGTTTCAAATAAATTTATTAATTATTTAATTTCAGGCAGATACTCAAACTTCGAAATTCTTTGCAAATCACTTTCCTTCCACCTTTTTGTAGGCAATAACATCATATTTAAATTGTAAAGGTAGTTATAAACATTTCATTCGTTATTTTTCTCAAAAAGAAAGCTAATTTGTGAAATTCAAGAGGTTTTAACCTTGAACTGGTTTCTTATGGCCGTTTTTTCTGCTACATTTTAGAGTTATTGAACCAATATATTTAACTGAACATTTAGCATTTATCGGTTCGATAACAAAGTTGAGAAACAGAATATTTTAATTTAAATATCATAAACACTTATGTTGTTCTTAGTCTGCTCATCAGAACGTCATACACGTATTAGTTTCTCCAAAAATAACATAATGATTCCATATGGCGGACGAATGTGTTAAAAAAATTATGTAATGTAATTTTTCAATTTTTACTGTATCGTGTGCATTTAGCCTACGGCACGGTTTCAGGTTGCAGTATTATTTTCGAACCCATTCTTTATTTTATTAAGTACCAGCTTAAAAAAAAGAAAAAACCTGGTTTCGATGGCATCACACCAAAAATGCTAATGGAAATTCCAACGCAGCTGTATTATTTTTAGTGGTTTTGTTTAATGCAATGCTAAAACTGGGCTACTTTTCTAACCAATGGAAAAAATAACAAGTAACAATGATCCTAAATCCAGGAAAGGTTGACATTGCCGTCAACCTACAGACCCATAAGCTTGCTACCATGTCTCTCAAAATTATTTGAAAAACTCCTGTGACATAATTCCTCAGCACCAATTTGGATTTCGCGAAAAATTACCAATGAGATACGGAAAGCATTTGAATACAAAGAGTATTGTTCAGCTATATTCCTCAATGTTGCTCAGGCATTTGATAGAGTGTGGCATGAAGGGCTAAAGTATAAAATAAGAAAACTTCTACCAGAAAATTCCCACCAAATACTGGAATCATACCTGGATAACCGTCGTTTTATTGTAAAATATAAAGACTTTTCCACAGAAGAATTCAATATCAAAGTTGGAGTTCCACAGGGTAGCATTCTTGGCCCCATTCTATATGTATTATATACTTCCGATCTACCAACAGATGCACAAATGTAGATGTTGTTGACATCTACATTTGCTGACGATACTGCTATTCTAAGCCGTAATCGAAACCCAATTAAGGCATCCACAGATTTAGGGGAGCATTTAGTACTTGTTGAAAAATGGTTATCTAACTGGCGCATAAAAGTTAATGAGTCCAAATGTAAACATGTAACGTTCACACTTAACAAAAGCACATGCCCGACAGTTACGAAGTCACCTACCTAGGGATACACTTAGATAGACGGCTTACATGGCGCAAGCACATCGAAGCAAAAAGAACTCAGATGAAATTAAAAGCTTCTAGTCTGCACTGGCTCATCAATTTCAGATCACCATTAAACTTGAAATACAAGGTCCTACTGTACAACAGCATAATAAAGCCAATTTGGAGTTACGGAATTGAATTATGGGGGAACACTAGTAATAGCAATATTGAAATCATACAGAAATCTCAGTTTAAAATGTTAAGGATGATAACTGGTGCACCATGGTATATTAGAAATGAATGATACACAATGACTTAAATATCCCAATGGTAGAAATTGAAGTTAAAAATACTAGATAAAAATATACTAGAAGATTACAAAGACATCCAAACACACTAGCAAGAACCTTGCTCAATACCTGCTATACTTCGCGCCTTCGGAGAAAGGACCTGCCAGCCTTCCAATAAAAATAAGAGCATCGTACAAAAAACATTGCTCTAGATAATAAGGAGCTACTGTTGTTGAATTAGATTAAGATTTTAAAACTTATTGTTAGATTCTTTAGGAATAGATTCAATAAATAAAGAAAATGTATAAAAAAAAAAATTCTTTATTTAAAAAAAGTTAAATTTTTTTTTTTCTTTTAGTATATTTTTAAGTATTTCGTATTTCTTCTTTGTCTGTAAATTGCAGGAGTTCGTTTTCTGATAGTGGTTTATTTTCAGATTTAGCAGAACAATTATCATCTGAATCAAGTAAAGTTGTGCTTTCGGGAGACAATTTAAGGCGCTCGAAAATTTTTAGGTTTGCTTTCTTGCGGGTGCTGTCAGACTTGAAAGTTGTGCTTTGTGAAGACAATTTAAGTCGCCGTACGCAGCGGCAAAATAGAAATAATACTGACCATGTTTTAAATTTTCTCCGTATTCTTTTTTTATTTTACATTAAAAAAATTGTTGGTTTTAAAATGTGCAGTAATAAAAGTTATTTTTAAAGCTTCGCTCTTCTTTGAACATTTTCTATTCTTTTATTTATTTTCCCTTGCGTTTTAAAAGTTGCCCTTTTAAAATACCTTACCTTATATACTCGTATACTGGTAATGAATGACATCAGCTGTTTTCGTTGCCGGCCTTATTGTGTTTAAGTGAACAAAATTGCAAAGCGAACATTTGACAACGCCGTCGTGCTCATTAGCGAAATTCGGTATTGTGCTTACAGCATAAAATTGACAAATCTGTTGAATCCATTGCTCTATAACATTAAAAGGGTAGCTGATCTACTAAATTTTCTGCTGTAATTTTTATAGTTTTTATTTCGAGCTTCATAATCCTCCTCCGCTAGCATCCCTATTAAGGGGGTCTTCTACCTTGTTGGTTCAAAAAATTCGATTTTTTTTTTTTCAATTTTCCAACCCAGAAGGTGTTAGGAATATACCCTTAAAAGGATATAACTGAAATCTTATTATTTCGAGTTTTTCCGAGCCGTCGAAGACAGTTACGCGTGCTCTTCGCGACCACCTAAAAGCTGGCCCATCGCGTTTTTCTAAAGTTATCTAACGTTCTATTGAATACCTGATGTATCTGTATCTATGTAATCTCTGTTATGCATGATAAAATTTTCGGTGCATTCAGTTTGAAAGAAAATTTAACGTCGGAAACATCCCGCTTGTTATATACATGAATATCTTTAAATGCGATTTCCCAAAAGTTGCGTTTTTGTAACTGGTTGACATGATATCTCGAAAACTAATTGATTGATTGATTGAAATTATATATCAAAATTTGTGAAAAACATGTGGCTATCGTCTGACAGATACTTTTTAGATTTTTTTTATTTAAAAAATTTTTACAGATGTTTTTAACCCCGAAAACATTAAAAAAAAAAATTTTTTTTTTTAAAGTTGCCTGTTCTGCGAAATTTTCAAATTTTGAAAATGCCATCTGTCAAACGATAGCCAAGGTGATAAAAAAATTAAATCATTTTGGTTTTTTTGTTTCAGACGATTTTCATGAGCTAAATCGTGTCAACCATTTGTGTATGCATTTTTTGCAAGGGACACTTCAAGGTCAAGTCACGGTCAAATCGAAGACAGTAAATTTTCAGTAAAATTAGTGTTAAATGTATTTAAATAAACAAGTTGAATGCAACAAACCGCACCTCGATTGCGTTTTTAGTTTTCCTATAACTAATATTCAAAAAACAGTGTCAAAAATGAAGCCACAAGGTAGAAGACCCCCCTTAACAGAGAACTGTACCTTATTATGTCAACACCTTTTACTAGAATGTTGTGAAATGTTGCAGATATTGGATACCAGTCATAGGTTTTGATATAGATTTCAGCAGTTTAGATACAACATGCCTTAAAATGGTTACTGTACACTGCAGATCAACAAAATTTTAATAGTATGTTCGTAATTAGCTACTAAAAAAATCCATATATAGACATTTTCAAATATATGTAATGTTTTTTTTTGAATTCGTTAATTCTGCCATATAGAATCCGTCATTTCGAATTTTCCAAGACTAACTTCATATTCGTAATCAGCTACCCCAAAAAAATCTCTAAAGACAATTTCTTAAAAACACAACAATTTTTTAAGTCGTCCGCCATATTGTCTACACTATTGAAATTGAATTTTTCAAATCTGACTTCAGATTCGTATTCAGCGAATCCAATAACCTTCACGTTCAAAGTTTCAATAAAATCAATAGTATCATATTTTCACCACTTTTGAGGAGCTTCTGTTCCACTGTGTGATGTTACGTTTTTATTTTGAAGATTTCTCTACCTCTCCTGTAAACATTAAAGCATATTTACATAAGTGATAATATTCTAGTTTAGTCCCAGAAAGTTTAATTTCGGCTAAGAAAAAGTTAGTGCATTAAAACTGAAAATATTGTTGCGATATTATTGCACAAATTTGTGTCCAAATTTGTGTCTTTTACCAACAGTGCTATTTGACGTGCGGTTCTAAGCAAGTTCTAAAAGCACTTAAAGAGTAGGTGAATTTAATTTAACATACGTACTGCTTGTGGCTTCGTACATTACACAACTTCACAGTAAAAAGTTTTCCGTTTGTTGCCGGACTGAAAATGACTTTTCTGGGATAATATGGCCACGCTGAATCCAAATTTTTTAAAATATTATTTTGCTTTATTAATTTCCCCAAAGAAGCGTGTTCGTTTGCCTTTATTCATTTCCCAAATGAAGCGTTCTCGGGATCCATATAATATAACTTGTACTTTGTATTAAAATATATGAATATATTGTATAAAGTTATATGAACTTAAATGGCATATACAAACGAGTTTGTGTCGAAAATCTAATTTCCTAGCTTCAACATTTCCGCCTACAATCTTAAAAATATGTGAAATCATTTTTTTTTCATGTCAAGGGAACAACTGAAAATGAGTAATTTTCAAAAATGGTAAAAAATTAACTTTTTTAGGTTTGCATCACACTATTTGTACATCATCGAAAAGAAGAAGTTTACACCATTCGAATGGTGTGCACACCATATTATATGGATAAAGCGTTTTATTCAATTTTGCCAGTACCTGAAAATAAATCGTTTTTCGCGAATATATCAAAAACACTTCATTGGAAAAATAAATCATTGTCATTTTATTTTTCATCCACCTAAATTTAGCCTATATTTCATACTGTTTTTAAAGTTCTTTATTTCTGTCGATTAGTGAAATCCCTCTGAAATCCCTCTCAAAATCATATTTTGTTTCCACAAAACTAGATATTTTTGCTAAAATTTTAACGTTTTCAAAATTAAAGCTCTTTTACGCAAAATTTATTTTTCCGATTGCAGTAAAATTCTCTGAAGTAGCTTTATTTATCTTCTGTATTGTGCTAAATTTCAACGTTATCAAATAAGAATTAGCAGAATTGTATCAAAATCAACCAGATATGTGAAATGAATATTTATTTACACCTTTGTTCTTGGCAAACGAATGACTTGCTAAATGAATCCTGTACACAGAATAATGGTTGAGAGTATCTATTTATTAGAGTTTAAAATATGAGTATTATATAACGGTAATAAATATGATTCTATCCATATTGGTCATCTTACAATGCTACATTTACAAAGTTACGTTTTGGACATTCTACTATGAATACTTGCGGCCCCATCTCTTATTAAGCTACAACAATAGCCAGCCTTTATATAAATATAAATATACAATTCCAGATGTTGCTTACAACTCAGTCGGTGGTCAATAACTGCACTCATTATTATTGGATCCGACTCTATCACAAATTCGCCTACATAGTAATAATTGTACGCCCCTTTTAATCCTGTACGGAATTTAAGACAACAGCATTGAAAGAGAAGCTCGATCAAAAGGCCCGGCACACATATCGACCCATTTGGGCCAAATTATCGAATGTACCAAAAACCAAATTTTGGCACATACGATATCATTAAAAAAAGTTTAAATTGTAAATAAATTGAAGCAATATTATTTGTGATCTTAAATCTTAAAAAAATGAAGATACACAAAGTTCAGTTTACTTTTGTTCGAGAAGCTGGAAAATACTTCCTGTCGTATTCCGACGAGTTACTTCGAGCATTGTGAATAATTGTAGGCCATTCGCCGGGCGCCCAAATTGGTCAGAACCAACTGGCATCATATAACCGGAAGTAAATATGTAAATTTATTTTTAACAATGAACTTCGAAACATTTTTTTATATGCCAACATAGCTAGTACGGCCTTTTTGCGGTTCTGACAAGCGCAACTGTCATGATATAAACTTATATCATTAGCCGTCTGCTTTTGGTCTAAGATTATTAAATACTTATAAAGGTCTGTGCGAATTAAACTGCTGCCTCGCTTACCATCACGTTCAATCAACAATAGCGGTGTCTAGTGTCTTTTCGTAACACTAAAATTATAGTAAGAGTACTTGCGTGAGTAGATTTTATTTTTTTTTTATGTGGCCATAACAACCGAATATCGATTTAGGCCGAAAATAACATGCTTCGCCAGCCATCTCTGTTCTTCGCAAGCTGGCGCCAGTTAGAAATTCCAAGCGCCGTCAGGTTCTCCAGTACTTGGTCTTTCCACCGGAGGTTTGGTCTTCCTCCTCTACGTCGTCCTCCAGCGGGTTCCGAATATAACACCTTCTTAGCTGGAGCGTGTTCTTCCATTCACTCGACATGTCCTAACCAGCGCAGCCGCTGGATTTTGATGCGCTTTACTATGTCAATATCGGCATACAGCTCGTACAGCTCATGGTTGTACCTTATTCGGTACTCGCCACCAACGCAAACAGGTCCAAAGATCTTGCGTAGGACTTTTCTCTCAAAAACTCCAAGCATTCACTCATCTGAGGTTGAAATTGTCCAGGCTTCAGCGCCATATGTTAGGACAGGCACGATGAGAGACTTGTAAAGTGTAGTTTTCGTTCTTCTTCGAGAGGGCCCTACTTCTCAATTACTTACTTAGCCCAAAGTAACACCTTTTTGCAAGAGTGATCCTTCGCAATATCTCCAGGCTGACGTCATTACAGTTGTTGATGCTGGTTCCAAGATAGACAAAGTCCCTTACTACTTCAGAAGCGTAGTTGCCAACAGTTACGTGCTGTCCAAGACGCCGGGACTCTTTGTTTGTTGACACTAGATACTTGGTCTTGCCCTTCTTCACCGTAAGACCCATCCGACGCGACTCTCTTTTCAACTCTGAGAATGCTGCACTGACTGCTCGCGTGTTCATGCCGATTATGTTGAAGATAGTGCCATTATGTCGTAGATCAGCAGCTCGTATTATCTTCTCCATAATAAGATTGAAGAAGTCGCACGATAACGAATCACCTAGTCTCACCGTTTAGTATCCCGTACGGTACTAAACGGTGCGGAGAGGTCCTTCCCAATTTTCACTGCACTACAAAGTCGAATGAGCTTTGCAGGAATACCGGACTCAGACATTGTTGCGTAGAGGAAATCCCTTACCGGACTGTCGAAACCGGCTTTATAATCAACAAATAGGTGGTGTGTGTCGATCTGTTTTTCTTGGGTCTTCTCCAGGATTTGGCGCAGTGTGAAAATCTGGTATATATATATATATATATATATATATATATATATGTGTGTGTGTGTGTGTGTGTATACATGTGTATAAATATGTATATACGTATATATATATATATATATATATATATATATATATATATATATATATATATATATATATATATATACATTTATGGTATATATATATACGATATATAAATTGTAACGTTTTTATTTTGTGAGAGTTTAATTCTACTGTCCGATCACTGGATTCTGTTAATAATAATTGCAACACTTATTTTATACAACAATTTATTTAAACAACTATTTACAATCACTCTTTAATTGCTCTTTAACTTGCTATCGTGTGATGTTGCCTCAATCTCATGATGGTGTTATGATGCCTCTATCACTTTCAAAGTCTAATAGCCTAGACAGACGGCAGCCTAATTCCGGATTACCGGCGCACTTAATCCGAATAAAATAATAACCTGACAGACGGCAGTATTGCGGATTAACTAAACGGCTGTTTGCTGTTTTATTAGGTCTGTCCACTTACATTACTATCACTATCAATTTCTGTCATCTATCACTCTCGATATAAGAAAATCTAAAAGAAGTACGTGAACTGAAAACTATCAGAAACTTGTAAATTGACATTCACCGTTCGTATTTGACAGCTGGATTTATTTGTTCGCCAACACTTTTCATGTTGAAAACTGTTAACAATTGTTGAAAGTTTTTTGATAGCGAACACACCTAATATATTGTAAAATGGATGGAGAAAAATTCACAATAGACAGCAACTTGCCCTAATCCTCTTTTATTTTGAGAATTAACTCATAGAGTTTATGCGGATTAGCTGCAGTTATTGTTCGAGTTAATTCGAATTAACTCGGTAATCCGGAATTAGGCTGCCGTCTGTCTAGGCTATAACACTTAATCAGATATGTGTAGCGAAACTGGTGAGAAATAAAACTAGTATAGCAGTTACACTAAGTAAATCCAGCTAATGTTTTTCAGCATTAATTTATTATAAAAGAATTACTTAGATAAACATGGAAGGAAAAGAGATGAACTTGATCTAATAAGGTCCATAAAAGTCCATTTAGATTTGATAACAGCAGTAATTGGTGTACTTGGTATGCTTCACCCAATACTCTTATTGTAATGTACTCAATTCTTTCTTCCTATCCTCAACTTGTATCTATTTGCTTTTGCACAGGACAGCCGGTGCAATAAATTATCTGACCACTTATTATTATTATTATCGGCGCACTTAATCCGAATAAAATATTAACCTGACAGACTGCAGTATTGCGGATTAACTAAACGGCTGATTGCTGTTTTATTAGGTCTGCTCACTTACATTATTATCACTATCAATTTCTGTCATCTGTCACTCTCGATATGAGAAAATCTACAAGAAGTACGTGAACTGAAAACTATGTAAAAACTTGTAAATTGACATTCACAGTTCGTAATTGACAGCTGAATTTATTTGTTCGCCAACGCTTTTCATGTTGCAAGCTGTTAACAATTGTTGAAAGTTGTTTATAAGCGAATACAGCTATATTTTGTAAAATGGATCGAGAAAAATTCACAATAGACAATTTTTAGCAGTGTTGCCATAGCAAATTCCCCTAATCCTCTTTTATTTTGAGAATTAACTCATAGAGTTTATGCGGATTAGCTGCAGTTAATGCCCGAGTTAATTCGAATAAACTCGGTAATCCGGAATTAGACTGCCGTGTGTCTAGGCTATAATTGAGTTCATTTGTCAACAACTGGCAATATTTATACTCTGAGGCAACACTCCAGAATCTTCCTTTATCGTATTCGAGTTTCTTCTGTTTCTTTCTCGTTGGCTTGTTCTGGTTATCGCCTAATTCTTTTTGTTGACATTCATAATAACTTTAATAACTTTAATTTACTCGTCGACGAACAACGTTAAATTAAAATGGTCAAGATCTCAAGTGTATGGGGAAATGAATTTCAGCCGATAGTTGCAATTTGTTGTCTATGTGTGGCTTACTTTATACAAGTGACACCTTATAAATACCCTAATTGTTTTATTTTTACAAACTTTACATATGAAAAATGTAATATAGATTACAAATTGCCAAATTGCCAACTATACGTATTATATACATTTTTATTTTAAAGTTAATAATTCAAAAAATAATAAAATTTTACAATTGAGCGACGAACAAAGTTTTGTTGTTCTTGTAGGTTAAGTGCTCAACCTGAAGTCGGCCTTTAAGTTAAGGGAATATAGAAATTGTATTTTAATTTCATTATCTCTTGCATTTATTATGGAAATTAAAAACATTATCTTTATTATATTTAGATTACATAAATAATTTTTAATTTTGACAGGCAAGGAAGAAGAGCGCCAAATGTTTCAACAAATGCAGGCAATGGCTCAAAAACAGGTAATTTTAACAAATGTAGCTCCAATAAATGTACCTACACAATACATACATGTACAACAACTACACTCACGGTATTCATATTAATTATTGGTACAAAAATTGTAAAAACAACAAAAAAGATTTGTAAAATTTTTTTTTACAATATGCTAAAGGCATTCAAAGTGGGAAATATAATACAACACTACTTGCAGCGATTCCAAATGTGGGGGGTGGGTGTGGGGTGGCTTATTTAGGGTTTAACCACTCCATCTCAAAAATTTTAAGATTTAATTTTCCTTAGAATTATTCCTGTATTGCACCCCTACTTTGACCAGCAATACCACTCTCACTATATATCACGATACCACATATGCTTATGCTTTGCAATGACTAAGTACGCTACGCCCTTAACAAAATTTGAAAAGAAATTAATAGTGAGTATAAATTATAGTTGAATATTAATTTATTGACAAATTAGTTATGTTTAGGTCTATTTAAAAGAAATTCAAAAATTTTCTAGTACTTCGCAAAAAAATTTAACTAAAATGAAACTCACGAATAATATTGAAGTTTCAATTGTCTTACCTATAGTTTCGTTTATCTATTTATAATAACTGTAAGAAGTGATTCAATTATTGTACAATAAAATTACATCATACAATAAATGTCTATATTTAGCAATAATAATAAAAAGGAATTATGTAATATTATTTGTAATTAAAATTGCTTAGATATGTATGTCTTTTGCAAGACCAAAAATGTTGATTGCCTCTTAAGAGAATTACACCTAATTCTGTTTTCACACGGTCTTTTTTTACACGGTTTTGATTTAACACGGTTTGAAAATAAACAAATTTAAAATTTTTTTACACGATTTTATTTTTAGGGGAATTCCCTTTTAGTGCATACAATCAAATTTATTTGTGACAGCAACTAGAATGTGTTAATATTTGCTGAACTATCCATGCAATCAGACGTGTTTGCTAAAGGGATTTTTTATAGTCAAATTTGATTTTCCAACGTTACATTAAATTATATATGTGATTTAATAAAATAAACCTGAATAGTTGTTCTTAAAAAATCCTTGTTTTTCACTAATTTCAATAGGTTTTAGAGATAAGGCACCAATCACCTCTTTTGCATCGATCAATGTCTTTTTTTACACGGTTTTTCCTGGAACCAATTACCGTGTAAAAACAGAATTAGGTGTATTTTCACTATATCGAAATTCAAATTTGTTTGTTTATAAATTTGTTTGTACAAGTATACACAATGTGACAAAGTTCATTCGGCTGTTAAGTGAAATGCCATTCTACAAGCTAGCGCTTCAAATTTTAACAAATTATGGGTTATTGGATTTTTTAAAATATATACAGTGGCTCACAGCTTATTTCGTACAGTGTATATATTTTTATGTACATGGCTGTAACATCGAAACTAAAAAACTTATCAATAAGTTTTGAATGTGGATGTCTATGTATGTGTTTAGTAAACCTAATAAGAAAACGGGGAACCCCAAAAATTGTTCTTTTTGTCATGCAAGAGAGAAAAACTATTGATCAGCTGATTTTCAGCTCACATCTTATTTCGTACACAAACTTCAATGTAAGTAAGTTTCATTCTGCCGCGCAGTTACAAAGTTTTTTTGAATTGTATGAGTTTTTGGACCTTTTTAACTATTATAACAATTTTTATTATTATTATTTTAAATAGTTAAAGTGCTGTAAATTAAACATTTAGCGTTATGGGTCGTCGTACAACGATGGAACAGCGTAAACTGGTAATTAACCATTTTAGGAAAGGTCAGAGTGTGCGAAAAATTGCTGAAATGACAAATTTAAGTGCCTCAACTGTCCAATACATCATTCAACGCTTCGTTCGCGAAAATCGGTTGGAGAACAAGGGCAGAGAAGCACCTAATAAGATTTTCAACGCTTCAGACGAGCGTTATATTGTACGAAAAATTAAGAAAAATCCAAAGTTATCCGCTCCGAAGTTGGCTGCAGAGGTTCAGCGTGAAATAGGAAAATCATCCAGTGCTGAAACTGTCCGACGTGTGCTGCGCAATCATGACTTGAACGGTCGAGTAGCCCGAAAGAAACCATTCATTTCGAAAATGAATATACAACGCCGACTTGACTTCGCCAAAGAGCATATTATTAATACTCCTGCGTTCTGGAATACCGTTATTTTCGCGGATGAGTCTAAGTTTAATATTTTTGGCTCGGACGGAATGTCATATGTTTGGCGTAAAGCGAATACCGAGCTAAACAAGGAGAACCTTAAGCCCACAGTGAAGCATGGTGGCGGTAGCGTGATGGTTTGGGCCTGTATGTCAGCAGCCGGAGTAGGTGAATTGGTTTTTATTGAGGAAACAATGGACAAAATGAAGTACCTCGAGATTCTGAAAAACAATTTACTTCAAAGTGCAGACAAACTGGGTTTGCGGGAAGAATTTCGGTACTACCAAGATAATGACCCAAAACATAAATCTGGGATTGTGCAATCTTGGCTTATTTGGAACTGCCCACACTTGATGTCTCCACCACCACAGTCACCTGACATGAATGTGATTGAAAATCTTTGGTCTATTTTGGACAATAAAATAAGAACACACAAGATTTCTAATAAGCAAGACCTAAAGAAGGTACTGATGGAAGAATGGAAAAAAATCACACCAGACATCACTCAAAAATTGGTGGATTCAATGCCAAATAGACTCCAGGCTGTCATTAACGCTAAGGGATGTCAACTAAATATTAAAATCAACTTACTTTGTTTTTAGTTTGAACTTAAAGAGACTGTACGAAATAAGCTGTGACATGAATTTTCCTATTTTTTTCTTATTTTATTTTTTTATAGTGTCAAACACTAAAATTTTGAAAAAGTAAATTTTGGAAAATAAAAAACAAACCTTCCTTTCTAAAATGGCATTTATATTTTGTTCAAATTTTTGCTATATTAGGAATTACGACTGCAGCAATTTTTAAACTGTCACTGTACGAAATAAGCTGGGAGCCACTGTAGATACTTGTAACAAAATTTTGTTTATTAAAGATCCTGAAACACATTTTTTATTTGTTTAGTTTTTGGAATTCTTTCAAAAATATGATCACATTCTTCTTCACCTAAATCTTCATCAGTATATTCGTTTTCCTCTTCACCTATATCATCTTTATAATCATCTTCAATACTATCCTCATAGTGATCATCATTTCGCTTAATTTTCAAATGAGTGACAACGGGATAATTTTCGAAAAAACTTTTTTCTGCAATGAGTACTAAAAAAATTAGTATACTCAAACTATGAGCGATAATAATTGATGCAAATCAGTACGATGAGTTAATTCTCAAAATAAAAGAGGATTAGGGCAATTTGTGAATGTCAATATACAAGCTTCTGATAGTTTTCAGTTCACGTACTTCTTGTAGATTTTCTGATATCGAGAGTGACAGATGATAGAAATTGATAGTGTTAGTAATGTAAGTGAGCAGACCTAATAAAACAGCAATCAGCTGTTTAGTTCCCACCAAAATATGAAAATACACAAATGTGTAACGGCAATTTATGTCTGTATTGGTTACAGGTTCATCGTCTGGTTGACTCACTTGTTCGTGTGAGACGGGAAAACAAACCTGTGGGAATTCCCCGATTTGTGAATAACTTCAGTCTAAGTGGAGAATCGGGGATTGGACAGTTTTTTGTGGGAAATTTTGTTACTTTTACTTCGTTAGCTTTTGCACCGCAAAGCCCATTTTCGAGTATTTTAATGTAACGAATTCTATTTCAAATAAATTTAAGCAATCGAATCCAAGATACAAAGAATTGAACAGTTTCGACACAATTACATAGGTATTATTAAGAGTTTTCACGATTTAAGGCATTTGACCATGCATTTTAGCATGAGCAAAATATTCATGCTTTTTGCACACTAACAAATTATACACATATGCTCATGCTCTTATTTTGCATAAATACACAGGGTCAACCCCGGAGCATGAATAGCCTGTGTGCATGTGCAACAGCTAACGTTTGACGTGTTTAAATGGCAGAACAAAAAATAGTCAATTGATGAAGTTTATTTACTACATTGTTATTTGAAGTATATTTATAATTTATTGAAATAAAAATTAATAAAATCGAATTGGCTTACTACATTTGACTCATGAAATAACACTTTTCTGCTTATTATTAGTTACATTCGATTTTCGATCATTGCTGGTTATCGAAGATCGGAGATCGAATGTCAAATTCATATTATGAGTTCTGCAACCCTGTCGAAATTTCCGTTGAGTTACGAATTTTCTGTTTGTTTTCTACTCTTTGGCGAATAAACACTATTTTTATTAATTTCAGGTCGGACCAAACAACAACTGAAAAGACTTGTTACTCTGATGTAATAAAATCCAACTTTATCTAGTGAAATTAACAATAGTACTATTCTTCATCGAATGAACGCCATGAAACCAAATGAAAAATAGTTCGATCAGCTGTTTCGGCCACAGTCGAAGATCGAACACAACTCATAAGGGGCTATATAAATACTATTACGTTTTTATTTTTTGAACGTTTAATTCTACTCGGTTCAACCCTCTTTGATCACTGGATTCTGTCAATAATAATTCCAACACTTATTTTGTACTAACTATATACAACAACAATTTATTTAATCACTTGATGGTGTATGATGCCTCTATTACTTTCGGAATAGAATTGATTTCATTTGTAAACAACTAACCCTATTCACACTCTGTGGCAACACTCCAGAATCTTCCTTTATCGTAATCGAGTTTCTTCTCTTTTTTGTGGTTGGCATGTTCTATTAGCACTATTTACAATTAGTGATGAATAACCAACAATCGATACTCGTTATAATATTTTGTTATTTTTTGTTTGTGAATTAACTTTACATTAGTTTGTTTTTTGTTTAATTTGATTGTTTATACATAGATGAATACCATTTAAAAATAAAATTATATGAGAAGACATCAATATATCAACATACATATTTGCCCTTATATGAGTTGTATGAAACTAATAAAACTTGTTTAAAATTACGGTTTAGACAAAGAGGATAGAATAACAAGAGTAGACGGATAATTGCGCAGCGCCACTTATCTGTAGAAAATATAGTTGCACACTTTATCTATGAGTGACTGAGCTTTCTGTGAGTAGACTCGGCTGCCATCATAGTTGTTCACTCTCTGAATAGAACATTGAAAATTGAGAAAATTGAAGAGTATTTTTCTTTCCCAAGAAACGGGACCAAATGCAACAACAAATACGCAGGCGTAAGTAGATGAGTGTGTGAACCAATACGACTGAAATCGACGAAAGACGAACAATTTGATGTGTTGAAGTGTCTTCCTCTTGATTTTGGTGGCGCGTTGGATGGCATGAAATGACAAATTTTTTAAAAAATGCCAAAAATTCAATCGCAAAATTGATTGTACATGCGTACTGGATATTGATAACGCACTTTTATTTTTCATATAATGATATTTATTATGATACATACATTTTTTGTAAATAATTTCAAATCTAATTTTTTTTTTAAATAAGATGTTTTTGAAAAAATTAAATGAAATAAATAATTTCGAGTACAAAATTGTTCTCCTGCACATTTTTATGCCAATCTAGGGTTATATGTATAGTAAATACAAATAAAGATTGAGCAGACGACAATAGGAAAAAATATTTAAAATTGTTTAGCATTATGGGCTTGATAATTTCCTGTGATCTCTATATAAGGATATAAGTATATGAAAATATCAAATGAAGTGATAATATGCCAATTTGTGGTTCATGTATCAAAATTCTCAACAATTTGCAACTATATTTTATCATTTCAATGGCTTCTATTTTAATTCACTCATTAAAAGAATACATGGAGATAGCAAGTTCATATGATGGCATTAGATTTACTCGATTATTGCACAATCACAAAAAATGCTACCTTGCAACTATATTTCCTACAGATGAATTTGCAGCAGAAATTATTATCCGTCTACTCTTTTTATTCTGCCCTCTTTAGTTTAGATAAATTAAAAAAGAAACGCATCATGCTACATTTTCAGGAATTTCTCACACTACGCTACAGCAACGAAACAAATTCGATATTCAACAAAATTTTCGGTAGGGTTGCATAGCTCATAATATAAATTTGACATTCGATCTTCGATCTTCGATAACCAGCGAAGATCGAGTGTTGTGTGTGGTGTGAGAGTGGGTTGTGAGTGATTACGGTATAATATTGTACAATCAATCGATTCACTCAATGCTCGATCTGACTACTGCACCTATTCATGTCAACAAAGAACTTACTCTTTGTTCCCACACTAAATATATGTGCATGCGTAGACGAGTATGCGTTGATAAGAGTGAATGTTTTTCTTTAGCTCACTAATCAAGAATCAGTAGATAAAGGGTAGATTATATTTTGATTATTTTTTAACACGAAAAATTCTAAACGACACATATTGAGGAATAAATTAGAATACTTAATTATTTTATAAGAAAATAAAATACATAAAAATAAACATCATATTGGGAGCGCAAATTAAAAATGCGGGATTTACAACAGATGGCGTAGTTCGGGATATAAGCATCAGACAATACTGAAACGATATTCATGTCATAACCTCATTCCATAGCTTTCATTTTCAGTATGTGTCATTTGCCCGGAGTGTAAACAACATAGTTTTTTTTGGCTCTCAATATGTCAAGTTTTGTGCCCACAAAACAGCATTTGCGGGAAGTTTTGATTTACTTCTTTAATTTGGAGAAAAGTGCAGCTGAATCGCATCGATTACTCTCCGAAGCTAATCCGGAGTGTGCTCTTTCAGTTTCAACATGCGAGAGGTGGTTTGTGCGTTTCAGAAGTGGCGATTTTGATGTGGAAGACAAAGAACGTCCAGGACAGCCGAAGAAGTTTGAAGATGCTGAATTGGAGGCATTACTCGATGAGGATTCATGTCAAACGCAAGAAGAACTTGCCAAATTGTTCGAAGTTACACGCCAAGCCATTTCCCATCGATTGAAACTATTGGGAATGATTCAAAAGCAAGGAAATTGGGTACCGTACGAGTTAAAGCCGAGAGACGTCGAAAGGCGATTTTTCACTTGCGAACAACTGCTCCAAAGGCAACAAAGGAAAGGTTTTTTGCATCGCATCGTTACTGGTGATGAAAAGTGGATCCACTACGACAATCAAAAGCGAAAAAATTCAGTTGCACTTTTCTCCAAATTAAAGAAGTAAATCAAAACTTCCCGCAAATGCTGTTTTGTGGGCACAAAACTTGACATATTGAGAGCCAAAAAAAACTATGTTGTTTACACTCCGGGCAAATGACACATACTGAAAATGAAAGCTATGGAATGAGGTTATGACATGAATATAGTTTCAGTATTGTCTGATGAATATATCCCGAACTACGCCATCTGTTGTAAATCCCGCATTTTTAATTTGCGCTCTCAATATAATAAAATCAAAGAAATGGTGTTATAAACACTAGTACACAAAATTCAATTTAATTTTTTATCTTGTCTCAAAGTATTTGTTTTCCCACTTATGGCACATCTCTCTGAAATATCTTTGGATCCTGCAGCTCTATTAATCGGGTAGTAAAGCGTGATCCATTTCGAGGTTCCCTACTTTTTTAAAGAAAAAAATACAGAAAATTCAAATTGAATGGGGAATGTTTATTATCATTTGAAAGAACATTCTTTGGCATTTATTTTTTGAAGATTATGTCTTCCAAATGTTGGCCGAGGCTACGTCTCAGATGGTCCATCTGTTGAGTCCAATTTTCGATGACTCGTTCGAGCATTTCGACTGGTAACTGGCGAATGACGCGTGATGTTTGCTCCAAGGCCTGAATCGAATGTCCGCATAAACTTTAGACTTTACATATCCCCACAGGAGAAAGTCTATTGGTGTGTTATCACACGATCTTGGTGGCCAATCGAACGGCCCAAAACGTGCAATTATCTGCTCGCCGAAGTGTTCTCTCAATAAATCCATTGATTGATGCGATGTGTGGGAAGTGGCGCCGTCTTGTTGAAACCAAATGTCGCCGAGATCACGAGCTTCAATTTCAGGCATCAAATAGTCGGATATCATGGCACGATAACGGTCGCCATTGACGATTACGTTCTCACCGGCATCATTTTTGAAGAAATATGGACCGATGATTCCACCGGCCCACAAACCACACCAAACCTTTGTTTTTTCTGGATGAAGTGGCAGCTGTTGAATCTCTTTAGGTTGCTCTTCGTCCCAAATGCGGCAATTTTGCTTGTTTACATACCCACTGAGCCAGAAATGGGCCTCATCGCTGAGCAAAATTTGGCTCGAAAACGTCTGATCTTCTTGGAACTTTTCAAGAGCCCATAGAGCGAAGCGATGTCGCTTGGGAAGGTCGGGCGGCTTCAGTTCTTGCACAAGCTCTGTTTTGTATGCTTTCAATTTAAGATCTCGACGTAAAATGCGCCAAGTCGTTCCATACGTCAGTTCGAGTTGCTGCGAACGGAGAGTCTTCAAGTACACTCTCAGCTACGGCCGCTATATTTTCTTCACTGCGTGCTGGACGTGGTCTATTCGGTCTAATATTATCCAATAATGAATGCTGGGTCTCAAGATGAGTGATGGTGTTGCGAATAGTACGCTCAGTAGGACGATTATGTTGACCATAAGTTGAGCGAAGTCCACGGAACACATTCCTCACAGAACGTGAATTTTCGTAATAAAGTTGAACGATTTGTAAACGTTGTTCAGGAGTAAGTTTTTCCATGATGAAATGCCAAACAATGCTAAACAAAAATAATATGACAGCATGGCAGGACTCACACGTGATCTGTCAAAAAAATTCTATTGAAAAAAGGATGTCTACTTGGATCACCCAATATTATGCAAACTTCATATAAACTTGCTGAGAATTGTGATACATGAACCACAAATTGGCATATTATCACTTCTCTCTCCCTCTCTGTATATCTTTAACTATTTTGTAATAACACTCTGGGCGATGTTTGAATATGAGAAAATACAAAGACAATCATTAATTTGATATTTTCATATACTTATAGCCCTACAGTGGCTCCCAGCTTATTTCGTACAGTGACAGTTTAAAAATTGCTGCAGTCGTAATTCCTAATATAGCAAAAATTTGAACAAAATATAAATGCCATTTTTGAAAGGAAGGTTTGTTTTTTATTTTCCAAAATTTACTTTTTCAAAATTTTAGTGTTTGACACTATAAAAAAATAAAATAAGAAAAAAATAGGAAAATTCATGTCACAGCTTATTTCGTACAGTCTCTTTAAGTTCAAACTAAAAACAAAGTAAGTTGATTTTAATATTTAGTATGACATCCCTTAGCGTTAATGACAGCCTGGAGTCTACTTGGCATTGAATCCACCAATTTTTGAGTGATGTCTGGTGGGATTTTTTTCCATTCCTCCATCAGTACCTTCTTTAGGTCTTGCTTATTAGAAATCTTGTGTGTTCTTATTTTATTGTCCAAAATAGACTAAAGATTTTCAATCACATTCATGTCAGGTGACTGTGGTGGTGGAGACATCAAGTGTGAGCAGTTCAAATAAGCCAAGATTGCACAATCCCAGATTTATGTTTTGGGTCATTATCTTGGTAATACCGAAATTCTTCCCGCAAACCCAGTTTGTCTGCACTTTGAAGTAAATTGTTTTTCAGAATCTCGAGGTACTTCATTTTGTCCATTGTTCCCTCAATAAAAACCAATTCACCTACTCCGGCTGCTGACATACAGGCCCAAACCATCACGCTACCGCCACCATGCTTCACTGTGGGCTTAAGGTTCTCCTTGTTTAGCTCGGTATTAGCTTTACGCCAAACATATGACATTCCGTCCGAGCCAAAAATATTAAACTTAGACTCATCCGCGAAAATAACGGTATTCCAGAACGCAGGAGTATTAATAATATGCTCTTTGGCGAAGTCAAGTCGGCGTTGTATATTCATTTTCGAAATGAATGGTTTCTTTCGGGCTACTCGACCGTTCAAGTCATGATTGCGCAGCACACGTCGGACAGTTTCAGCACTGGATGATTTTCCTATTTCACGCTGAACCTCTGCAGCCAACTTCGGAGCGGATAACTTTGGATTTTTCTTAATTTTTCGTACAATATAACGCTCGTCTGATGCGTTGAAAATCTTATTAGGTGCTTCTCTGCCCTTGTTCTCCAACCGATTTTCGCGAACGAAGCGTTGAATGATGTATTGGACAGTTGAGGCACTTAAATTTGTCATTTCAGCAATTTTTTGCACACTCTGACCTTTCCTAAAATGGTTAATTACCAGTTTACGCTGTTCCATCGTTGTACGATGACCCATAAAGCTAAATGTTTAATTTACAGCACTTTAACTATTTAAAATAATAATAATAAAAATTGTTATAATAGTTAAAAAGGTCCAAAAACTCATACAATTCAAAAAAACTTTGTAACTACGCGGCAGAATGAAACTTACCTACATTGAAGTTTGTGTACGAAATAAGATGTGAGCTGAAAATCAGCTGATCAATAGTTTTTCTCTCTTGCATAACAAAAAGAAAAATTTTTGGGGTTCCCCGTTTTCTTATTAGGTTTACTAAACACATACACAGACATCTACATTCAAAACTTATCGATAAGTTTTTTAGTTTCGATGTTACAGCCATGTACATAAAAATATATACACTGTACGAAATAAGCTGTGAGCCACTGTATATAGAGATCACAGGAAATTATCAAGCCCATAATGCTATACAATTTTAAATATTTTTTCCTTATTTTTTTGTCGTCTGCTCAATCTTTATTTGTATTTACTAACATATAACCTTAGATGTCATAAAAATGTGCAGGAGAACAATTTTGTACTCGAAATTATTTATTTCAATCAATTTTTTCAAAAACATCTTATTTAAAAAAAAAATTAGAATTGAAATTATTTACAAAAAATGTATGTATCATAATAAATATCATTATATGAAAAATAAAAGTGCGTTATCAATATCCAGTACGCATGTACAATCAATTTTCATTCTATATATATATGTATATACGTACATATATATACAATCAAATTGAGAAAAACTTCACACGCATGTCAACCACCGTTTGCAAACTCTCTCAATTTCGTTTCTTTCTATTTGCCTATGTAAAAAGTATATGTACGTATGCTCAGCAAAATACTATATTTTTCATTGAGAGTTGCACGCAATCGGCAACACAGCACTTGCTATTGAATTTTTGGCATTTTTTGAAGATTTTGTCATTTCATGCCATCCAACGCGCCACCAAAATCAAGAGGAATACACTTCAACACATCAAATTGTTCGTCTTTCGTCGATTTCAGTCGCATTGGTTCACACACTCATCTACTTACGCCTGCGTATTTGTTGTTGCCTTTGGTCCCGTTTCTTGGGAAAGAAAAATACTCTTCAATTTTCAATGTTCTATTCAGAGAGTGAACAAATATGATGGCAGCCGAGTCTATTCACAGAAAACTCAGTCACTCATAGATAAAGTGTGCAACTATATTTTCTACAGATAAGTGGCGCTGCGCAATTATCCATCTACTCTTGTTATTCTATCCTCATTGTTAATGTCTTGATAAACTCCGGATCCGGACTCTGCTCCATCGAGAGAAATGGTAGAAAAATGGATTGGTGAATTTGACGTCGTGGTACCAGCACAAAGGGTGCAGAACGCAGTGGACGTCCATTTAAGTCTGTTATTCCAGAAAACGGTTATAAACGATCGCAAATTGAAGGTGCACGAGCTAGCTGACATTGTAAGGATATCAGATGGTATATATGCGAAAGATCTGTACTTCAACGGCGCTGTAAAACCGCAATAAAAACGAATTCTATCGCCGATATGTGACAATGAATGAAACATGGCTTCACTATTCCACAGCAGTCGACGAATCGAATCCAAAGCGAGCACAGACGCAACGCGAATAATGCGAACGGAATAATATTCATCGACTATATCCAAAAAGGAACCACCGTCAACAGCGACTATTATTGTGAACTTTTGGACCGATTGAAGGCTGAAATCGCAAAGAAACTACCACATTTGCAAAAGAAAAAAGTGTTATTTCACCAAGACAACGCACCGTGTCACAAATCGACGAAAACGATGGCAAAATTTAACGAATTTGGCTTCGAATGGCTTCCCCATCCACCGTATTCTCCAGATTTAGCCAGATTTTAGAATGCTTTCTGGAAGGAAATTTAAGTCCGATGACGCAGTAATCGCTGAAACTGAGGCCTATTTTGACGAGAAAGAGATATCGTGCTATAAAAATGGTATCGAAAAGTTGGAAAATCGCTATAATCGTTGTATCACTGTTGAATAATGTTATATATATATATACCAACAACATATATACCGTTGCAGATATTACCAATATAGTGGTAATATCTGCAACAAAAGTGTCGGCATGCACACGCGAGCAGTTAGTGCCGCATTCTCAGTGTTGGAAAGAGAGTGCGTCGAATAGGTCTTACGGTGAACCAGGGCAAGGCGAAGTACCTGGAGTTATAGCTAAGAATCACTCTTGCTAGAAGGTGCTCAGTAAACAATTGAGAAGTCGAGAAACGAAAACCACACTCTAGAAGTTTCTCATCATGCCTGTCCTTACATATGGCGACAAAGCTTGGACAATTTCCACCATAGATGACAAAATGTTCGGAGTTTTCAAAAAAAATGTCCTACACACGATTTTTGGACCTATTTGCGTTGGTATCGAGTAAGTTACAGCCATGAGCTGTGTGACGACAACGATATAGTAGAGCGCATCAAAGCGCATCCAGGGTCGAATAAATATCATTATAAATTGAAACGTTGATCAGAAGCCCGAGGTTCAGAATACGTAAATAGATATCCCTTTAATTTGATATGTTCAAAGTACATATTAGATGATGTCAATTTTCCATAAGTTGCCATTTGAAAGAAATTTTTGAACACGCCCTTTTTCTGAAGCTATAAGCGAAAGTGTTAATTTGTCAAATGAATAGTTTTCTGCAAAAATTTCGGTTGGAAAGATCTCCAGTAAACCCGAAAGATAAAAAGTATTTCACTGCATTATAAATTAGTGCACCAGAAAAACAGATAATTACGGTTACACACACATTTCTCCAAAACAAGATGTGATATAGGACAGACCATATGAATAATTTAAAACGAAACCAAAAATTAAAAATATGATTTACTAAATTTTAGCTCCCGTAACCCAAAATTTTGGTTTTTCGCAATCCCAAATTTCTCTAAAATTAACCTTTACCGTGGGTGCCGTAGCTCAGTGGTTAGTGTGTTGGCCTTCTGATCTGTAGGTCGTAGGAGCAATCCCCGGCTGAAGAATAACAAATTTAATATCGAAAAAATTTTTCTTCCGAACGGTACCCACATATTGGCAAGCAATTGGCAATTCTTCCACCAATAACAATTTATAATGGAAAAGCTTCTAAAATTACTCTGTGACAGAGCTCAGAAAAAGTGATGTCACAAGAGTTCTGCCGTTCGGAACCGGCTAAAATAAATATGTCCCTTCTAATTCTAATTAACACGCATAACAGTAATGAAAAAGAAGCTCGGCCAAAGAGCCCTTCAGGGCTTATAAGTGATACATATTTATTATTTTTTTTTAAGCAACACCTTTAATAAATTAATTTTTTAAGGAATAATCTCGGGAAAACTCGAATATAAGTAATGAAAAACTGTGAGTGTGTTCACTAAACCTTGAAAATAAAATGCATTTACTTTGAAAAATCCTTCATTCAATTTGAGAAGAATTTAGTCTATTTAAATTTAAGTACTAATTTGTTATGTAGCATATGTCAAACCCACCCTGGGGATTAAAAAATTGCGTTGTAGGAGTTTGCTCTTGAGTCACCCACATAAGGTGTCAAACTCCAAAATTGCTATCGAAATTACTTAATGAGTATTTTTAAGGTGTGGTAATCGAAAAAAAGGCAAATTCTTATACCTTTTCATTGATGTATTGTATTTAAAGTAACGGAATATACGTAAAGATTTTTTGTATAATGTTTTTAAAACTGATTTTTCCATTGTGGAAAAATACCATAATTCACCTGCCAAAAATTTTGCATCGGGTTAAAGGTCAAACAATTTTCTTTCAAATGGTATATAAAACACAATATTAAAGAATGTCTAATGATGTTCATAATTTCTGCACACCAAGTAGGTGTGTATGGTCTTCAATTTGATACTAAATTGTTGAATAGTTAATAGGATTTAAACAAAAATGTAGCTGGTACTTATCTTGTAAATAACCGATAACTGATAGCAATAACCACGAACGTACATATATAGGTATACCAAAACTTCCTCCAATAATTAAAAAAATAAGGCGGACACATACACTGATAAAAACGAGAACAAGGATATAAACACTGCAAGACCAATTATTAATACAGAAGTGACATTTCATTCTCGTACAAGAAATGAAATCAATAGAGAAAAAATTCCATAAAACATTTCTGCGCATACACAGCTTTTGAAGAGCTTTCGGTCACAAGTGACAAATAATACTACGGCACGGCAGACGATGTACAGAATTGAAGAATCGAAGAAGGAAGTTTTTTTTTAATCCGAATTATTTTATCAACGTTGAGCTGAACTACTAGAAAGCTCATTACTAACGGATAGTTGTGTGTGCATCTTGTAAATTATTAAACACACGATGAGAACAACGTGCTTTGAAAAAAGAAAAATATGTGAAGTATATGAAAGTGAAAGGCGATATTAAATTAAAATTAATTAAAACACAGAAGAAAGTTATGAAATTCTCAGGAAACAATTGAACTCATACGAGTTCAATTGCGATTAACCACCAAAAACTATAAATGCCCCACGAGAGTTTAGAATTGAAACCCATTTCAAAAGATATCACAAAATTATAGCTTTAGAGCAATTATGAGTGAGAAAGTGAAATAAAAATATTAATGCAAAGAAAAATGTAATATATTTGATTATGTGCAAAGTACCCAACATTGAAATATTCTATGCACTTATACGCATTGTAAGTGATGTGATAAATAAAAGCAATACAAAAAAAAATCAATAATATTTGAAAGAACGATACAACGAAATTGGAAATAGTGTCGTATTTGCGTCCAGAAAGTAACACAAATTAAAATATAATTGATTTCGAAGAAAACGAGATTTCGTAAAAAAACAACAGGAAACAGTAAAATACAAGGAAGTTATATGAAGGAAACATAAAAAAGGTCTATTGCTTCAATAAGCATTAAACGTACAGAAACAGTATAAGCGTTCAACTTAAGCATAATAATAAAATCTCGTCCAGACCTTAGAGTATTAACACAAAAACGTTAAGACAACACACTACCCTCTACTGCTATTGCTAACAAAAGGTCAAGTTAATTAATTCTCATACATAAGTACAACACATACCACAAACCTTATGGACAATGCTTACGTCTACTATAAGGTAGTATTATTCCTATATGTATACATATAACCAACAGCTTAAAAATTCACACTAACTACTCACCATTATAGTGCAGAATATCATCGTCTTCAACGTCATTATAATCATAGCTTCATCACAATCAGCGTTTTTATTTACATTTCTTTCCAAGTTAACAAAAATTAACCCATAAACATCCGTCAAAATTTTGTAATTGTATTGTAAACCAGTGTGTTTTCCACAATTACAAGGGATTATAGACAACCGCAAAGAAACGAAATAATAGTAGTTAGTAGTAATATATTAATTATCGCAATTAAACAAATTTTTATTTTAATAAAAATTAAATTAAGATACTATTACAGGCTTTCACCTAAAGTCTTGCAACAAAATGTCCATGTTTTTGCGCAAAATATATATTCAAACTTTTATAATTTTAAATAGTTTAAATATCTGCCACCTTTCTAGTTATACAGGGTCCGGCACTCGAAGTGTAACCAATTAAAATGGCCATAAATTCAGTTTGGAAAATTTCTTTTACTCAATTTCAAGTAATGTGTAAAATAATACAAAATTCAGAATCAATTCACTTTTGCTCGATATGACCACCTTTTGCCTTGACTATGTCCTTGAGACGGTCAAAAAACGAATCGCAAGTTGCTCGAATGTTACTTCAGGTATTTTGTCCCAGTCGCGGACAATCACTTTTTTCAGCGCCTCGAGACTGGTGTATCTTTTAGTTCGTACCTTGCTCTCCAAAATGGCCCAAAGAGAATAATCCATTGGATTCGCGTCTGGTGAATTCGAGAGCCATTGTGTGGACGTTATGAAGTTCGGAACGTTGTTTTTCAGCCATTCTTGGTTCACTCGAGCTTTGTGAGACGGTGCCGAGTCCTGTTGAAACGTCCATGGTCTGTCAGCGAAATGTTTGTCTGCCCACGGCTTCAAAGCAACCACCAGAATACTTTCCCGATAATATATCGCATTTACCTTAATGCCAGGCTCGATGAAAATGATTGGAGATCTGCGGTTACAGTGGCCCAAACCATTATTTGTGGCGGGTGCTGCCTCCTGGTGGCCAATCGATGACTCAAATTCTCGTATGAACGGTTGGTCAAGTAAACCCTATCATTTTGAGAGTTTAGGAATTGCTCAATTGGAAAAATGTTCTCTTCAAATAACACAATGTTCGGAAATTAACCGCTTTCGGCCAAGCGAAGCAACTCCTTCGCTCTCTCAAATCTAACTTGTTGCATTTTCGGTGTGAGATCAAGCGCCTTTTGGGTCTTGTAAGGCTTGACCTTGAGATCATTTTTCAGTATGCGGCGGATGCCACCACCATGACGTTTTATGATGCTACCAGTATTATTGTAACGAGTTATGGTGCGATAAACAAAAACTTTATTCACTTTAAGGTGTTTGAGCTCACGAACAATCGCTGGTTGTGATTATCCAGCTAAATATAAAGCAATCACACTATTACGTTTGAAATCCATCACTGATTTTTTTTTCGCGTTCACTTTTTGGCATAATTCTTTTTTGCACTTGTAAACAATACTCCAAACTGTCATTTAGCAAATTTTTAGACAGCTGATGCCCTTGCGTCAGCTGCGCGAGCGGTCTGAAGTTGGTTACACTTCGAGTGCCGGACCCTGTACTTTTTTGTGTATATCGAAGTATATATGTAGTTATATAGTACTGTCCAAAACTTCTATAAATTTAAAGGAACAAATTTAAAATAGTTAAAGTAGCAAAAAAAAAAAACAGATAGATAGATATTATGGAACTGACAGAGGTTATGGATAAATAGAGAATATGGAACATTTTCATTTAAATAACGCCTGCATTAAGATGCAGAGAAAAAACGTATATAACTGAGTACTATAGAAAGATATTTGTTAAAAAATTACTTACTACGTAAATATAATGAATGACGTTTATCTTTACTACACTAATTGTACTACCAGATATGTTGACAACACTATCATAAGATTTACCACAATATTTTGAAAATATTTATTTACACTGCGATACTTGCTTTGCTTCCAAGCAATATGATGAGTTAAACTCGAATGTGAATTTGGTCAGTACATTTTTAAAACAATTCTGTTATTTCGTCTCAAAAATAATTTCTTTTTTTTCACTTGCAGATTTAGGAATTATTGCCAATAAAAATCAAAAGAAAACTAATCAAAAGGTTGACAATATTTTTCGTAAAAGCCAGAGAGCTTTGAAAAATATGTACAATATATTAACCAAAATGATTGAAAGCAGTGAACTTTCAGAAAGAAATTTTTTATAAGAATGAGCCCAGCGAGACCACTTACCACCCGACTCAGAGTTCCATCCATCTAAACGCACGGATCGTTGGCCTATAGCAATCCGGCCTGATCTGTTAAAACCGGCTTGGGGGTGGAGTACAATATATCGGGTGTTTTTTTAGAGCGTAGTAGTTTCCGATAGGGATAAAAAGGTATAGCAGTTATCAAATCTGGTACTCCAAAAATCATTTGTACTCAGTAAGGTTTGCAATTTCTTAATGGAAAGATTGACACCACAACAACGCTTGCATATATTGAAATGTTATTACAAAAATGGTGGTCCTGCCATCTAACCCCAAAGATCGCTACAGATCGCTAATATTATTCAAATATTAGCGTTACCGCCGCCACTGCCTTGTTTATTTCTATATTAGTTATTGCTTATCTTATGTTCTTCTTAGCTGAATCTGAAACGAATACATTACATGCTTACAATCAGCCATGTGGATCGTATGTACGTAAATAAATATTAATATTTCGTTGTTCTCTAGATATGGAACTTACGGTACTATCAGATGATGATTAATTGCTTAAAAAAACTTTGTATACTAGCATAAGTGTCAGTTATATTCGTCAAGCAGTAAGAGAACATATTGTTCTACAGCAACATCGTATCTCACTTGCATTACACAAATTATTAAAAATAAAGGTACAGTTACTTTGAAAATTGTTTTTCTTGACTAGGCAATTCTTTAAAACAATGTAAACGGCTTTATTAAGTAATTTGAAGGTTTTCAAATTTGACTAAATAATATAGGAAACAGATTTCAATTGGAATAAATGCGAAGGAAAAGGTACTGATCGTATGGTGCAATGCTACTCTTTCGTCAAGTGGTATCATTTTGAGTGTGTTGCGATAGATTCTAATGTGAGAATTTAAGTTGGAATTGTTCAAATTGTTACGACCAACCAGGGCATAACATGTGGCGCTTGTTAAAACAACCACTAATTTTTGCGCCGAAACTCAAGATGTAATTTGACCACCCACGGATGACAGTCATGACAAAGCCGTATATAAAAAGGCACATCAACAATGCTTGAATAATCATGAATACGACAAGGAAACACGTACAACAATGATGTCCCAAGATTCGTCGTTCCACATAAAACGACTCCGCCAATCGGCGTACAGGCGAGATCTATCCTCTCAAAGACAGTTGCAGCTACAAATGTTGGAGGAAGAAAAAGAGCTTCAACGTCAATATTTAGAAATATAGGACTCTTCCCATAAAGATCCAGAAGACTGGCCGCTTTTCATTAGCACCCGGTTAAAGGACGGATCGTGCCTCCTCGGTCGAGCTAAGGACCTAGTGTAAAGTAAATTACTTATTCCGTCCATGGTAGGTACAACAATCCAAACTTTGAAAATGTGTTCTGGTCGCTCAAAGCATATTCTGGACAACATGATAGAGAAAGCGACAAAAGACAAGTTGGATGGTATTATCGAATATGCTCTTTTGTTGCTAAAATACCAAACAACCATAAACAACTTGACCATGCACCCAAAAGACGTGAAAATTTAAACGAAAAGTGATATTTGATAAAAAGAAATTAATTGTGTCCTCAGTACCTAAATCTCCATCGTCACAAGTATTTTTCAAATAAACAGTGTGGTATTGATGGCTGTACAGTAAAGCATCATCCAATTTCAACGTCTGAACGAAGTGAAGTTTTTAGAGCTCTAGACAAACTAATTTCCAAAGGCAACGCGCGAAAGATATCGAGCTCAGAAATGTTTTCGCATAAAGATCAAACATGGAATCTTCCGATCTTCGTTGCTCTTAACCCAAATAAACCTGGTGAGGTTCGCCTCGTCCGGGACGCAGCGGAAAAATCTAACTACATTTACATCCAATTAATACCTAATAATACCAAATAAAAATTACTTTCCCTATGTCCAGTTGGGTTAATTTGTCCAAGTGAAGGTTTTTACTAAGGTGATACACCAATATAAGTTTTAATTTTAACTCGAGCAGTTGTAACCCGGCTAAGTCGGAGAAATGAGAAGAGGACCAAATAGTTCAGTTGTATATCAAACTCTGAATTCTTTATTCAATATCGATCGTTTTGTAGGAAAAATCAACACATGGATTATACATTATAAAATACCAATACATTTAGTATAAATGAATATTGTAAAAATCTTATACAATGAATATGCTGAGTTAGCGTATAAATATATAAAGACAGAATAAACATAAAACTACAATGAACTGTAGGTACCCAAAAATATGTACTAAGAACAATTCCACAATAATGTCTTCATACACACAACTTTGGTAATGCAAGCTCAGCATATTGTTACGTTTTTATATTGTGAACGTTTAATTCTATTTGAATCAACGTTGTTCGATCACTGGATTCTGTTAAAATTAATTGCAACACTCATTTTGTACAATACACAGCAACAATTTATGTAATCAACTCTATTTACAATCAAATATTTACAACAACCCTTTAATGTACTTGCAACTTTTACCTCTGATACTGTACCAATGTTTGCGCAATCACGTTCGGGATTCAATTTAATTATATTGTCAACAACTGGCCCATTTTATACTCTGTGGCAACAATCCAGAATCTTCCTTTATCGTAGTCGAGATTCATCTCTTTCTTCCTCGTTGGCTTTTTCTGGTTATCGCCTATTTCTTTTTGATGATATTCCTTTCGATGCTGCCTATATTCGTGGCATTCACAATAATGAAGACCTTGTTCGTCCCGAACAAGTTTTTATTCTTCCCCCGATATGGCGCAAGTCCCTCCCAGTGCACTACTTTAAATTTTGCTCTTTTATTCCAGGTACGTTGAATACCATACACTACGTCATTTACCTTTGATATAATCTCATATGGTCCTTCCCAATGAGTGTAGCTTAAGGGACAGCCTTTCTTTCGTTGTGGATTATGAAGCATTATAACCTCTTCTTCATAGAACCCTTTTGAATTTGCTTTCAAGTCATACATGACCTTCATCTTATCGCTTATCATCTGTGACCGCTCTCTGATGAACTGATGTACTTCATGCTCCGAATAGACATCCATCTCTCAAGTGCAGGCTTTGCCACTGCGTCCAGTATGCCTTTGCTATTGGACTCTCATTAGCCATTTCTTGCCAATCTGGACGTATGCCCTCCTCCTTGTATTCCATAATCCTTACGAGATATGGGTCGTTCCGCTGATCTTCTGCACTCGTTCGGTGGTCCATGACTCCTCCGGCAATACATTCGTAAGTCGTAGGTTAACAATGTGATTCTGGCTTCTTAGCCGAGAACAATGTTTACTATCCACGGTGCAAGTACGACGAGAAGTATCAACTTTACTACGATGACTGACATCATGACCTGCCTCTTCTTTTCTGGTGAATTCAATCTTTGTTGCTTGCATCGTAGACGGCAATTTCGGGCCATGTGTCCTCTTTCGTCGCATATGAAGCACTTACCTGCAAATTTATGTTTGAGTTGATTCCTTGTTCTTCCTTTAGGCTTCATATTCGATTAACTGCAATCACGCGCTATATGCCCTCGTTTGTCACAAATGAAACACTTACCATTAAATTTATTTTCTCGTCGAACTGCTGTTCTTGCTTCAGCTGGACTACGGGCTTGAATGCCTGACACACTGCTTCATCCAGATCTGATGTTTCTGTTTCTAGTTGGCATACCGGTGTCATTGGTCGACACATCAAACTGACGGCTTCAAACGTCAAGGCACTACTGACTGTTTCGGCTTACATATTCCTTGGTGACATGACTAGGGCAAGCTTTGTCTCTCCATCACGCATGCCATCTATGAATGCCTCTATTTTTATTTTTTCGACGAACTCTTCCGCATTACCGGAGAACGCTAGATGACATAAGCGCTCAATATAGGAAGCGAATTCCTGAAGGCTTTTATTACTCCGTTGCACTCGCGATCTTAATTCTACTCGATGTAATTGACTCTTGTATTCATTTCCATATTTCCGCTGGGGTGTGTCCATCAGTGATTGACAGTTACCACGATCCTTCTCTGAAACCATCTGTAACACTTCGGAAGCATTGCCTTTTAATGCGACTATTAAAGCAGCAGTCTTGTCACTATCATCCCATTGATTCTACGAAGCTGTTGTCTCGAAGTGAAGCTTGAAGATGTTGAATGGTGTGGTTCCATCAAATGTTGGTGGCTTTAGTTTAATTATAGTTGATTCTCTAATCACTGATATGGTTGCTCCACTTATTTTTATTTTATTCAGTTTACGGTCTAATTTCTCAAGCTTTTCAAGTCATCATGTCTGTCTACATGTTCCTTCAGCTTATCATCCAAATCATCCACATGTTCTTTCAGCTCTGTGACTTTGTCATTAATAGCTCCGGAATTTTCCTGAAATCTAATCACAATTCCTTTTTGTAGATTTTCGATGACGTGTTCTTGGCGAGACGAATGTTTTTGAAGCTCGGAGTCAATTGTTTTGTGGAATTCTCCCATAGCGCTTTCTTGGCGGGACGAACCTTCTTGAATTTCCATACGCAATTCATTAGAATGTTCTTGTAACTTCGCATTAATTCCTTGCAGTTGCTGGTGCTGTTGTTGCATCATGGATTTCATGTAATCCACATTAAAACCCTTAGTCTCCATGGCTTGCCTTAGCCTCACCAGCAGTCCTGATTTTGTACCTGATGACGATAGATTCATCTCTGACAACTGTTTTTTCAGTTGGTCCACTTTTAGTTGGTCAATTTTCACCATCTTTACAGAATCCCACTTCTGAGACCAACTGCTACGTTTTTATTTTGTGAGCGTTTAATTCTATTTGAATTAACCTTGTTCGATCACTGGATTCTGTTAATAATAATTGCAACACTTATTTTGTACAACTATATACAGCAACAATTTATTTAATCAACTCTATTTACAATGAACTATTTACAATAACTCTTTTAATGTACTTGCAACTTTTGCCTCTGACACTATATCGATGTTTGCGCAATCACATTCGGGATTCGATTGATTTGCATTTGTCAACACTGGCTCTATTTATACTCTGTTGGCAACACTCCAGAATCTTCCTTTATCGTAGTCGAGATTCATCTCTTTCTTTCTCGTTGGTGTGTTCTGGTTATCGCCTATTTCTTTTTGTTGACATTCGTTTCGATGCTGCCAATAATCGTGTCATAGTGTCAGTCACAATAATGATGAGTAACCAACCATCGATACTCGTTACAATATGCATATTTTATGTAATACCAAAAGTGTGTATGTGACCATGTATGTGTATGTGACCATGAATTAGTTTGTTGCTTACTATATTCTTATACCTACATATATGTATACACACGTGCATAAACATATATAGGGTGCATAGCTGCGGTTCATTGATTGATAATCATAATAGTAATAGCCTAAACAGACGGAAGCGGTAATCCGGATTAACGCCACACTTAATCCGAATAACATATTAACCTGGCAGACGGCAATATTGTGGATTAAGTAAACAGCTGATTGCTGTTTTATTAGGTTTGCTCACTTACATTACTATTACTTACATTATAATTTCTGTCGTCTATCACCCTCGATATGAGAAAATATACAAGAAGTACGCGAACTGAAACTTATCAGAAACGTGTAAATTAACATTCAGAGTACGTAACTGACAGCTGGATTTATTTGTCCACCCTCGCTTTTCCTATCCAAAATTGTTAACAATTACTGAAATTTTTTTTTGTGCGAACAAACCTAATATTTTGTAAGTTGCATCGAGAGAAAATTCGCAATAAAAAACAGCTGTTAATTTTCAGCAGTGTTGCCATCGAAATTGCCCTAATCCTCTTTAATCTTGAGAATAAACTGTAGAGCTAATGCGGATTAGTTGTTGTTAATGCGCGAGTTAATTCGAATTAATTCGTTAGTCCGGATTAACGCGGCTGTCTGTCGAGGCTATAAGGTAAAATGTGTATGTGTCCACGTTATGGCTTACAACATCCTTCCCTTCTATTAGAAAGAAAAAAATAATATGAAATAATAATACTTTTTTCTATGGTAATAGCAATATTTTACTAATAATAATAAATTCTTAATAAAATAATAATAATTATAATAATAATATTTACTTTCTGGTAATTTGCCCGCATTATCGTTGTCCTCTTGATGGAGATGGTTTTCTTGTTGGTTGTTGTCTATTGTACTTAGGCGTTTTCTATTTTTGTTGTTGACGGCTAGTGGTTGGAATATTTAATCATTAAGGTTCTGTTGTTGATTTGTAGTAATAGCAGTGTTGTCGAAATTAGATGTGCCTTTTGTAGGTTAGTTTTGTTAACCTAAGCTGGAACATTATTGAGTTTGATGTGGTGTGATGTGCTTGTGGGATTTTTGTGTCGGACTAGTTCTGATGATTCGATTCAAAAATTTTAACTGTTGTATTATTTTGGAATGGTGTTGATAATAACTTGCAGACTGGTTTTTGTGTGTGTCGCACTACCACTGCTGATGGACACTATGTGCTCCTAATCTAAGTTGTTAACTATTGGAGCAATAATGAGTGTTTCATATCGAGCCCTATTACTACTGATATCTGGTTCTATCATATTTTATTTTGGTTATGGTTCTTGCGTAGTTATTATTGTTGATGCTGCAGATGGTGCTGCTTGTGAAAATATTACTCGCTCAATAAAATCGTTCAATTAATGTGCCTCTTATTTGAGATGTATATGTATATATTCCAATTTATATAAATAATCATTTCGCAATGTTACAACAAATCGTGATAAGAATGCATTGTTGTTTTGTGAAGAAATTTAAGAACATCATTGCATTCTGTTCGTTGTTGTAATAACCGACTTTACGTACTTTTCGATGGAACGGTTTTCAATATAATCCGTTGAAGACGAAACGTGTTTTGTTATTCCAATTTTTTTTTTTATCAACATATCTAATTTATTTGTCCTATTCCTTCTGATAATTACTATCGAATTCTTTCAATATTGTTTTCATAATCCTCTTATTGCACTTGTCCTTATTATTTTTGGATTCATCCTCTGTACTTAAATATTTTTTATTAACTTTTTAATAATATTCCGCCCAATGCGGAATTGCAACAAATATATATATATATATATATATATATATATATATATATATATATATATATATATATATATATATATATATACATATATATATATATATATATATATATATATATATATATATATATATATATGTATATTGTTTTTGTTTACCTTAAATTTGTGAATGTATTTGTGCATTAGTTGATGTTATAAATTTTTGCTTCTTTGTGTCGTTATGGAGGAAAAAATATGCGCTGCAAAGATACCTTATGCGTGGAAACATCCTATGCATTATTTTGTGTATAAGTTGGGGTTCTGGTTGTTGTTTATAGTTTGATTTTTAAGTAGACAATTCCACAACACAAGTAAACAACGCCATCATGATATTTGAAGAGAAACAAACATACGTAGAAACTTAAAAAAAAAAAAAATTCTCGTGTACTGTATTATTGTGAACATGCATTGCTGATTCTAATCACTGGTTCCAATTTCAGACATCTTTTTTTGACTAAACTCCTAAGATATTCTGTCTTCTTTCTAGTGAACCGATTGTGGATGATACGGCGTTATTTGTACTTTTATAGCAATTTTAATGTTGAAGAAAAATTTGTACCATTATCAGTAACTAAAATTGTGGGGTGCAATAACCTCATGTAGAATAGCTACACAAATAAAGAATTAAGAAAAGTCATCTTGAAAAGTAACAAGTATTTATTTCCCGATGTGGTTTCAGGAAGAATTCCCACCATGTCTATATAAACCTTTTCGAATGGTCATTAAAGTGTGTCAGTCAATATCATCGGCATTTTGGTAAACCTTGAACTTTTGTTAATTTGGCATTTCTTACAATTTTTGACGTAATTCTTAATTTGGTTACGCATATCTTTCCAACACTATTGTTTTCTAATCCTGAAATACGTTTTCAGTGCACCCTGATGTCCTACTAAGGGTGAATCATGGAAATTTCGCAGTACCGTCGTTATGACTTTTTCAGCGGTGAATAGCTCCGCATTCTGGGTTTCCGTGTTTTCTGTTTTCTTTTCCATATCTTGTTCGTCGTAGGAGGTTTTTTCAGGGTTTTCTGTATTTCCCTTTTCAACTTTTCTCCTTGCCATGGAACGAGTCTTAACCACGGCTATTTCAGGTTTGGGCTGTGGAACTTTGCTGAGTGCACCTGCATTTAAATTCTTTTTACTTGGTTTATAAATTATCTCAAAATCAAATTCGGATAGTGTATGCCTAATTTTGTAATTCCTCTTAATTTCTGGTGGTCAGTGTAGATTTAGAATGGCTTACCTAGTAGATAGGCCCGATAATTCTTCACCGCCCATACGATGGCCAGGAATTCTTTTTCAAGCTCTGCTTGCGAAGGCTATTGGTCTATCTGTTCCAATTTCACCTTGTGATAGAATTGCACCTACAACCACGTTGCTGGCGTCTGTTGTTAAGCCGAAAGGTTTAGAAAATCTGGGAAATCTAAAATTGGTGGAGAACAAATTGCTTGCTTTAAATCTTCAAAAGATTTCTGACATTTTTCTGTACATTCAAATTTCTCGAATTTTCTGAGTAGTTTGTTGATTGGCAGTGCTATACCAGCTATATTCTCAACAAATTTTCGGTAATAATTTACTGAACTTAAAATTCCTGACCGGCTTTCTTAATTCTTGGAACAGGAATATTTTTAACACATTCCACTTTACCAAGGTCTGGTAATGCTCCTTCCTCAGTGAATTTGTAACCTAGGTAAGTTATTTCTTTTCATAGAAACTCGCTCTTCTCCGTATATAGTTATAAGTTATGTTTACGTAAAAGTTGAAACACGATTCATGTTGTGCCAGGTTTCTACTATAGACAACAATGTCATCCAAATATACGAAAGAATCTATACCGTGAAGTCCAGTCAATGCGTAATTTAAAAAGTAGCAGGTGCCCCTATTAACACGAATGTCATTTGGTTAAATTCATAATAAATTCATCTTCTCCTGCTTTTTTGGACACCAAGATTATGGGAGAATTCCTGGTCCGTTTTTATTGGTGTTGGTGTTTTATACCTGTTGTGTAAGACAGTTTATCACCTTCCGAGATGTATAAACCGTGGAATGACTTAAATATGCCTTCTATGGACTTTTTTTTGCTTTAATGTCTAAGTTTCGGACAAGCTTAATTGTTTCTAATATTTTGGAAACCCTTTTATGTTTACCAGTTTCCTTAATGTTATTTATTTTATAAGTTATGTCCTATTCTACGTTTTCTAAACTTTTGATATTTTGATATTTATTGAGTCTTTCCTATAGAAATTGACAATAATTTCTCGAATCTCAAGACTAAATGTTAAGCTAAATAGCAAGTAATTTTCATTTAAATAGCAGGTAATTTTCTTTTAAACAACTAGTATTATATTGAAAGCAAGCGCTTCCTCTTAAGCCGAGTGATTGAAGGAACAATGTTTAGCTGCCGGGCCTGGTTGTTGGGATGATTTTGAAGTTTTATCATGTATTTAGGAATATGTGCTAGTATGACTTCAGAAATTGTAGCAATATTAAGATCTTTATGTAAAGTAATGTTTTTTCATACCAAGGCGCACAAATTATTTGCCTAAGCGTTTTATTCGCGATTCTCTGGATTTTTTCAATGTTCGAGGGACGAGCCGAGCTCCATAATTCGATTCCATAAGTCCAGATCGGTTTAATAATCGATTTATAAATCAAAACTTTATTATTGAGGCTGAGTTTTATTTAGCAGCCAATGCATTTGCAGCATTTTTAATTTGATTTGTATTTTTTTATTATCAATATGAGCTTTCCATGTTAGTATTTTATCCAAATACATTCTCAGGAATTTTACTTCATATGATTGCGAAATGAATACATTCTTTAATTTGACTGGGTGACGCGTTTCTTTTCTGAGAGAGAACGTTACCTGTACACATTTATTCTCATTTATTTTTATTCGTCATTTTGATAACCATTTTTCGAGGACTTTAAAATGTTTTGACAAGTTACGAGATGCTTCCAGATGATCGATGTGTGTATTTAGGATTGCCGTGCCATCAGCGAAGGTTGTAACCAAATGGTTTTGAAATAACGGGAGGTCAGCAAATTAATTAGAGTACAGGAACGGAGCAAGTACACTGCCACAGGAACTCCTGCATTTATCTCAAATTCCTCTGAGATAAACGAATTAAATTTTATTTGAAATTTGCGAAGTGTTAAGTAAAAATTGAAAAGTTTGTGGATGTTCTCTGGAAGCGAGTGGATAATTCTATATAGTAGACCTTTATGCCATACCTTATCAAAGGCCTGTGCAATGTTCAGAAATACTGCACCGCATTATTTTTTGTTTTGGAAGGCCTCATGAATTGCCTTGGCTATTCTGTGGACTTGCTCGATTGTTCCATGTTTTTTGCGGAATCCAAAATGCTGATGTGGTATTATGCCTCGCTTTGTAACAAAGGGCGAATTTTTGTAAGCAATATTTTCTCGAAAATTTTAGAAAACTGGGGTAAGAGACTTATTGGCCTGTAAGACGATTCAACTGTTGGGTCCTTTCCTGGCTTATGAATCATTTTAATCACGGATATTTTCCATTGTTTAGGGTAGTATCCGAGCGAGATTATGCTGTTAAAATTAGAAGTATTGCACTGTCAGGTAGTGTTTTTATCATTTTACCAGTGATTTGGTCATGTCCATGGCCTTTTTTGGATTCACATTGGAAATGGCATCTTTCAGTTCGGGAAATTTATTACGCGGGTCGTTTATATCCCTTGAAGTACTGACATATAGTTCAAAGTCAATAACCTGGGGATTTGGTTAAAAGACATTTTTTAGATGATATGCCAAAACAGTTCCTTTCTCTTCATCACTGCGAGCCCAAGATCCATCGTGTTTATGAATTGGCGTCTGTTGTTAAGCCGAAAGGTTTAGAAAATCTGGGAAATCTAAAATTGGTGGAGAACAAATTGCTTGCTTTAAATCTTCAAAAGATTTCTGACATTTTTCTGTACATTCAAATTTCTCGAATTTTCTGAGTAGTTTGTTGATTGGCAGTGCTATACCAGCTATATTCTCAACAAATTTTCGGTAATAATTTACTGAACTTAAAATTCCTGACCGGCTTTCTTAATTCTTGGAACAGGAATATTTTTAACACATTCCACTTTACCAAGGTCTGGTAATGCTCCTTCCTCAGTGAATTTGTAACCTAGGTAAGTTATTTCTTTTCATAGAAACTCGCTCTTCTCCGTATATAGTTATAAGTTATGTTTACGTAAAAGTTGAAACACGATTCATGTTGTGCCAGGTTTCTACTATAGACAACAATGTCATCCAAATATACGAAAGAATCTATACCGTGAAGTCCAGTCAATGCGTAATTTAAAAAGTAGCAGGTGCCCCTATTAACACGAATGTCATTTGGTTAAATTCATAATAAATTTATCTTCTCCTGCTTTTTTGGACACCAAGATTATGGGAGAATTCCTGGTCCGTTTTTATTGGTGTTGGTGTTTTATACCTGTTGTGTAAGACAGTTTGTCACCTTCCGAGATGTATAAACCGTGGAATGACTTAAATATGCCTTCTATGGACTTTTTTTTGCCTTAATGTCTAAGTTTCGGACAAGCTTAATTGTTTCTAATATTTTGGAAACCCTTTTATGTTTACCAGTTTCCTTAATGTTATTTATTTTATAAGTTATGTCCTATTCTACGTTTTCTAAACTTTTGATATTTTGATATTTATTGAGTCTTTCCTATAGAAATTGACAATAATTTCTCGAATCTCAAGACTAAATGTTAAGCTAAATAGCAAGTAATTTTCATTTAAATAGCAGGTAATTTTCTTTTAAACAACTAGTATTATATTGAAAGCAAGCGCTTCCTCTTAAGCCGAGTGATTGAAGGAACAATGTTTAGCTGCCGGGCCTGGTTGTTGGGATGATTTTGAAGTTTTATCATGTATTTAGGAATATGTGCTAGTATGACTTCAGGAATTGTAGCAATATTAAGATCTTTATGTAAAGTAATGTTTTTTCATACCAAGTCGCACAAATTATTTGCCTAAGCGTTTTATTCGCGATTCTCTGGATTTTTTCAATGTTCGAGGGACGAGCCGAGCTCCATAATTCGATTCCATAAGTCCAGATCGGTTTAATAATCGATTTATAAATCAAAACTTTATTATTGAGGCTGAGTTTTATTTAGCAGCCAATGCATTTGCAGCATTTTTAATTTGATTTGTATTTTTTTATTATCAATATGAGCTTTCCATGTTAGTATTTTATCCAAATACATTCTCAGGAATTTTACTTCATATGATTGCGAAATGAATACATTCTTTAATTTGACTGGGTGACGCGTTTCTTTTCTGAGAGAGAACGTTACCTGTACACATTTATTCTCATTTATTTTTATTCGTCATTTTGATAACCATTTTTCGAGGACTTTAAAATGTTTTGACAAGTTACGAGATGCTTCCAGATGATCGATGTGTGTATTTAGGATTGCCGTGCCATCAGCGAAGGTTGTAACCAAATGGTTTTGAAATAACGGGAGGTCAGCAAATTAATTAGAGTACAGGAACGGAGCAAGTACACTGCCACAGGAACTCCTGCATTTATCTCAAATTCCTCTGAGATAAACGAATTAAATTTTATTTGAAATTTGCGAAGTGTTAAGTAAAAATTGAAAAGTTTGTGGATGTTGTCTGGAAGCGAGTGGATAATTCTATATAGTAGACCTTTATGCCATACCTTATCAAAGGCCTGTGCAATGTTCAGAAATACTGCACCGCATTATTTTTTGTTTTGGAAGGCCTCATGAATTGCCTTGGCTATTCTGTGGACTTGCTCGATTGTTCCATGTTTTTTGCGGAATCCAAAATGCTGATGTGGTATTATGCCTCGCTTTGTAACAAAGGGCGAATTTTTGTAAGCAATATTTTCTCGAAAATTTTAGAAAACTGGGGTAAGAGACTTATTGGCCTGTAAGACGATTCAACTGTTGGGTCCTTTCCTGGCTTATGAATCATTTTAATCACGGATATTTTCCATTGTTTAGGGTAGTATCCGAGCGAGATTATGCTGTTAAAATTAGAAGTATTGCACTGTCAGGTAGTGTTTTTATCATTTTACCAGTGATTTGGTCATGTCCATGGCCTTTTTTGGATTCACATTGGAAATGGCATCTTTCAGTTCGGGAAATTTATTACGCGGGTCGTTTATATCCCTTGAAGTACTGACATATAGTTCAAAGTCAATAACCTGGGGATTTGGTTAAAAGACATTTTTTAGATGATATGCCAAAACAGTTCCTTTCTCTTCATCACTGCGAGCCCAAGATCCATCGTGTTTATGAATTGGCGTCTGTTGTTAAGCCGAAAGGTTTAGAAAATCTGGGAAATCTAAAATTGGTGGAGAACAAATTGCTTGCTTTAAATCTTCAAAAGATTTCTGACATTTTTCTGTACATTCAAATTTCTCGAATTTTCTGAGTAGTTTGTTGATTGGCAGTGCTATACCAGCTATATTCTCAACAAATTTTCGGTAATAATTTACTGAACTTAAAATTCCTGACCGGCTTTCTTAATTCTTGGAACAGGAATATTTTTAACACATTCCACTTTACCAAGGTCTGGTAATGCTCCTTCCTCAGTGAATTTGTAACCTAGGTAAGTTATTTCTTTTCATAGAAACTCGCTCTTCTCCGTATATAGTTATAAGTTATGTTTACGTAAAAGTTGAAACACGATTCATGTTGTGCCAGGTTTCTACTATAGACAACAATGTCATCCAAATATACGAAAGAATCTATACCGTGAAGTCCAGTCAATGCGTAATTTAAAAAGTAGCAGGTGCCCCTATTAACACGAATGTCATTTGGTTAAATTCATAATAAATTCATCTTCTCCTGCTTTTTTGGACACCAAGATTATGGGAGAATTCCTGGTCCGTTTTTATTGGTGTTGGTGTTTTATACCTGTTGTGTAAGACAGTTTATCACCTTCCGAGATGTATAAACCGTGGAATGACTTAAATATGCCTTCTATGGACTTTTTTTTGCTTTAATGTCTAAGTTTCGGACAAGCTTAATTGTTTCTAATATTTTGGAAACCCTTTTATGTTTACCAGTTTCCTTAATGTTATTTATTTTATAAGTTATGTCCTATTCTACGTTTTCTAAACTTTTGATATTTTGATATTTATTGAGTCTTTCCTATAGAAATTGACAATAATTTCTCGAATCTCAAGACTAAATGTTAAGCTAAATAGCAAGTAATTTTCATTTAAATAGCAGGTAATTTTCTTTTAAACAACTAGTATTATATTGAAAGCAAGCGCTTCCTCTTAAGCCGAGTGATTGAAGGAACAATGTTTAGCTGCCGGGCCTGGTTGTTGGGATGATTTTGAAGTTTTATCATGTATTTAGGAATATGTGCTAGTATGACTTCAGAAATTGTAGCAATATTAAGATCTTTATGTAAAGTAATGTTTTTTCATACCAAGGCGCACAAATTATTTGCCTAAGCGTTTTATTCGCGATTCTCTGGATTTTTTCAATGTTCGAGGGACGAGCCGAGCTCCATAATTCGATTCCATAAGTCCAGATCGGTTTAATAATCGATTTATAAATCAAAACTTTATTATTGAGGCTGAGTTTTATTTAGCAGCCAATGCATTTGCAGCATTTTTAATTTGATTTGTATTTTTTTATTATCAATATGAGCTTTCCATGTTAGTATTTTATCCAAATACATTCTCAGGAATTTTACTTCATATGATTGCGAAATGAATACATTCTTTAATTTGACTGGGTGACGCGTTTCTTTTCTGAGAGAGAACGTTACCTGTACACATTTATTCTCATTTATTTTTATTCGTCATTTTGATAACCATTTTTCGAGGACTTTAAAATGTTTTGACAAGTTACGAGATGCTTCCAGATGATCGATGTGTGTATTTAGGATTGCCGTGCCATCAGCGAAGGTTGTAACCAAATGGTTTTGAAATAACGGGAGGTCAGCAAATTAATTAGAGTACAGGAACGGAGCAAGTACACTGCCACAGGAACTCCTGCATTTATCTCAAATTCCTCTGAGATAAACGAATTAAATTTTATTTGAAATTTGCGAAGTGTTAAGTAAAAATTGAAAAGTTTGTGGATGTTGTCTGGAAGCGAGTGGATAATTCTATATAGTAGACCTTTATGCCATACCTTATCAAAGGCCTGTGCAATGTTCAGAAATACTGCACCGCATTATTTTTTGTTTTGGAAGGCCTCATGAATTGCCTTGGCTATTCTGTGGACTTGCTCGATTGTTCCATGTTTTTTGCGGAATCCAAAATGCTGATGTGGTATTATGCCTCGCTTTGTAACAAAGGGCGAATTTTTGTAAGCAATATTTTCTCGAAAATTTTAGAAAACTGGGGTAAGAGACTTATTGGCCTGTAAGACGATTCAACTGTTGGGTCCTTTCCTGGCTTATGAATCATTTTAATCACGGATATTTTCCATTGTTTAGGGTAGTATCCGAGCGAGATTATGCTGTTAAAATTAGAAGTATTGCACTGTCAGGTAGTGTTTTTATCATTTTACCAGTGATTTGGTCATGTCCATGGCCTTTTTTGGATTCACATTGGAAATGGCATCTTTCAGTTCGGGAAATTTATTACGCGGGTCGTTTATATCCCTTGAAGTACTGACATATAGTTCAAAGTCAATAACCTGGGGATTTGGTTAAAAGACATTTTTTAGATGATATGCCAAAACAGTTCCTTTCTCTTCATCACTGCGAGCCCAAGATCCATCGTGTTTATGAATTGGCGTCTGTTGTTAAGCCGAAAGGTTTAGAAAATCTGGGAAATCTAAAATTGGTGGAGAACAAATTGCTTGCTTTAAATCTTCAAAAGATTTCTGACATTTTTCTGTACATTCAAATTTCTCGAATTTTCTGAGTAGTTTGTTGATTGGCAGTGCTATACCAGCTATATTCTCAACAAATTTTCGGTAATAATTTACTGAACTTAAAATTCCTGACCGGCTTTCTTAATTCTTGGAACAGGAATATTTTTAACACATTCCACTTTACCAAGGTCTGGTAATGCTCCTTCCTCAGTGAATTTGTAACCTAGGTAAGTTATTTCTTTTCATAGAAACTCGCTCTTCTCCGTATATAGTTATAAGTTATGTTTACGTAAAAGTTGAAACACGATTCATGTTGTGCCAGGTTTCTACTATAGACAACAATGTCATCCAAATATACGAAAGAATCTATACCGTGAAGTCCAGTCAATGCGTAATTTAAAAAGTAGCAGGTGCCCCTATTAACACGAATGTCATTTGGTTAAATTCATAATAAATTCATCTTCTCCTGCTTTTTTGGACACCAAGATTATGGGAGAATTCCTGGTCCGTTTTTATTGGTGTTGGTGTTTTATACCTGTTGTGTAAGACAGTTTGTCACCTTCCGAGATGTATAAACCGTGGAATGACTTAAATATGCCTTCTATGGACTTTTTTTTGCCTTAATGTCTAAGTTTCGGACAAGCTTAATTGTTTCTAATATTTTGGAAACCCTTTTATGTTTACCAGTTTCCTTAATGTTATTTATTTTATAAGTTATGTCCTATTCTACGTTTTCTAAACTTTTGATATTTTGATATTTATTGAGTCTTTCCTATAGAAATTGACAATAATTTCTCGAATCTCAAGACTAAATGTTAAGCTAAATAGCAAGTAATTTTCATTTAAATAGCAGGTAATTTTCTTTTAAACAACTAGTATTATATTGAAAGCAAGCGCTTCCTCTTAAGCCGAGTGATTGAAGGAACAATGTTTAGCTGCCGGGCCTGGTTGTTGGGATGATTTTGAAGTTTTATCATGTATTTAGGAATATGTGCTAGTATGACTTCAGGAATTGTAGCAATATTAAGATCTTTATGTAAAGTAATGTTTTTTCATACCAAGTCGCACAAATTATTTGCCTAAGCGTTTTATTCGCGATTCTCTGGATTTTTTCAATGTTCGAGGGACGAGCCGAGCTCCATAATTCGATTCCATAAGTCCAGATCGGTTTAATAATCGATTTATAAATCAAAACTTTATTATTGAGGCTGAGTTTTATTTAGCAGCCAATGCATTTGCAGCATTTTTAATTTGATTTGTATTTTTTTATTATCAATATGAGCTTTCCATGTTAGTATTTTATCCAAATACATTCTCAGGAATTTTACTTCATATGATTGCGAAATTTTTTTTTTTTTTTTTTTTTTTTTTTTTTTTTAGCTTATTTTTTTTTTATTGAATCTTTCTTAAATACGAGAAACTAACAATAAGTATTCAAATCTTACAAACTAAATAAAACTATGTGATATCCCCTACGTTCCATCACAATTTGGTGAGTCGCGAGATGTAGCAATTTTACAGCATATTCAGTGTGTCTTTTCTTTTTAATCGACGATGCCCCTTGCTCAGCAACAATTGCCTAGCAAGGGGATTCGGATGATTGTGTAATTTTTGAATGTAGCTTCTGCAGTACATTGCAACTTCCTCAGAAATTGTGGATACATTTAAATCTCGATGGATGTTAACGTTCCTCATATACCAAGGCGCGTTTACAATAATTCGCAGACACTTGGATTGTATTCGCTGCAATTTTTCGATATTAGAGGGAGATGCGGTGCCCCAAAACTGAATACCATAAGTCCAGATTGGTTTCAGGATTGCTTTATATAATAGCACTTTGTATTCAAGATTCAACTTTGATCTTTTGTGTAACAGCCACCATAACTGATTCATTTTAAGCTTGATCTGAGTTTTCTTTGCCTCTATGTGATTGCGAAATGAATACATTCTTTAATTTGACTGGGTGACGCGTTTCTTTTCTGAGAGAGAACGTTACCTGTACACATTTATTCTCATTTATTTTTATTCGTCATTTTGATAACCATTTTTCGAGGACTTTAAAATGTTTTGACAAGTTACGAGATGCTTCCAGATGATCGATGTGTGTATTTAGGATTGCCGTGCCATCAGCGAAGGTTGTAACCAAATGGTTTTGAAATAACGGGAGGTCAGCAAATTAATTAGAGTACAGGAACGGAGCAAGTACACTGCCACAGGAACTCCTGCATTTATCTCAAATTCCTCTGAGATAAACGAATTAAATTTTATTTGAAATTTGCGAAGTGTTAAGTAAAAATTGAAAAGTTTGTGGATGTTCTCTGGAAGCGAGTGGATAATTCTATATAGTAGACCTTTATGCCATACCTTATCAAAGGCCTGTGCAATGTTCAGAAATACTGCACCGCATTATTTTTTGTTTTGGAAGGCCTCATGAATTGCCTTGGCTATTCTGTGGACTTGCTCGATTGTTCCATGTTTTTTGCGGAATCCAAAATGCTGATGTGGTATTATGCCTCGCTTTGTAACAAAGGGCGAATTTTTGTAAGCAATATTTTCTCGAAAATTTTAGAAAACTGGGGTAAGAGACTTATTGGCCTGTAAGACGATTCAACTGTTGGGTCCTTTCCTGGCTTATGAATCATTTTAATCACGGATATTTTCCATTGTTTAGGGTAGTATCCGAGCGAGATTATGCTGTTAAAATTAGAAGTATTGCACTGTCAGGTAGTGTTTTTATCATTTTACCAGTGATTTGGTCATGTCCATGGCCTTTTTTGGATTCACATTGGAAATGGCATCTTTCAGTTCGGGAAATTTATTACGCGGATCGTTTATATCCCTTGAAGTACTGACATATAGTTCAAAGTCAATAACCTGGGGATTTGGTTAAAAGACATTTTTTAGATGATATGCCAAAACAGTTCCTTTCTCTTCATCACTGCGAGCCCAAGATCCATCGTGTTTATGAATTGGTGGTTCAAGTTGTGTTGGAGTTTTAAGTTTCTTTGCTGCACTCCATAAGGAATAGTTGTTTTCCTTAAATGGACCTGTTCTAAACGTGTTCTAAATGATTAAATTTAATTATATACGTATTACTTTTGAACTCATTATTTAGAATATACGGATCTGCTTTTGTGTTGAGCATAGGGACATACACTGTGTTGTTCGTTACACTGCCCCATATCTCACCTAAACATATTTCAGGAGATACTTCCTGTTTCGAAATTTTTATTTATTTTAATGGGGACTACTTTCATAGTTCTCCCAGGTGCTACAACCTCACTGGTGTGTAGTACTCGATTACCTTCGCCCAACGGTTTGAGAGGTAAAGTCATCAACAGCTGCTTTCGCTCACTGAAGAAAACCAGCATCGTTTTTATGGTATTGATAACCGATCGGTTCCATAAATTGTCTCTTCCTAGAATACCATCAGCGGGTATCACACTCTCTTCAGATATTAAATTTACTTCTAAAATCAAATCTTTAGTTCTCTCGTGTTAGACTGCTATTAACCCTGATGTGATGAGAAATCCTCTGAATGCACCACTAAGATTTTTCCTTGAATGTCGTTCCTTGCTGACTTATTCATCAACTACTGATGTGTATATTAAACTGGTAAATTTAATAATGAGTTTTCCATTTTTGCCTCATCACATGGAAACTCTATGAAAACAACATCTACATCAGAGACTCCCAAACAGTAGCCATGTTTGTTATTACTGGATGGGAAAGATGGTGCAATAATTCCTCTGATGCTTGACTACCAACGTCCACCATCTTGCTATCTAATGTGGAGGGTGTGTCAACATTCTCTAAAGACGAATGACTGACACCTTCCATCTCAGCTGGTCTACTTTTAGCAATATTTTGGGGATCTCGGTTTATTGGCCGTACCTGGTTCCTCCGTAGTTTCCGTCGGTTTGGAAGAGTTGGAACTTTGCGTTTATAACACTCTGCGATCCAGTGTCCCGGCTTCTTACAAAAAAACATTTGGTCTTAGAATTTCAGCGAAGAGGCCTCTTGCCTTCTTGATCTCCCTAACTAGGTGCATGTGTTTGATTGAATTTTCGTTGTGTTTCCTTTTGTTGCTAAAAGGTGTGCATAACAAATTGAACTTATGTCTATATTGTTTACGTTTACATTCCGCATCGTTTACATTTCGATCTGAGTTCGCACAGCCATAGACGTTAAACGTTGAACGTAAAACACCTTGTATATACAAGATATTTCGCAGTATCCTACCGGCTGCGTCAAAATTTTGTTTCGACTTTCGTATGCCAAGCATTAAAAAAAATATAAATAAATATGTGGCACTTAAAGCCTGTGTGCTTGTTGAATTTTGGACTGTATTAGAAGGGATCTACTTATTTTAGCCGGTTCCGAATGGCAGAACTCTTGAGTCATCACTTTTTTGAGCTTTGTCACAGAATTCTTTTAGAAGCTTTTTCATGACAAATTGTTACTGCCGGAAAAATTGCCAATTGCTTGCCGACAGGTGGCTACCGTTAGAAAGAAAAATTTTTTCGATAATAAATTTGTTATGCTTCAACCGGGGATTGAAACCACGACCTAGAGATCAGAAAGTTAACACACTAACCACTGAGCTACTGCACCATGCCAAACATTTACATCCAATGAATACCCAAAAATAAAAAATTACGTTCCCTAAGTATAGTTGTATTAATTTGTTCAACTTGATGGTGAATGTTTTGACGAAGGTGATACACCAATACAAGCTTGAATTTTAACTCGAGCACTTGTAACCCGGTTTAGTCAGAGAAATGAGAAAATGACCACATAGTTCGGTTGTATATGAAATTCTGAATTTTTTATTCAATATCGATCTTTTTGTAGGAAGAATCAATACATCGATTATACATTATAAAATACCAATACATTTAGTATACATGAATACAAGGATACTATTTATATTTCGGGATCTGGCAACACTATTGTCAATAGCTAAAATCTAGCAACACCATAATAAAGTTTGAAATTTTTTTGCTATTTATTTCATAAACAGTGAGTTAAGAAAATCAATTTGGCCAAAAAATGCAAATTTCAAAGAAGGGTTTTCGTTGGATAATTTTTCACACTTTCAACGTGGATTATCTCAACAAAAATGTGTCGATAAACTCAGTTCTTTGTATGTCGAAAGAACACCATCAAAAACCAGTATATCGCTGGTATTGTGAATTCAATCGTGGTTGTGGTTCGGTCGCCGACGAATTCCGTGAAGGTCGTCCAAAATCGGTTGTTATGATACAGAACATTGATGCAGTGTATGAGATGATAATGCAAGATCGTCATGAGACATATCGTGAGATAGAGGCATCCTTGTACATTAGTTCCACTTTAATACATTCGATTTTGCATGAATAGTTAGTTGCAAAAAAATATGCAGTCGTTCGATACCTCATAATTTATCAATAGCTCAAAAAACGGCTCGCGTGGATTGGTGTAAGATAATGCTTAAAAAGTTCGACCGTGGTGCTTCAAAAGTCGTGTATAAAATCGTGACAGGTGACGAATCGTGGATATATACGTATGAACCGGGAACAAACAGCAATCGACAGTGTGGGTGTTCCAAGACGAACCAATTCTAAAAAAAGTTTTCGGGCAAATGGATCATGTGGCCACTTTTCCGCTTGAGCAACGTAGGACCATCAATTCTGAGAGGTACACGATCATTTGTTTACCGGAAGTCTTCAGAGAAATTCGCAACACCAACCGCCAAAGACGAATCATTCTCCATCATGACCGTGTGAGCAGTCAAAACATCGAATTAATGACTCATCCTCAGTACAGTCCTGATTTGGCACCCAATGACTTCTTCTTGTTTCCGAATATCAAAGCTAAACTGAGTGGTCAACCAAACCATGTTTTGGAAATGTCTCAAGAGGAATAGAAAAACTGCTATGACAAATGGTTTGAACGAATGCAAAAGTACATTGATCATTATGGTCAATATTTTGAAAAATAATAAAGCCGTTTTCATTTAACAATGTTTGTTATTATTTACTATTCCCGAAAAATAAAATTATAAATTATATAATTTATGTATTATAAAATTCTCATACAATGAATGTTTGATCGCATAAATGTAAGGGATGAAGATATCTACGCTCAACGTTTTTGTGCTTTAAAGACGAAAGCGGTAATAATATGCAATGTGTGTACGTGATGAAGGCATTGATCTCTGGTATAAGCTGCGCATCCTGTATCGCCCATTTCGTCCGGAACAAAAACGCAGAGGAATTCCGTAACTTGTACCCTACGTGGACGATTTTAACGACAATCAATTAACATCACTCAGTGGATCGGCACAATAGACGACGATATGTGGATCAGAGGACCTAAGTTTTTGCAACTTGGAACAAGTGAGTGATTGAAATATTCAGATTTGGGAAATGCCGACAGCGAAGAGCTGTCATTGTATTTTACACATCAGTATATCAGAACGTTTCTCTATTAAGGTAGAGTAGCTCAGCAGTTAGTGTGTTGGCCTTCTGACCTGTAGATTGTGGGTTCAATATCCGGCTGAAGAACACATTTATTATCGAAAAGATTTTTCTTTCGAACATGTCTGCAAACAATTGGCAATTCTTCCGGCAGTGACAATTTGCCAAAGAAAAGTTCAGAAAAAGTGATGTCGCAAAAGTTCTGCCATTCGGAACCTGCTAAATTAAGTAGGTCCCTTCTAATACTGTCCAGAATTTAACACGCACAATAGTAATGGAAGAGAAGCTCCGCCAAAGAACCCTTCGGGGCTTAAAAGTACCACATATTTATTTTTATTTTTCGTGTTGGAGACGGCTATATAGAGGGCTGACACCATTTCTACTATACACGGAAATGTTGAAATAAACGACCCAAGATAGCAACGCACGAGAAGACGATAAATTCGAGTGCATTAATAAAGCTAAAAATATTTTATTCAAATGTGTCTAACAAAGCAAAGCAAACTGTACATATCGAAGTCTCTCACATTCCTGACACTAGTTCAAAACTTTATCAGTCGTCGCGGCTCTCCGAGGTAAGTATACACTGATAATGGTACTAATTTTAAGTTTGTGGAAAAAATTAAGCGCGAAGAAAAGTGTCCTCAAAGTACGACGAGATCTAATGGCGGTTTACGGGGCATGGGAACGATTTATACGAACTGTTAAATCAATACTACGCGCTATGTGTCCCGCATTCAAGTTCAACGATGAGCTATGTGTGCTCTATGGCTCTATGGGAGGTTGAGTTTGTTATAAATTTCCGACAAATGACATTTGTGGTCCTTGAATCACCTGAAGACGACCGCTAACTTCAAACCATATATTACTAGATGCTGCTGCCAGTAATAAACTTTTAGTGGAATATGATAAACGATCTCCGACATCGGTGGCATCAAACACAAAGGTTTGCTAATCATTTCTGGCGAAGATGCGTACGTGAATGTGAATGTGATATTTGGTTCGACGTAGTAAGTGGCGAATCCGCCGTCTGGTGGCGATATAGTAATATTGGTCGATGATACTCTACCCTGTAATAGCTGGCTTATAGTGGTTATTACCGAAACTATCGTAACCAAAGATAGTCAAGTTCGTCGCGTGAAGGTTAAAACCTAATCCAGTTTGTTAGAGAGATCAGTGTTGTGTACTATTTTTCCACAACACCACATTACAATTCCCTAAGTGTTGCGAGTCCCCTGAAAACTTCAACACTGATTACCTCAAAAGTAGAGTTGAATTGGAGTTGCTATATTCAACTAAAGCGCTTAGTTGTTCCATCTGCTTTTGCCTTTATATTCAGTATTTTCACTTATTTACTTTTACAACTGTTAATCTTAAACACTAATACTAGTGAGCCTCGTAAGGATCGCAGTATTTACACACTTCACTTATCACTGTAAACTCACAACTCACAGTGTAACACTTCGAGTGTAACACTCTCAAATTTGAAAAACCAAGTACAAAATATAATATTCTGAACTAAAAATGGGCTTTCTTGGAAGGATAATATTGTGCAATTATTGTTTAAATATGACTTCGGGCATATGGCCGCAGCGGCTGGTTCGAACGTGGCGTAATCTGGAAACCTAATTTTCGGTTACTTTTTCAAGCAATTAGGGCTTACTCTTGGCCATAGTTCGCTCAATGTTGGTTTGTAATTCATTCAAAGTTGCTAGTGTGTCAGCACAAGCAATATAAACAATAATCAAAACAAAAAATAACAGTGCATTGACGAGTGTTAAACGTTTTCCCAACCCGAGCGAGGGCTCTCCTTTTCAAATGCTCAAAAAAATAGCATAGATCTATGCCCATCTCGCTCTAGTGCACAAGAAACCAATGAGTTACCTACAACGTAAAAATATATATAGTGAGATTATTTTTAATACTCTCTCATGGTTAGAAGATCCTGTTATGCTCTCAGCAAAACCTCAGCCTTCACATTTATCTTGGAGTGCGCAATGCTCCTCTCCCAACGTGGTAACAACACCTACATCGCACAATGCCCCAAAAACAACACCAACACAAAACGTCAACATTGTGGAAACATTATTTCAACAACAATGTTTATCTCGTATACCATCAACAGCAGCAGCAGCTGCAACAATTGCAGTATCAGCAACAGCAACAACAACTGCAACATCAACATCAGCATCAACAAGAAAAGCAAAACAATAACACAAATAACATTAAAAAGTAGCTCACGTGTAAAAAGGTATTGAAAGAAAATAAATAATTAAACATAAATTAAGCCCTCAAAAAAATAACAACAGTCCATACAATATGCAAAAAGTTCAAACGAACGTAATCAACAATAACAGATTTCATGCTTTGCAAGATGAAAGTGATAATGCTGAAGAAATTAAAGAAAAAATCATAAAGCCCACCCTGTGTATCTAAGAGAAAAAATTTTTAGCGCTTTAATAAATTCTCTTTCAAATATAATAGGGAAAAGTAATTTTTTCGTAGTACCTCTAAGAAAGGGTAATATTGACGAAACCAAAATACAAGTTACTAATGAAGACCAATATCGCAAAGTTGTAGATTTCTTGGAAAAAACAACAAAAAATTTTAGACTTACCAATTAAAGAGTACTAAAGGTCTAACAGTCGTAATTAAAGGTATTGAAGCAGGTATAAACCCCAGAGAAATTGAAGAAGCGCTAAAGGAACACAATTTTGAAATTAAAAGTGTGTATAACATATTAAACAGAGATCGCAAGCTAAAACCGATGTACAAGGTTGAATTATGCCATGATAAGACTAAGCTGAAAAGGGGTGAAGTGCATCCTATTTACCTGCTTCGATACCTGCTCAATAAAAGAATTACAGTAGAAGAACCCCACAAACGCAGAGATCCAGTACAGTATCTTAATTGTCAAGAATACGGACACACAAAGTCCTACTGCAAGGTATATGTGCAAAAATCCACAGTACAGACAAATGTCCTGAAAACAAAAAAATCCAGTTGCCAGAAAATGCTCTAACGTTACACAGCAAACTATAGGGCTTCCCAGTATTCGCTGCTCTAAAACAAAAAATGAATGCCGCCGTTCAATCACAGTTCGCACGCTACTCTGAAGTGCCAAATCTTGCAATAAATCAATTGCCGCATCTATCAACAAATGCATGCTTTAACCCACAGCCTATACTGTATTAACCCTCTCAATCAACTTATGCGAATGTAGCCAAGCAAATTCCTGCTTCTGCCACCGCTCCGCCGGCTCCAGGCCTTACATCAATGCTCACAGTTTTTACTGCAAAAATTGAAAAATTTATGGACTTCATGCAGAATATGATGAACAGCTTAATGCAAAACATGATCCAAAATCAAAATTTAATTGTTGAACTTTTGAAATCCAAATGAATGCAATTAAAGTTTACCATTGGAATGCCAACATATTCTAGAAGTTAACAGCTTTTTGAAAAGTTTGAAAAGCAAAGTTTGAAAAGTTCGCGGTGGCACAGGCGCTAGAATTACCATCATGCATTATGAACTCAATAAACATTGCGAAAAGTGTCTTCAATCTACAGCTATTTGCGTAAATAGCAGCTATACTAAAACAGTATTTTGTGCTATCTACTACTATCCTTTCGCCGCTAATCGTGCTTTATATATATATATATATATATATATATATATATATACATATATATATATTTATTTTTATATATATATATATATATATATATATATATATATATATATATATATATATATATATATATATATATATATATATATATATATATATATATATATATATATATATATATATATATATATATATATATAAATAAATATGTGGCACTTAAAGCCCCAAAGGGCTCATTGGCCGAGCTTCTCTTCAATTACTGTTGTGCGTCTTAAATTTGGACAGTATTAGAAGGGACCTACTTATTTTAGCCGGTTCCGAACGGCAGAACACTTGTAACATCACTTTTTCTGAGCTTTGTCACAGAGTTCTTTTAGAAGCTTTTTCATGGCAAGTTGTTACTGTCGGAAGAATTGCCAATTGCTTGCCGACAGGTGGGTACCATTCGAAAGAAAAATCTTATCGATATTAAATTTGCTATGCATCAGCCGGGGATTGAACCACGACCTACAGATCAGAAGGCGAACACACTAACCACTGAGCTACGGCACCCTATATATATATATATATATATATATATATATATATATATATATATATATATATATATATATATATATGTATATATATATATATATTCATATATATATATATATATGTATATATATATATATATTCATATATATATATATATATATATATATATATATATATATATATACATATATATATATATATATATATATACATATATATATATATATATATTTATATTTTTATTTTATATATATATATATATATATATATATATATATATATATATATATATATATATATACATATATATATATATATTAGGGATTTGCCGAATCAGACCACTTATATGAGTCCCTTTTCGTCCCTCAAATCGTGTGTTAATTATTTCTTCGGTTGCAGAATTCTTCTACTTCCTTTCTCATAATAACATCACGCGTTATTTCAAGCATCTCTTTGTGGGGTATGTTCCACATTTCGAGTTCATCAATAAATTGGCGACCCAGTGTGGACATCCTCCTGCATGCCAATGCAGGACACTGGCACACTATGTGCGCCGCTGTCTCTGCCTCTTCCATGCATAATCTGCAAATATCAGCATCCTCCCCATCAACAAGACCCATCTTGCTGAGGTGGTACCTGAAATTGCCATGCCCAGTTATTAATGCAGTCAACCAGCTTAGAGTCATTCGTCCTAGACTGAGAGCCCTCCCCGATTCACTGCCCTTTGATAGCCTCAACGAAACCTTTGCCTGTCTACAAGTAGATAAGTTCTCCCATCTCGTGAGATGAAGTTTCTTTATCCACTCTTCGACCTTTGCCTTCACCGTCCCGCTGCTGAAAGCAACTACTGGCTCCGGTCCATAAAATTCAGCTTCAGATCCTTGTCTAGCCAAGGCGTCTGCAGCTTCATTCTGTTCTATACCAATGTGTCCCTTCACCCACATCAGAATAATCGCATTACTACGAGCACACCCATTAAGTTTCTGAACATATTCGAGCGCCAACTTAGGAGATACCGTAGGTTGTTGCAGCCGCCTGAACACCGTCTGGTTATCGAGTGCTAGCAAGATTTTCTTACCTTGCACCTTTCCATCCAGTAGATGGTCTAGCGCATGCATTAGACCAAGCATTTCTGCTTGATAGACCGATACGTATCTTCCTAGATCCAAAGTGCATGCCAGTCCCAACTCTTTAGAGAAGATTCCAGCACCCGCTCTGCCATCCATTAATGAACCATCTGTAAAAATACTGATGTCATTTTCCTCACATACATCATGTGTGAGGCCGTCTTCAATGAGTGTTCTGTGTGACTTTTCAGTCATCTTCAGCCTACCCATTCCCTCCAATGGCATTTGCGCCTCCTTTACTCCTATATAGCAGTGACAGGATGCCCCTGTGCCCCATCTCTGTGCCGAATCCATACCAATTATTGGTTGTCTTCAGACGTAATGCTGTCAATGCCGCTGACTTCATAATATACAAGTCCAAAGGCAGCAGCCCGAGAAAGACTTCCAATACTTCTACTGGGGTCGTCCGGATAGCTCCGGTAATCCCAATACAAGCCATTCTTTGCACCCTATCTAACTTGCTTTTCGCGGTCTTTTGGGTGACCTTAGGCCACCAGACCACAGCAGCATATGTTATTAAGGGCCTGACCATCGTTGTGTAGATCCAGTGCGCTGCACATGAGACTGAACACTCTCTTACACTGATGCAATACCCGCTTGCCCTTCTGGATCTTGTTATCGACGTGACTATTCCAAGTCAGCTTGTTATCCAGGATGACACCTAGATACTTTAGATATATATATATATATATATATATATATATATATATATATATATATATATATATATATATATATATATATATATATATATATATATATATATATATATATATATATATACCCTGCAAAAAATTTGCGACTAATATATAGCAGAGTAGTTCGGAATTAAACTTTTTGGGATAAATTTTTAAATGAATTCATATATTTAGAGATTTTTTACACTTTCAAGTTATTCGCTTTTAAGGGGGTCTTCTACCTTGTGGCTTCATTTTTGACACTGTTTTTTGAATATTAGTTATAGGAAAACTAAAAACGCAATCGAGGTGCGGTTTGTTGCATTCAACTTGTTTATTTAAATACATTTAACACTAATTTTACTGAAAATTTACTGTCTTCGATTTGACCGTGACTTGACCTTGAAGTGTCCCTTGCAAAAAATGCATACACAAATGGTTGACACGATTTAGCTCATGAAAATCGTCTGAAACAAAAAAACCAAAATGATTTAATTTTTTTATCACCTTGGCTATCGTTTGACAGATGGCATTTTCAAAATTTGAAAATTTCGCAGAACAGGCAACTTTAAAAAAAAAAAATTTTTTTTTTTAATGTTTTCGGAGTTAAAAACATCTGTAAAAATTGTTTAAATAGAAAAAATCTAAAAAGTATCTGTCAGACGATAGCCACATGTTTTTCACAAATTTTGATATATAATTTCAATCAATCAATCAATTAGTTTTCGAGATATCATGTCAACCAGTTACAAAAACGCAACTTTTGGTAAATCGTATTCAAAGATATTCATGTATATAACAAGCGGGATGTTTCCGACGTTAAATTTTCTTTCAAACTGAATGGACCGAAAAATTTATCATGTATAACAGAGATTACACAGATACAGATACATCAGGTATTCGATAGAACGTTAGATAACTTTAGACAAACGCGATGGGCCAGCTTTTAGGTGGTCGCGAAGAGCGCTGCGATAAGAGCACGCGTAACTGTCTTCGACGGCTCGGAAAAACTCGAAATAATAAGATTTCAGTTACATCCTTTTAAGGGTATATTCCTAACACCTTCTGGGTTGGAAAATTGAAAAAAAAAATCGAATTTTTTGAACCAACAAGGTAGAAGACCCCCTTAAGTTAAAAATGATATGTTACAGGTCAGCGTAGCTTGTAGAGACATGGCGAATATACGACAGCAAAACACATGATGTGTGGGTACCCAGGTTCGAATCCGAGAAGGGAAAATACGTAAATTTTATTTGTACATTTAAATTTGAAATATATGAATCGGAAATTATAATGCAATAAAGGAAAATAAATTGTTTGATCTGTACTCTGTACCCGTAAAAAAAAAATATTCTACATGAGAATTATAATGAAAATAAATTATTTTGTTTCGAAGAGCAAAAATGGGTAAATTGTCAAATACTTGAAAAGAAAATATAATTAAGAATTATAATGCATTGAATGAAAATTTTTAACCGTACTAATCTACAATTATACCCGTTCGGGTATAAAAGGGTAAAAGTGCTCTCTTCATAGGACATGCTCGAACAAAAGAGAACAGTTCACTCCATATAAAGAGATCAAAAGTGCGATTAGTCGCATATTCCTTTGCGATTGATCCCGGATATATCCCAGACCAGTCGCATTTTTTGCAGGATATATATATATATATATATATATATATATATATATATATATATGTATGTATGTATGTATGTATGTATATACATATGTGTGTATATATGTATATATATGTATGTATATGCGTATGTACAAACAGCATTCACACATGCCTCACAGTCAGACACATACACGCATCTACATGAGAGACGTATTCAAGGTTGTTGCAGCCGCCTGAACACCGTCTGGTTATCGAGTGCTAGCAAGATTTTCTTACCTTGCACCTTTCCATCCAGTAGATGGTCTAGCGCATGCATTAGACCAAGCATTTCTGCTTGATAGACCGATACGTATCTTCCCAGATCCAAAGTGCATGCCAGTCCCAACTCTTTAGAGAAGATTCCAGCACCCGCTCTGCCATCCATTAATGAACCATCTGTAAAAATACTGATGTCATTTTCCTCACATACATCATGTGTGAGGCCGTCTTCAATGAGTGTTCTGTGTGACTTTTCAGTCATCTTCAGCCTACCCATTCCCTCCAATGGCATTTGCGCCTCCTTTACTCCTATATAGCAGTGACAGGATGCCCCTGTGCCCCATCTCTGTGCCGAATCCATACCAATTATTGGTTGTCTTCAGACGTAATGCTGTCAATGCCGCTGACTTCATAATATACAAGTCCAAAGGCAGCAGCCCGAGAAAGACTTCCAATACTTCTACTGGGGTCGTCCGGATAGCTCCGGTAATCCCAATACAAGCCATTCTTTGCACCCTATCTAACTTGCTTTTCGCGGTCTTTTGGGTGACCTTAGGCCACCAGACCACAGCAGCATATGTTATTAAGGGCCTGACCATCGTTGTGTAGATCCAGTGCGCTGCACATGAGACTGAACACTCTCTTACACTGATGCAATACCCGCTTGCCCTTCTGGATCTTGTTATCGACGTGACTATTCCAAGTCAGCTTGTTATCCAGGATGACACCTAGATACTTTAGATATATATATATATATATATATATATATATATATATATATATATATATATATATATATATATATATATATATATATATATATATATATATATATATATATATACCCTGCAAAAAATTTGCGACTAATATATAGCAGAGTAGTTCGGAATTAAACTTTTTGGGATAAATTTTTAAATGAATTCATATATTTAGAGATTTTTTACACTTTCAAGTTATTCGCTTTTAAGGGGGTCTTCTACCTTGTGGCTTCATTTTTGACACTGTTTTTTGAATATTAGTTATAGGAAAACTAAAAACGCAATCGAGGTGCGGTTTGTTGCATTCAACTTGTTTATTTAAATACATTTAACACTAATTTTACTGAAAATTTACTGTCTTCGATTTGACCGTGACTTGACCTTGAAGTGTCCCTTGCAAAAAATGCATACACAAATGGTTGACACGATTTAGCTCATGAAAATCGTCTGAAACAAAAAAACCAAAATGATTTAATTTTTTTATCACCTTGGCTATCGTTTGACAGATGGCATTTTCAAAATTTGAAAATTTCGCAGAACAGGCAACTTTAAAAAAAAAAATTTTTTTTTTTAATGTTTTCGGAGTTAAAAACATCTGTAAAAATTGTTTAAATAGAAAAAATCTAAAAAGTATCTGTCAGACGATAGCCACATGTTTTTCACAAATTTTGATATATAATTTCAATCAATCAATCAATTAGTTTTCGAGATATCATGTCAACCAGTTACAAAAACGCAACTTTTGGTAAATCGTATTCAAAGATATTCATGTATATAACACGGGATGTTTCCGACGTTAAATTTTCTTTCAAACTGAATGGACCGAAAAATTTATCATGTATAACAGAGATTACACAGATACAGATACATCAGGTATTCGATAGAACGTTAGATAACTTTAGACAAACGCGATGGGCCAGCTTTTAGGTGGTCGCGAAGAGCGCTGCGATAAGAGCACGCGTAACTGTCTTCGACGGCTCGGAAAAACTCGAAATAATAAGATTTCAGTTACATCCTTTTAAGGGTATATTCCTAACACCTTCTGGGTTGGAAAATTGAAAAAAAAAAATCGAATTTTTTGAACCAACAAGGTAGAAGACCCCCTTAAGTTAAAAATGATATGTTACAGGTCAGCGTAGCTTGTAGAGACATGGCGAATATACGACAGCAAAACACATGATGTGTGGGTACCCAGGTTCGAATCCGAGAAGGGAAAATACGTAATACGTAAATTTTATTTGTACATTTAAATTTGAAATATATGAATCGGAAATTATAATGCAATAAAGGAAAATAAATTGTTTGATCTGTACTCTGTACCCGTAAAAAAAAAATATTCTACATGAGAATTATAATGAAAATAAATTATTTTGTTTCGAAGAGCAAAAATGGGTAAATTGTCAAATACTTGAAAAGAAAATATAATTAAGAATTATAATGCATTGAATGAAAATTTTTAACCGTACTAATCTACAATTATACCCGTTCGGGTATAAAAGGGTAAAAGTGCTCTCTTCATAGGACATGCTCGAACAAAAGAGAACAGTTCACTCCATATAAAGAGATCAAAAGTGCGATTAGTCGCATATTCCTTTGCGATTGATCCCGGATATATCCCAGACCAGTCGCATTTTTTGCAGGATATATATATATATATATATATATATATATATATATATATATATATATATATATATATATATATATATATATATATATATATATATATGTATGTATGTATGTATGTATGTATATACATATGTGTGTATATATGTATATATATGTATGTATATGCGTATGTACAAACAGCATTCACACATGCCTCACAGTCAGACACATACACGCATCTACATGAGAGACGTATTCAATACAATATTGCCAGGAATGGATCTGATTAGCACATTCATAATAGATCATGCAATTAAAAAAGAAATATATATATATATATATATATATATATATATATATATATATATATATATATATATATATATATATATATATATATATATATATATATATATATATATATATATATATAAATGGGCAAAAATGATAAAATATGGTAAGTTTCAAGCTTACTGCATTAGTTGCGGTAGAAATGAAAAAAAGTGGTCGATTTACCATAATTGTAGGATAGTCCGAACATTAATTACTGATGATAAGCATGTCTCATATACCTGAAACAAAAACTCCTCTCTCCTCCCCGTGTATCCCTCGCTCACAAACAAAATGAATTTCATGCAAATGTTTTTGTGTCTAAAACAGGACCAATATATATAAATTGAAGTGGGTGATCTAAAACGTTACACAAACTCTTCAGGTTTGGGTGTCCTTAAACCACTTGCGAGATATTTGCTAGGTGAATTCATACAAGGTGTTGTTAATAGCTGATTTGAGTTTTTTGAGAAGTTTTACTTCTATCATGTGTACGCTGTTACACGCAGAAATTTTTTTTTTGTTATTTCAATATGATTTATTTGATGACTACACAAAAAGATGTATATCATCGTAAGCTTGTGATAATATTTCAAGATTTTTAGCATCGAGGATCATCGAAAATTTTAAAAAGGTAGCAGAGGGAAACTTTATAAGTTAAATAAGTCCAGAGTTATCTGCATAAAGTTACATTCAAGTGAAATATTATGAATATAAAACACTAAGTCCTAAATAAATATATTTTTTCATACTTTTTTGGAATGGTTGTTTTCCGATTTAGTTCAAGTTAAGTCAAGATGATATAATCATACCCTAATACGTTTGAAGCGAACTATGAAGAAAAACGACCAGAATGGGTGAATAGACACAACAAATTAATTTTTCAACAATACAATGGCAGACAACACATTGCTCAACCGGTTAAAAACTATTTAGAAGGACAGAGCTGAACACCAAACGCCATATTCACCAGACATTGCTTAAAATATGCTTCAAACAAATATAAATTTTTAATTAGAAGACAGTCAGTCAGTTATTTGGTTATAATTTTTAGTTGCACTCTAAACAATTTTATCAAAAAGGACAACTTTTAATATACTCTACACTCAAAAAGTCAAAAGTTCGTGTTTTCGTTCTAACATCCGTAAGGAGAATTGGCAGATATGAAAAAGCATATACGAGGGTAAGTTATATCCTAAGGAATGTACTATTTGCAAAAAACCCTTTTCCTTTTGAAGAAGCATCTTTTAAACAGATTTGTCAAATAGTTCTGTTGTGACATTCATTGAAACACTAGACGCCGGCGAGAATTTTCGTAAAAATGGAAGAAAGTAAATTTCGTCTGCTCATTAAACACCAATTACGCAAACCAAAGAAAAGCTTGGCAAGTATTATGTAGACTCTGCACCATTGATTGGAGCCATCCACCAGCTTAATTAACACTGAACATGCTTGTTGCCCAATTGAGGTCACCACACAAAAAATGGTGGATAACATCTACGACACGAACTTCAAAAGGCTATAGGCTTATCACATGGATCTGTGATTACAGTTTATGATAAATATATTCTTATAAAAAGCTACTAGCTATGTTTGCTCACTATTGACAACAAACGCAATCGTTTGACAACTTCCAAGGAGTGTCCGGCCATGTTCAATAGTAATCCGAATGAGTTTATACGTCATTTTGTAACCATGACGAAAAATGATTCATTACAACAGACCAAGGAACAGTTGAGTCAATGGACTTCTCGTAGTGAATTGAAGCCACAAAAAGTCAAGGTGGGTCTGCCGGAAGTTTTAGAAAGTCATTTAGAAAGTGTTTTGGTATGCGGACGGCAAATAGGTAGGTAGGTAGGTATGCCCCGAAAGGGCACACTTAGGCCATCATAGGCCCATTGTGTTACCACATGGTCTCTAACCCTAACTCGCTAACTTAAACCATTTTGAGCTTAAAATGAAGCGTGTGAGATCCCTCACTTTTGCTGTTCAAAGACTAGTGAGGTTGTCTGAATTTCGGAAACCTAGATATGACATGAGCTTACGGAAAAGTGCCGGGCATGAACATATTAAGTGTAAGATTGACTCCTCTTCTTCCTCATCTTTGCAGCGTCTGCAAAAGCCGTGCGTTAGATAGCCCAATTCTATCCTTCTAGCATGTGTGCCAAGAACTCAGTGACACGCTTCTATTTAGAAGCTTCTATCTAGAAGCAGTGAATCGTGGTCTTGGATGTTAAAATGTGTGATCCAAGTGCTTTGGTAGTAGCCTTTCAGAGATAATCCCAATATATCTCGTGTAGATTTGGTTTTTCTGACTATAGATAGGGCTACGTCTATTGCCTTTACCTCTGTTTGGAAGACACTGCAATGGTTAGGCAGCCTGAATGAGTGGTTGATATCTAGGGTATCTGAGTATACCCTTCCGCCCACGGCCTCATTCAGCTTGGATCCGTCAGCGAACGTTAGGTTGTATTTACCCAGAAGTTCTGGGGTTCCTTTTTCCATTCCCAACTGTCAGGTATATGGGTGGTGAATCTCATGTTGAACTCGAAAGTTGGTGTGGTGTAATCCAGTTCCCCAATATCAGTTATTTGATTGATTAGTAGGTTTCGGTTAGCTACTTTCTGCAAGCAGTCCACCAGACTAATGCCACATATGTTAGAACAGGTCTAACTACAGCTGTATAGATCCAGTGCATGACAGTTGGCTTAAAACCCCATGTCTTCCCTATTGCCCTCTTAAAGCATGTAGTGCAACTGATGCCTTCTGGCCAGTATTTTTAATGCTCTGTTTCCAGTTTAGCTTCTTATCTATGTCTAGTCCCAAAAATGAGCCTCTTCTTTGAATTCGAGCTTAGTGTTGTTGAGTCTGAGTGATGAAAAACATTCGGTCTTGTATCTTCTGGTGAAGAGAACCAATACCGTTTTCGACATGTTTACGTTTGAGCCACGGGTGTTAGCCCATCTGCAAACTTTGTGTAATGTGTTTTGCATAAGATCCCTTATAGCTACAGTAAGGACTATATCGTCCGCATACGCTATTACTTTACAGCCTCAGCTTCCAGATTTCTCAGTAATTCGTTGACTGCGAGATTACAGAGAATTGGTGAGAGGACGCCTCTTTGTGACGCACTCCTGCTTATGCTCCTTGAGAGAGAGGAGCCACCCAGTTCTGGGAAAATATTTCTACTTAGTAGAATATATTCTATCTAGTGTACCAGGTTTGCCTCCACCCCAAGTCGTGTCAATGCTCCTGTGATGTCTTCTAACTAGACATTATTGGTTTCTACTGACTTTCCCTTGATGTAGACGTGCTGGCACTAGGAGATGTGCAGCAATCCAATTGTTAGTCGGAGGTGTAGATCTGTAAGCCTTTCTAATGTTTTTAGTAAAAAAGACGAGAGGCTTATGGTTCGAAAATTTTTGGGATTGGTGTGGGAGCATTTGCGTGCATTTAGAATAAAGACAACTCTCACTCTGCACCATTCCTTAGGAATGTATTTAAGGCAAATGTAGCCAATGAAGATTATTCTTAACTGCATCTTTTTAGATTTTTTAGTTGAACAGTAAAAATGTCATCCAGCCTGGATTCTTTTGCTTTATTGAATAATTTTCTACTCCCTAACGTTAGCTCGCCCAATTATTTGTTCTACCATCGGGGTTTTTATTTACCCCGTAGTTTTCGAATCGGGCATGCTAAGTTTTGCGCCATGTTGATGGTCTTGGTCAACTGACTTACTCGGGATCTAATGTTTCCCTACTGCTTATGCCTCAGTCTATGTCTTTAATGTGACTGTTCATAATATTCCTGAGGATTGTCAAATTCGTCCTTCGAAAATTACGGACTATTGAAGGTTCTTTATGATGCTCATTGATCATAAATTCAATGTACTTCTGGTCAGAAAATGAGAATTCTTGTGCAAACCCTCAAATTTCTAATCGTATCTGTTATGTTTGAGGAGGCAAGGGTAATGTCTAAGACTTGCTGCCTATTTCTGGTTATAAAGGTGGAAGAGTTCCCTATGTTCCATACTAGTAAGTTAGTAGTTAGTAGTAGACTCACCTCTCTGCCCCAAATATTGTGGTGCGCGTTGGCATCGCATCCGGTGATCATTGCCAGCTGCCTATGCGTGGCTTCTGCAACCGATCTTCTCAGAGTATTTGGTGGTGAGGCTCCAGATGGTCATAGTTTAGGTAGCCTAAAGCCATCCAGTATCATCTCCCATTTAGTTCGAAGATGATGATGGCTAGGTTTTCATTTCTGAAATTAGGGAGCAATTATGCATTAAGTGGTTTCTTGTCAAGGATACAGACACGAGGTATACTTGCACACTTGCTCTGAAACAATGTGTATTTTGGGAGTCCTATTCTACAGATGACATTGGCTACCGTCTATGGCTCTTGCATTGGGGCGATGTCTGCTCCGCTTTTAGTAAGGCGGAGAAGTAATTCTGCTGACGCCTCTTTACAGTGGTGGAGGTTGATCTGAACTGCACGGATCATTGTCAATTACATTCATCTCCGTCTCCATCACCGTTACATTGAGGTCATCATTCATGTCTCCTAATAGGCTATCGTCCTCCCAAATCCTACCGAACGTCCCCGCTAGATCTGAACAGTGAGATCCTTTTCACCTACAGTCGCAACTCCTCCGTCTCCTGCAGCAACTCTTTTGAGCCTCTTTTGTCGGATTTGGCTTTAGTATTCGAAAAGCTACTTGTCATGAATATAACTCCATTTATTAATCTCAAACAACTGATTTCCCAACATCAGTTTGGATTTAGAAAACAGCACGGCACAATAGAACAAGTCCACCTCATTGTAACTCTGATAAGGAACACTTTTGAAGAAAAAAAGTATTGCTCAGCTGTCTTTCTTGATATCACTCAAGCTTTCGATAAAGTATGGCACGATGGCATTATTTACAAACTCAAACTATTACTGCCTGCAAATGTCTCCTCATTGCTTAGTAGCTACCTCACGCAAAGACAATTTCTGGTACATCACAAGGATTACACAACAAATCCATTGGATATTCACGCTGGCGTTCCTCAATGAAGCGTTTTGGGCCCCTTACAGTATCTCTTACACACTTCAGATATGCCCAACAATAACTATACATTCATATCGACCTTTGCTGATGATACGGCAATATTTTGCTCTCGCTCAAACCCCATAGAAGCTACTAAACTCCTGCAGACTCATGTCTGCACCTTCACGCTAAGGCTAGATACATGTCCCCCACTTAATATTAATGGCCAACCAGTTGCACAATGTTGCTCAACAAAGTACTTGGGTATTCACCTCGACAGAAGGCTGACCTGGAACAATCACATAGAGGCAAAGAAAACTCAGATCAAGCTTAAAATGAATCAGTTATGGTGGCTGTTACACAAAAGATCAAAGTTGAATCTTGAATACAAAGTAAAGCAATCCTGAAGCCAATCTGGACTTATGGTATTCAGTTTTGGGGCACGCATCTCCCTCTAATATCGAAAAATTGCAGCGAATACAATCCAAGTGTCTGCGAATTATTGTAAACGCGCCTTGGTATATGAGGAACGTTAACATCCATCGAGATTTAAATGTACCCACAATTTCTGAGGAAATTGCAATGTCCTGCAGAAGCTACATTCAAAAATTACACAATCATCCGAATCCCCTTGCTAGGCAATTGTTGCTGAGCACGAGGCATCGTCGATTAAAAAGTAAAGACACACTGAATATGCTGTGAAATTGCTATACCTCGCGACTCAACAAATTGTGATGGAACATTGGGAATATCACATAATTTTAGTTAGTTTGTAAGATTTGATTACATATTGTTAGTTTCAAAGTAATTTAGAAAGATCTAATAAAAAAAGCTTGTTAGAAAAAAAAAACCTTGCCAGACATCCGATATCCTGGATAAGGCAATGGAAAAGAGATCCAGAGCTAGTTAGTCGGAACAAGCCACCAGCTTGATATGCCCTTGATGCCAGCCGCACATCCAGTGCTCTGACAGTACTGTGGCCAGGCTTTTGCTCAACCGAGTATACCAGCTTGGACGAAGAGTGGGTTGTGGCAGTGCCTCGGCTTAGCTTGAGCTTGGCTGCCTCCACAGAAGTGGTGGGCCGTGACTTAGAAGTTTCGCCCAACCCCGGCTTTTTGAAAGTTCCGGCCTCTGGTCGTGTGTTGTTTTATTTTGTTCTGTCCGCCTGCGCAGGGATCCGCAGTATGGAGGTAAGGCTAATTAATCCAGAGGACGCCAGGTATCCGCATACTTCGTTAGAGTCTGAGCTATTTTTACTGGGCCCCAACCCAGACTGACTCTCGGCACGGGTCGTATATCACCTTAGGCTAGCCCAGGGGTTGGGGAATGACGGGAATTTGGGATAGGGAGGTGCTAGGTATGGATACCTCTTTCCTATGGACAGGCTCTGCAAATCAGTGTGCCACTCTTTATTAGCAAACACATCCTCAAGGCTCACATATCCTTAGCTAACCGCCCCATCCTTAAGGATAAGGGCAGTTATTACCGGTCAGCACCCACGAGGAGGGTTCAGAAGAGGATTTCCACTAACCTTGTGTTGCCCTCAAAAGTGGGATATTTTCATGAAAGTTTGAAAATTTTAATTGCCTATTAACAAAATTGCTTTTAGCAATCCCGGAATTTGAATCGACTAATGCCGGATTTTCGGGACTTAGAAAAGACCGGGATCCCTAATATGTAAATGTATATGGATATGTGCGAGTGCAGTGGTATGCATATATATGGCACCAATACAAGAGGTCCTGAGGATAACAGGGACACCAAAAACTTTCTTTTACGATAATACAATATTTTGCACTATACTTATTCGATCTCGGAAAAAAATAACCATTAAATTGGGCCCCTGTGAACAGGTAATTGCTGATACCCATTAACCAAATATAAAGTAGTAAAATAAATCATGATGGATTTAATCAGATATTAGTGGTAAAGGATATCTATGTAGTATTTGTTTCTATGGGCTTTTTGGTCGTCAATATTTATTAAAATAAGAGAAAAACCTGTAATTTTAATTTCCTCCTACGCGTTTCGGAATATTTTAATCCATCTTCATAATATAGATTTCATACACACATATGGTCTGAACCATCTTTCGTTTGAACAAGTAAAATAGGACTTGCAAAATGAGAGCAGCTGCTTCTAATTATACCTATTATATATACAATTTGATTAACCTCCTCAATGGTCAGAATGTGGAATGTACTGGAATGTACTGGATCGGACAGATATTGGTCACTCTCGTGACCAATATCTGTCATATTCACGATCATATTAAATCGTTTACCATTAAATTTAAAACTGACAGACTCTTTCATAAGCGAACACTTTGCTCCGGAATCATAATAAGTAGTATATAGCTCACCTGATTGTCGTAAAATATCTGATGGTGACTTTAGTGTACACTACTATTTGGAAAATTTGATAACCACTATTTTTAGTTATATTTGAACAGTGAGAACGAAAACAGCGAAAGCACAAGTAGTGTTTTCCACAGTAGTAGCATTTGGAAGCAAAGCAAACAGCATAAGATTTTGGCGTTAAGTATGAAAACATTCACATTTATTTAAATTGGTTGAAATTCTACTCTTTAAAAATGACATGGATTTTACTTTCTGTTGTAATTTATTTTTATTGCTACGTTTGTGGTGGAGCCCAACCGATGAATACGAGGTTCAAACTATGCAGCATGTGCTAATACTGTTGCACCAACAATTTCTTCCGTAAAAAGTGGTTTCCATTTCTTTGATAATGACGTTATTAGTAGCGGCATAATAGCCTATTTCCAACGAGCGTTTAACTGTAATTAAAGCTGCTAGGAGGTTGCATAGAAATTTATTATATTAAATATATTATTTCAGGTAAAACAGAGATAATTTCTATACTACTAATTCCTATAATACAGACTAGTTTGCAAATACACAGAATACATTCTTTAACTTATGTCGAGGGAATGAATGATAGGTCTATAAAATACATAAATAAATAATATAGTATAATATTTTTAAAATATGAATTATACAATTCATTCTGAAAACACTATCAAATAATATATTATATATAATATGTATTATTATTATTATTCATTCTCCGGACATATTAAACGCTAACGGTTTTAAGATGGATGTAAGTTGGGTGACAATGCAGTCAATATCTGCGAGAAATGCTTTTGTTTTTCAAGTACAAATATTTTGCATTTGTGTACCGTAGCCTTTTCTAGATTCTTCAGTTTAGGAACCCAATATTCCATTCTTCCAAAAGCAGCTGATTAACGCTGTGTATGGAGATCAGATGCACAAACCCGAGCAACAATCGTGTTGATCGCCCAGCATATTGGAGAATTATAGGGAATCTCTTCTCTTACAGAGAACGCCGGTGAATGAACCAATCATCTATTCATTCGCATTATTCCACTTGAGTCAATAAACCGATTAAACGAGATTAGTTCACTCTTTGGTGGAGTTGCAATCTTCATGGACAAATGGACACTAGAAAAATTTCGTTTTTGGTACAACACAATGAGCTTATTGCGGGTGAAAGTTGGCAAATCCATCATACGAGCGAGTAAATTTGCTTCGCATAGTTCCAGGCGATGAAGCGATAGGGTTTTTAAGGGGGCGACATACGATTTTGCCGCCAATATATAGATGTAAATTTCACCCATGCTGCTTAATCTTTATCAAAAGCATCGAAAAAGCAGTGATATTGCAAGCTGCAGTCGGGGGAAAAATAAAATTATCGAAGAACGAGTACGGCTGCCAGATTCGTATAATCGGAGAGAAATTGCTGCTAGTCATGAGGTGTTAATAGCTTAATCATTTTATCCAAGTCTGTGTTGTCGACCTCCAATTGTTGCACCAATATTTTCGCAACAACCACCTTGGGTGCCAACCATCAGGCAGGGTCGCATAATTTGATAATACGAGACAAAATCGGTCGTTTCATTAAGGATATTTTATTTGGGAAAAGAAGAATCTGTCGAGGCCGGCATTCCAACCTTACCATAGATTTTTTGCTTTTCTTATAGGATATATTCAAGAATTCTGAAATATGATCTGATGAAAGGTTTGCCAGAACTTCTTGGGGTTTATATAACTATATTGTAATGACTTTCTACTGACAACTTCAAGAAATCGGGAATCGGAAATCGCGTCGCGAAGGTTGTGAGTCTTTCGGCAGAGTGAACAATCACGAGTTGTAACGCTATTGTGATATGTATTGATTTTTCTGGAAGTCTTTGCAACTGGCTAAATTGCATTTATGTGTTAGGAATTTTTCGAAAATGTTCCGAGAAATAATCCTCGGAAAATGTTAATATAGGTCTCCGAAGACAAGAACTATCGTAAATGTAATTTTACATATAATTTTTCAAATTCTACGATTCCACTTTTGATGGAAAAAGCAAAACTTTAAACCTTTGTAAAAAAAAAAAATTCGACATAGTGGAGAAGAAAATGATTAGAGCTTTTGTTACTGTCGTCAATTTCTAGTTTGGTTCACCCCTGAGTTACAATACACGATACAATAGATTCTTAAAAATCAAATACTTAAAGTCTAAATTAGTTTTTACATGTTACCTGTAACTCATACAAGTTATTTTTCTGTGATGACCTGTAGTGTAATTTTCTGGAAGATTTTAACCCTTAATCTCCTCGCAAATGTTGATTTTTAGTGGATTTAAAAAAAAAGGTCCAAAATAACCTACACATGTGGTAGTTTCGAGAAAATAGTCCTCGGAAAATTTTAATGTGGGTTCGGAAGACAAGAACTGTCCTAAATGTAATTTTACATATGATTTATCAAATTCCTTGATTCTACTTTTGACTGAAAAAGTCAAATTTTAAACCACTGTAAAAAATTATGACGTAGGGCTTTTATTACTAAAGTCAGTTCAACCCCGAGACAATGACCCTCAAATAGTGCAATAAAACAATTACGTGAGTTACTTTCAAAATATAAATAAAATAAAAATAGAAAATAAAAAACACCCTGCAATACATTGTTCATGGAGTCAATGACTCACAAATCAAGCTTATATAGCCTCAATACCTGTTTAGTCGCAGCTTTCATTACTTAAATAGTCCAAGACAACATTGTTTTCAGATTCTAGCAAGTTAGGTTACGTCTTTCGGTATTTGAAAAAGTTTTTTGAAATGAATGATATGATGGGATCCTATGATACTATTAAAGATTGAAATAAATCCTGCATCACTTTTTCACGCGAAATCTTTTGTGTATGAAATTCGCGTAGCCAATATTAAAGAATTTATTTGTGAGATACCGGGTGATATGTTGGAGAGAGTATGCCAAATTTGGACCCATCGTATGAACCATTTGAAGAGCAGCCGCGGTCAACATTTACATGAAATCATCTCACTGAATTGTATAGATCGTTCTATTGACTCAAATAAAGATTTCATACATTTCTCTAAATTTTATGTGTTTTTTTTTAAATCAAATCCCAAAGCTCTTAAAAGGGCCATTTTTACAGTATCAAGTTAACTCATAGAATAAAAATAACTAACAGTTTTCAGTAGCAAAACTGTTAGTTATTAATTATATATATTTTAGGGATTAGCCGAATGGGTCCCTTTTCGTCCCTCAAATCGTGTGTTAATTATTTGTTCGGTTGCAGAATTCTTCTACTTCCTTCCTCATAATAACATCACGCGTTATTTCAAGCATCTCTTTGTGGGGTATGTTCCACATTTCGAGTTCATCAATAAATTGGCGACCCAGTGTGGACATCCTCCTGCTTGCCAATGCAGGACACTGGCACACTATGTGCGCCGCTGTCTCTGCCTCTTCCATGCATAATCTGCAAATATCAGCATCCTCCCCATCAACAAGACCCATCTTGCGGAGGTGGTACCTGAAATTGCCATGCCCAGTTATTAATACAGTCAACCAGCTTAGAGTCATTCACCTAGACTGAGAGCCCTCCCCGATTCACTGCCCTTTGATAGCCTCAACGAAACCTTTGCCTGTCTACAAGTAGATAAGTTCTCCCATCTCGTGAGATGAAGTTTCTTTATCCACTCTTCGACCTTTGCCTTCACCGTCCCGCTGCTGAAAGCAACTACTGGCTCCGGTCCATAAAATTCAGCTTCAGATCCTTGTCTAGCCAAGGCGTCTGCAGCTTCATTCTGTTCTATACCAATGTGTCCCTTCACCCACATCAGAATAATCGCATTACTACGAGCACACCCATTAAGTTTCTGAACATATTCGAGCGCCAACTTAGAAGATACCCTAGGTTGTTGCAGCCGCCTGAACACCGCCTGGTTATCGAGTGCTAGCAAGATTTTCTTACCTTGCACCTTTCCATCCAGTAGATGGTCTAGCGCATGCATTAAACCAAGCATTTCTGCTTGATAGACCGATACGTATCTTCCCAGATCCAAAGTGCATGCCAGTCCCAACTCTTTAGAGAAGATTCCAGCACCCGCTCTGCCATCCATTAATGAACCATCTGTAAAAATACTGATGTCATTTTCCTCACATACATCATGTGTGAGGCCGTCTTCAATGAGTGTTCTGTGTGACTTTTCAGTCATCTAGCCTACCCATTCCCTCCAATGGCATTTGCGCCTCCTTTCAATCTCTTACACTGATGCAATACCCGCTTGCCCTTCTGGATCTTGTCATCGACGTGACTATTTCAAGTCAGCTTTTTATCCAGAATGACACCTAGATACTTTACTCCTTGGATACGTTGATGTTCGATCCAAAAAGCCTAAGAGGGTCTATTGTTAGTCCAGTCCTCCTTTTAGTAAAGAGTACTGTTTTCGACTTACTAGCATTTACAGAGAGACCTTGTTCCGTGCACCATCCTTCAACCATTTTGAGTGCACCTCTCGTGATATCATAAATAGTGCCCAGGAACTTACCGCTCACCGTTACCGCTATGTCATCTGCATACCCGACGGTGTGTATGCCTTTTGAGTCCAGAAGCTGAAGTAGGGAATCGACCGTGATGTTCCAAAGGATGGGCTATAATACTTCCCCCTGTGGACACCCTTTGACTACCCTACCTCCGAATCTGTAACTCCCATTTTGAAAGTTTATTGCCCTTTTCCTCAGCATGCTGTCCACCCACCTTATAATGGTTGGGCTGACTTCACGAGTAGCAAGGGCCATCCTTAGCTTATCGAAACGAATCTTATCGAAGGCACCTTCTATATCCATAAAAGTAGACATAGATATCCCTCCACAAGATAGTTCCGTCTCAGCTACGCGAACGAGTTTCAGTGGATTTGCCAGCTCTGTACGCGTGCTGACACCTGCTCAGTTGTTTTGTCAGAAGCGTTGTCCTTTCCATGTAGTCCGCCAGTACTCCTTCCATACATTTAAGCAGAAAGGAGGTCAAGTTAACCGGCCGGAAAGATTTAGCCTCTGAGTAGTCCCTTTTTCCCGGCTTTGGAAGAAAGACAACCTTAGTCTCTCTCCAAAATCAAGTCTTATCGAAACCAATCTTATCGAAGGCACCTTCTATATCCATAAAAGTAGACATAGATATCCCTCCACAAGACAGTTCCCTCTCCGCTACGCGAACGAGTTCGTGCAGGGCCGTTTCAGTGGATTTGCCAGCTCTGTACGCGTGCTGACACCTGCTCAGTGGTTTTGTCAGAAGCGTTGTCCCTTCCATGTAGTCCGCCAGTACTCCTTCCATACATTTAAGCAGAAAGGAGGTCAAGCTAACCGGCCGGAAAGATTTAGCCTCTGAGTAGTCCCTTTTTCCCGGCTTTGGAAGAAAGACAACCTTAGTCTCTCTCCATTGAGTCGGGATATATCCTGTAGCCAGGCAAGTAATAAATATTCCCAGAAGCCTGTCTACCAGAGCTTCTGCTCCCCACTGAAGTAGGGCTGGAAATATCCCATCTGTACCCGCTGTTTTGAATGGAGAGAAACGCTTAATGGCGTTTATCACTCCACCTCTGGTGACTATCCTTTCAGCTTCCAATCTTTCATTCCTGTTTGCACCCTTGCGGGTGGCTTCCCAAGGATCTTCCGATCTAAAGCTTCTTGGAAAATGCACCTCCATCAGGTATTTCAGTGACTCTCCGATTGTCTCTGTAAAGGATCCATTCGTTTTGCGAATTAATCCCAACTTTGACACCGGGTCCTTTGATATGATCCTCTGTAATCTACATACATCGGTCATATCTTGCATATTTGAGCAAAATTCCCTCCACGTTTTCCTTTTACGGTTGCGTAGAGTCTTCTTCAGCTCCCTTTTTTTGACTTGTAGTCGTCCCATGCGTTGGGGTCCCCTCTCATGTGACGATTAAAAGCCTTCCTTGTCTCCTTTTTCATGGATTCCAGTTCCCCAATCCACCATGTAATGGGATCTCCTTCGTCCACTACCGTCAGAGGACATGAAGCTTCAAATGCTTTGATCATGGCTGAGCTGATAGCCCTCACCTGATACTCAACATCTGCAGTTGTTCTAGGTCTCTTAAACCTCCTTGGCAATAATTCCTCAAGAACTTCGCAGTTCCTTGTACAATCCGTTCGTTTCGGTATCCTTACCATTCTACAGTCGTTCCTATGTCTTTTATCGGACGTAATCCCAAACTGAATGGCCCTGTGGTCCGACATGGTTAGTCTATCCACAACCCTCCAGTCCAAAATCCTATCCAACATTTTGACATTCGTCAGAGTAACATCAATAACCTCGCAACGACGTGCGTCGACAAAGGTCGGTTCTGTTCCCCTATTGGCAACTTGTAGACCAAATCTTTCTATAAATTCGAGTAGACACTCTCCTCTATAGTTTTCATTGCTGCTGCCCCACACATTGGCATTGGCATCGCAGCCTAAGATCAGACCAACCCCCTTACCATCACAGAATCTCACTAGAGCTTCCACCTCTCTCGAAGGTGGTTCGTCTGGAGAATCGTATGGAAGGTATGCTGATGCGATCATAAATGATCCCGCACCGTCACCTATTCTCACTACTGTGAGATCCGGTGAGCACAAGTTAGACATTAGAATCGCACGTATCCCATGTCTAACTAAAATGCATGTCCTCAACTTCCCCTCCGTTTGTGGATAAAACAAAGTGGTCTTTTGTGCAGATAGGCCTTTGATACTTCCATGAAGGATCCAATGCTCCTGAACCAGTGCAATGTCAAGCACATCCTCATCGAAGCTCCGCACCATCATTGCTGATGCTGCTTTGCTGTGGTGAATATTGAGTTCACACACATTTAGTGGTTCCTGGCGCGGGCCCACCTCCCGCCCTAATGGCTTCTTCCTTGCAGAATCTGTCACCAGCCCCACGCCAGGAGCCGCGTCGCTCCCCTCATACTGCATATTTCTGGAATTTAACGACGGCCTGTTCAAGACCGCAGTTGAGTCTCCCCACTGCGATCCTGACGGCCTCCGCGTCCTCTTTAGGACACAGCACGGTGAGTACGACACCTGCCCTTTCTGCCTCGCCAAACCCTTCTGTGCGGATAACACTCCATTTGGAAGTGTCCTTCACACAGACGTTCTGGCGCTGCAGCCTTCTGAGGATGATGTCGCTGGCCACAGCATTGCCATGAGCAACAATCACCATCTTCCTCTTTGTCGACAAGGCAGTTAGGCTGTCACATTTGAGCTTCGCATCCTCCCACAAACCGGTTAGGTGCTCCACTGTCTTGCACAGCCATTGCTTGGATAGCTGATTTTTTCACCTTAGTACAATCAATCCGCTCTCCACCCTTGCCCTGCCGACAAATCCAATGTCATTGACATCGTCTTCAAGGGACTCCATGGCATCCAACAAAGATACCTTGAAGGTACTCAGATGAGTATCCTCCAGACGCCCCTCTAGTGACAAGTCCATGACTCCCATAACGAGGTCAGCCTCCGCTACTTGAGCGTAAGTCTGTTAGTTAACTCTGTTTTATGAGTTAACTTGCTAATATGAAAATGGTCCTAAGTTGTTCATTAAACTCGGTGTTACTCCATATATTCCTCATGTTTGGGATGACGAGCATGAAATAGTGCAGAAAACCATTCCATCTATCATAGTTAATCAGAAATTATGGTACAACAGAATCTCTTGACTTGCAATCTTAATTTTTGTTGGCAGGATTGTAGAAATCTGGTTTTCAACAATTGAAATGTTTGCTTTAAAAGCTTTGATTTCGCTTTCAAAAAGAATTTTAATAGGTCTGCAGAATCGTTTTAATGAAGGGCGTGGATTTTGCCATAAAGGAGATTATTGAGTATAAGTTATTAAATCACCAGAATCTACAAAAAGATGTTGGTCGGAGTTATCAGCATTAGTATCACTAAAATTTTGCTTATAGTTTAAATGGCCACTATATATCATATACATTTCAAGCGGTTTAGTTTGTTCCAGTAAGTCCATTTTGAAGTTGTCCTAACCTTTCAACTGTCTTATCGACTAAACATTGCAAAGGTACCTGTGCTGAAATTCTTTCAATTCTTAGCCTATTTGCATTAATTTATATGTGTATTTACTATAGTCTTCATCTATAAATAAAGGCCAAGCCTCTTCAGGAGTATACATAATCGATAAAAAACTATTTTTATTTCAGTTTTTCTCGTTGGAAAGACGTTTAATTTATTTAACATTTTCGCAGCATCTCCTTTTCCAGATTTGTATAAACTAACTTTTGTTGCTAAAACCAATTCGTCGCACGACTTAGCTTTTACAAGGGAAGACACATTTAAAAGTTGGGTTCTCTTACTTTTTTCAGCAAAATTATTTTGTGGTTCATGAGTAACAAAAGCAAAGTGATCAGCAACTTCATAATCCATTTCAGTGGCCTAAAATGTAAGGCACCATTTAGCCACTTTTCATATTTAGCGTCATTTTCTCGTCAAGGCAATAAAGGAATTTGTGTACACTTTGCTTTGCTTTTTTGTATAGCATATGGAATATCTTCAGCGATATTTGTACTAAATTATTTAACAAAATTCAAGTTTGCTTGAAAAATAATTTCACTGTGTACACTCGTTAAACAATTTTTAATACAAATTTTTTGCAATAAAAAAAAGGAAATTTTTTTCCATTAAGCAAGGTATTGCAAGCGTAAATACGATATTTATTCTATTTTGTTAACACCACATATTTCGACCAATTTCACACTATGTTCAACATTTCGTCCACTGTGGACCGCGTCCTGAACTTACAGACGCTAGTTCAGACAAAATATTATATCTTAAGGCATGAAGTAGTTCACGATGTAAGCATGTCATTAACAACTTTGCTACTGGATAGTAGGGGGATTAGCATTGGGTGCTTAGCATCATGATAAAGTAGATGCTCCCAATTGCCTTTCGATTCTGATAATGCATTTATCATCAATAAGAAATGTCAGACTACTAAGTCTGCTCAACTTCGCTTGTGGATGCGGTTGTTGCTACTGATTTCTAATACACATATTTCTACAAGAGGCTGCAAGGGCCATATCGTAATGGATCCATGCACGAATTTCGGGCCGTAGAATCAGGAGTTGATATTTATTAGTTTGGCTACTGTTAGTCATCTGGAAATGATGTCGGCCGGGTTTTCTTCTGATCGTATATGCCTCCACTGTTGTGTTGATGCCCCTTGTTGAACTGCTGATACTGTGCTAGTTACGATCGTGTGGTAATTTGCAATATCTCTCTTGATCCACCCAAGAACAGTAGTTGAATCGGGCCAGAAGTGAATGTTGACAGGTTACTCCACTGGCTCCACTGCTAACCGTGTACCACATAGCTTGAGTCGTGGCAACGAAATTTGTTTTACTGCAGCTGCCCAAAATTTTGGCATACAAATCGTACAATGATTTGATTTTTAGCTGTCGTTTTAGCATACGCAACGGCACCATAGGCCTTTTTGGATGCATCTGCAAAGATGTGGAGTTAAGCATCCTCTGGCGTTTGTTATCCAAAAAGATGGCGAACAACAGTGACATTCTGTAATAATTAAAATTCAATCACGAGTTTTGCAATAATGTATGGAGTTTTTGTGGCAGAGCTGCATCCCAATCAATTTTTAATTTCCAAAGTCGTTGCAGGAATATTTTCGCAGTGACTGTGACTGGTGTTATAGACCCAAGCGGATCGAATGAGCGAAAAATATCAGACAATGCCGTAAGTTTGTTTGGTAATTTTGCTGGTATACATTTTGGCCAACTTCATTTTGAAGTTATCATGACTAGGATTCCACGTCAATCCCATTGTTTTAATGCCTTCATCATAGATATTATTATCATTTGAAACAACTTCTTGATCACAGGTTGGAATGCTTATTAGTAACTTCGGATGATTTGAGCACCATTTTCTCAATCACATTACGGCAGACCCCAGCATATCTTGAAGTTGTGTTTGCATCTCCAGTGCTTCTGCTGCACTGTCGTTTAACACATCGTCGATGTAAAAATTAGATTTCACAATATCAGATGCTAAAGGATACTTGGCTGCTTACTGCTCGGCCAATGTTCGTAGCGCCCGTATAGCTAAGAGTCGTGCTGAAGTGGTTCCATACGTCACTGTAATAAGCTGATAATACTTGCAAGGGTGACTCGGCTCTTCTCTCCACCAAATAAGTTGATAATTATGATTGACGGGATCCATCCATCCATGCCATGTCCGCCATAACGGCGAATCATGGCATATGGAATCTCAATACAATTGTAAATATGTCGTTGGTCCGGTGGTGCTACACTAAGTTTTCTGGTTGATCTCTCTGGTTTCAAAACACTATGATGAGGCAAGAAACTTACCAGCGTAGATTGTTCCTTTAGTGATAGATTTTTCATGAATTTATTTTCCAATGATATGAAGCATCGTAGCACTATACCTTTAGATTCACCAAGCCGATCGTGTTTGGTAGTTTCACCACGAACCTCCCTTAGTGGTCTCTTCGTAAATTGATTATGAAGTGGTCCTCACATCGACGTTCGGCTGCTGTGAGATAGCATGAGCATGTGTCGCAGATTTCCAGCAGTTAAAATTTGTCCATGGTATCAGCCAAAGAAATCACTGTTTCATTAATTTCATCCAAACAATGTGTTTTGTAATATCGGTATGCCATCTCCTAATGAAACTTGTCCAACACGAAGGATCGAGTAAAATAATTCTGCTCCGAATAATATGTCAAGAGAAGCTCGGCCAATGAGCCCTTTGAGGCTTTATGTGCCACATGTTTTTATAATATGTCAATTTTTCAAGCTTCGTTGAACTTTGGATCAGCTAATAGAAAATTGTTATGGATTCTCCATAACAATGTTGTTGATGTTAATAGTGTTCGATGGGAGGTTTGAAACGATTTCTGGCAATATATGTATCTTCAATCATTTTGTAAATTCACTTGTAGTTGAGCTGATTCGTTCTGCTGCTCGGTCTTTTCTTTGACCAAAGCCTTCTATGCACAATATACACGTGGTTTTGTGAAGCCCTAACTTGGTTACTAATCGTTTGGTTATGAAAACAGTCTGAGATCTGTTCTCTAATAGCGCAAGACACTTGTTTTGATTTCCCCAGTTATTGTTGTAATGAAGTTTCGCACTGTGCTAAGAATGACTGGTGATGGCTTGTGTATTGTCCCTGGCTGCCGCTGTTTGGAGTTCCACAGTGCTCGATTTGGTGGGAGCACTTGACATGAAAGATGTTCTTGGTATTTCTAATGTAATAGAGTGTTGTGTTCTTTCTGGCATTTTATGCAATTACCAGAAGGGCAAGATTGTGGCTTGTGTCCTCTCTTAAGGCAATTCACACAGTGATTTAGTGCTTTAGGTGCAGTTCTAGAGTTAATTTCAGAATGGCTTGACATTCGCACAGGGCATGCGATTGTTTACACATTATACAGCGTGTTCCCTCATTGACTGCCATTCTGAGAGTATGATAAACCTTAAGTTTTCGTTGATCGGCGTGGTCCTTGCTTCCTTGCGATATAAGAGCCTTTAAAGTCCGAAATCTCAGTTTGCAAAATTCAGGAATTCTTTCAAGGATGGCTTTGCTCCGTGCAATGATTGTTCCCATATTGTATGTGTAGTCTTGCTCAAAAGTTGAGTTTGTATATATAATAATATGGGATCCCAGGTCTCCGTGTATACTCTAAGGGGCTAAAGATTCAAGGTGGGTGGTCTTTATAGAAGCCGCATTATCGCCTACACTGGATGGTTGGCCAAACATTTTCTTTAGTGAGGCGTTGATTAGTAAGCGAAGATTTTCGTATCGATCATTTATTACCTTCCAGGCCGCTTCATAACTGGATGCTGACGTAGGGAAATGACGTACTAATGACTCTGCTTCCCCAGATAAACTAGATTTGTGTAACCACATTTTTTGGCATGGTAGAATTGCCAATTCTGTAAATAAATCCTTAAATTACCTCCATTGAAGATAATCACCATTGAGTATTTGTAAGGCCCTGGTTCTGAATTGGTGAGGTTTTTGACCTATGGACCCTATAACTGAAATATAAGCCTCCTCCAACATTATTGATTACGCTATCATCTGGTTTTGTATTGTAGTTTCTAATGCAATGTACTGATTTTGATCAAATCCATAAAGAGTAGGAGTAGGACACGACTCTCTTTCCAACTCTGCGAATGCTGCACTGACTGCTGGCGTGTTCATGCCGATTATGTCAATAACGTCGGGATACGCCAACAGAATGACACTTTTGTTGAACATAGTGACATTATGTCGTAGATCAGCAGCTCGTATTATTTTCTCCATAATAAGATTGAAGAAGTTGCACGATAACGAATCACCTTGTCTGAAACCCTGTTCGGTATTAAACGGCGAGGAGAGGTCCTTTCCAATTTTCACTGCACAACGGGAGTTATACAGTGTCATTCAACAAAGTCGAATGAGCTTTGCAGGAATACCGTACTCAGACATTGTTGCTTAGAGGTAATCCCTTACCGGACTATCGAAAGCGGCTTTATAATTAACAAATAGATGGTATGTGTCGATCTGTTTTTCATGGATCCTCTTCAGGATTTGGCGCAGTATGAAAATTTGGTCGATGGTAGATTTACCAGGTCTGAAGCCACACTGATAAGGTCCAATCAGGTTGTTGAGCATGGGCTTCAATCTTTTACACAATATGATCGATAGGACCTTGTATGCGATGCTTATCCACGGTAGTTGGCGCAAATTGTGGGGTCTCCTTTTTATGTACGGGACAGAGAACATTCCAATCATCAGGCATGCTTTCATTCGACCATATTCTGCTTATGAGCTGGTGCATGCAGGAGAGCAGCTCATCGCCTCCGGTCTTAAACAACTCGGCAGGCAGGCCATCAGTACCTGCAGCTTTGTTGTAGTCGGGTGGTGGAACATCAATACCATCATCTGTAATTGGGGTTATCGGGCAATCTCCTCCACTGGAGGAATTGTTCGTAGCATCGCCATTCAGTAACGTGGAGATGGTAACATTGTCCTTCTCATTCGTCGGAGCGTGGGCACATATAAGGCTGATGTTAAAGAATTTTGCCCTGATGCGAATTCTGGCCATCCGTTCGTTCACAGGCGTGAAATGTGAGACAAGATGTCGTAGTCTCTTGCTGACCAAAAATCCACATCCTAATTCGTGCCTTTCAGAATGGCAACTGTAGTGTATATCACAGGACACTCTTTTGGAGTAGCCCTGTCCCATCCATCGAATTCCTGGAGAGCGGTAGTGTCAGCTCTGTATTTTTCGAGGACATCAACCAGCTGAATACAGTCACCCTACCTATAAAGGGACCGGACATTCCAGTGCTAATCCGTAAATCGTGGTCCTTTTTTAGTTTGCGGGGGTCATCATCAAAAACGGTTGTCCTTATCCGAGGCATTGTTGTGTTCTTCACTGGGGGGATTTTTATGTGGCGTGTCCCACACCCAACGCACAATCTCTAACCGAAGAGATTTTCGCTACTCACTTCAGCCACCTGCCAGCGGGTGCCAGGAGGACGTTGCCCGGTGGTCGCCACGTGGAGGGCCTCAATTAATAATAATGAAGGCGCTATCACATAGTAAGCAAGCTACATGACTACATCTCATTAACAAATAAAGGTATCATCACATAATGCTCAGGTCAAACTACATGACAGCCAGTGAGTTGACTTGCGATGAGCTCAACAAGGATAGCGCTAGCCCCACCCGGTTGAGGCAGTTGGACACGTTGCCTTGCGAAAACACCACCAGACCACTTTATAAGCAATAGAGAATATACAATAATAATTAAATTATTATTGAGCCCTTTGGGTTTTTAAGTGCCACATATTTATTTTTTATTTATATATATGTATATATAAATTATTTATTTTATTATTTATATATATGTATATATATATATATATATATATTTATATATATATATATTTATATATATTTATATATATATATATTTATTTATATATATGTATATATATATATATATATATATATATATGTATATATATATATATATATATATATGTGTGTGTATATATATATATATATATATATATATATATATATGTGTGTATATATATATATATATATATATATATATATATATATATATATATATATATATATATATATATATATATATATATATATATATATATATATTCGTTTGTTATAAAGTGATAGTTTATATCCTCGCCCGAGTAGCCAGTTCAGCTGGCGATAATTATTGTTTATTTCGTTTTTTTTTGTTAAGTATGTGCTGTTTCCATGTCAATTCTTCATCTATTGTTATTCCAAGGTATTTTCCGCTAGGGATTTTTATTTCGTTGTTTTTTATATAAAGATTGTGTTTTGTAGATTTCTTGTTTGTGTATATTACTTGTATTGTTTTGTCTTTGTTCACTTCTACTCCCCATTTGTCAAGCCACTCCACTGTCTTGTTTATTATTTGTTGAAATATGCTAGTTGCTAGTTTTTCATTCTTATTTGATGCTATTAAAACTGTATCGTCCGCGAATGTGGCTATCATATTGTTAGGTGTTGTTGAAGCGGTGTATATAAAGTATAAAAGAGTTCCAAGGACACTGCCTGGGAACTCTTCAAGGCCACGCTCGTACTTTCGCGGTCGTGGAGCAGTTCGTACCGACAGAAAAAGTGCACGTGTAAGTACTATTACTGTGAACAGCCAAAATCCTCTCTCACTTCCCTGGAAATCAGTCGATTTGGGAGCGAGTGCGCTCTCTGTATGATTCGTGGACGGGTTTTCGTGAACCGAGTGGCTGTGCCACTCATAATATGGTTTTTCACGCTTAAAACCAGTCACCTCTCTCCACCTATCTCTCCTCGCTTTACTTTTATATCTCGCATTCTTGGAGCAACCTCTCTGCTGTGAGGTGACCTACCGACGCTGGCCTTCTAGAACCAAGGAATATGTTTCTTCCATCTCTGAAAGAGTAGATAAGATGAGCTCTCACTGGGTTAGGCAGGAGACTTTAACAATGGTTAGGGCCTCCAGAATCCTCATCCTTGCCTCCGAAGCGGGAGGAATTTCATTTATGGAGGTACACCCGGAACAAAAATCTCATCGTGGTGCGCAGGCGTGATTTAGCTTATATGGATGGGTTTCTCAGAACGGACTACACTTATACCCTAGCAAATATGTACAAATGTATCATTATTTATAAAAAGCTTTTGTTCATGAAAATATTGAAAGGATAATATTAAACGAGAATTTGTGGACGCTGATAAAAACCTAGCTGTTTTTCAAAAGAATTCTTACATGGATAAGAATCATATATATAGACAGTTTTTTTTATTTCCGTGAAACTTCCACTGTTTTTCGCTGAAACTTATGTAATGTCTTTTGTATATGGATATGAATTGTTTATTAATTATAGTAGAGAGTATAGTAAAAAGCTTAATATTTTTGGTCTGAAATGATCGGATCATATATAAAGGTATGCAAGCAGATTGTGTCAACTACTTTCAATAAATTCTTAAAATTGAGGTCGTTGATCATGCTACACAAAATATTATACACAAATGAGCGGAATAACTTATTTAGTACGTTTCAATTCTCGCACTATTCAATCTTTTCTGCTGTTACCTTTGAAGCATTTTAGTTTATCACCGATACGTTAATTATTGCAATAGAAATATTGCTCTAAAGAACTTTGAAGTTATTACGTGAATTTTCTTTTTAACTAATCTATGAATTAACATCTAGATATTTTTGTAAAAGAATTTTGATTTTGTGTTTTTATTGTTGTTGTATTTATATAGCTGTAATTTTTTAAATTTCACTATCACCTTTATTTTTAAAGTAAGTATATAATGATATAAATCGGCCGTGCGATGCGCCAAAATCACATCATTTGTTTCAAATAGTATACATATTTATATGATATATACTAATTTTATGAATGTTGTATATACGTACATACATACATATATGCTCACATACATTTTGCATGTATTATTTTTATATGCATCTAAAATTTATATTGTTATGCAAATGCTATTTGCAACAATATCACTTAGTACTCATGCAAGAAACTGCACGATTTCACTTTTACACAAACGGTACATGCCGCAACATAATACCAACGGTTCTACGAAATAACTTACTTTATGCTCAACAACTGACTTTCACGTGCTGGGACAACACAGGAAATCATATATTTTCAGCATGTACTTACATGTCCAACTTATATGCAAAAATTAAATGAAAACAACAAAAAACAAAAGCTAACGTCGTCTGTTAAATAACATAAATCCATACATATGGTATTTATGTATGTACTTAAATGATTGTATGTAAGTTCTATTATTTAATGAAAGATACTGATTATAAAAATCACAAAAACGGTGTTCTGACATTTTATAAAAATTGTACTTTATGAATTACAAATACACATTAATCATATAAGCCATAACCATAAGGAAAAACAACAAAACTATTTTAAAGTCATATTTTTAATACACAAGTAGTTGGAATTCTGCATTTTAAAACTAAAAAAATGGATAAGCCGTACGTGTTCGGTTAAAATCTATTTGGTGGAGATAACGAAAAAAATGCAATTTACTAAAAAGAATATATCAATCAGAGTGCAACGAATCATTGCTAAGATTTAATATTTTTGAATACAATATCTATTTGTATTTCGATGTGTTCACATACACATGCAGCAACTATCTAAATGCAAAATAGTCAGCTAGATTGCGGAATACAACATTGTTACATTAATTTGGATAACCAATTTTCAAAATACTACTTACTATAAACATTGCAAATCGAAAATTACAGAAAAGATAACTCTAAGAAAATAAAACATAGTAGTAGTAGTAATTAAAAAGCAATAACATCCACCCACCCACAAAAAAAAAACTATTTCAAATCAACTATTTCAGATGTACAATAATTACAACATTGCCGGAAGTCCTCCACTGCCAGATATAATCGGACAATACTATGGTCCAAGCTATTGCAGTGTCGGTGGTGTTGGACCAGCGTTGCCACCAACACATCCGAATGGATCGCTCGACATGTTTGGGACGTCTACGTCTGCGGCCTATCTATATGATCCGGCAGTTGGTTTGTATGGTAGTACCTCACCAATTCGTCGTCGACGTTACAGCATCGCTGGTATGCCATCCGCTGGCATGATAAGTGATATTTACGGCTATCCAGCAACTTTGGGACAGTCACTACATCAATCTTCTTCCTCCAATATAGATAATTTATTGAACGAAGCTCACAAGTCCATTTCACGATCATCACAGATACTTGGCCAGCAAGCACGCCTGCAGCATAATATGCAGCCAAGCACGTCATCATCACATTACCCGGGAAGGGTTGTCTCTAGTTATCCGACACTTCATCCAACGGAAACATCACCGCCGTATCTTAATGACAATCTGATGCAAATATCAACTAACTTTTCTTCGCAGCCAAATATGTATTTCCAGCAGTACTCGCAACCACAAGAGCAACAGCAGCATTCGCAAACAGTAGCCGGCTTCACAGCACAACGTCTACGGCCAGCCTACTCAGTGTCTAATCTGAACTATATGAATTTCCCGAACAAATACATTGCAGGTGGTGTTAGTGCTATTGGTGCTGGTAGCAATTATACTCATCCCCACGTACAGTCCCTATATAGTCAGACCGATATGCCATACGGTATGAACAATATACTTCAACAACGCAATATGATGTCTTCTCTACACGCCTCAAATCCGGCAATATCTCAATACCATCACCAGCAACAATTACCACATAGTGCGCATCATCATGCAAATACGCCCCACTCACTTTCATATAACTTGCAGCAACAATTTGCCGGCACACAACACTATGCACATCAGTTTCCACCAAATGTACACCCTTCAGCGCATATACATCACTCAGTACAACAGCAACTGAATCCACACCATCAGTATCATTCTCATCAGCAGCAAAGCCATTTACAAACTCATCCGTTGGCTGCACTTGCTAATACATCAGGTCCGTTCGGTGTCACTCTAACGAACAGTATACTGGGCGATGGTCGAAGTATTGGCAACATTGGTATCGGTGGTTCTGCAATGGCCGGCGGTCCGAGCGGATATGACAATATTCACACATCATACCATCATCACCACCACCACCAACCATCACTTTCAACTTCATTAAGCAATCCATACCATCACCACATACGAAATATACCATCACCATACTCCAAACTAGATTTAGACTATCCAAAACTTCCAACAGAACATAAGCGACAAGTAAGTTTCAAATTTGATGTAGATACGCTATCATTAGACTCTTAAGAGAACACGACGACTCGCAAACAATTCCTATTCAATTCAATTCGAGTTTGCAATTTGATAAATCGTAACAACTGCCTGATGAAACGAATGAATTTCATCTATGTAGAAACTTAAAAGCATACGCATAACTAAATATACGAGTATCTATAAACGAATGCATGTACATATGCATTGTAGTTGCATCATACGACCAAGAAACCAATAAATTGCATGAGTACATAAGTACGCACACACTTGTGCAATCATTCACCTATTCATTGGTTGCAAATATTGATAATTTGCATTTAGTGTTTTTTGTATTGGTACATAACGCTGAAATGTGTATTTGTGCTCGTTAACGTAATATGTGTGGGTAGCACCCAACAGCTAGGGTGTTTGCGATTTCCTTCAGTTCTAGTGGTGAAATCTGAATTGCGTTCACAGCAATCTGAGACATATTCTGCACCGCCGACCATTGTCACTAATAATTTAAAGTATTTAATTTGCAAAATTATTGAAAGCCATACATTTTATAAATTCCAACAATTGAAGTGAAAATCGCACATATTTTCGTTTCTTTCGGTTTTCTTTTCAGGCATTTTTATTACTATGTAGATAAGCAAATGGGAAACATTTACTTAAACAGTAATATTATTTCTGGTTATCATGTTAACAGAACTCATAGAACTCTGATGCTTTTCTACAGCTTCTCTCAAACGATTTCAAATTATTGTTCGGCATGATTCCTAACTATATGCTACTCGTACCTACCATACGCTGAGCTCTACTCTATCGAAGCTGTCAAATGTTTATATGTAATTAACTACATAAAGCAATGTAAATACATATAAAGGTAATTTTGATGGTCGTGAACTGTTTCATAAACTTTTTTCAATAAAATCGTAGATAACCATACATTCACACATGCCAAATTAATTCAAGCAAATAACCAATGTAAACTTCAGGCATTTATTTCGGAATTAGGAATATTTCCCTCGTTCTTTCGAATGAGCATTAATGATGAAGGTCAATTATAATTATATTATAATGTATTATTATATTATAATATATATATATATATATATATATATATATATATATATATATATATATATATATATATATATATATATATATATATATATATATATATATATATATTTATTAACATATATACATATATATTAACATATATACATATATATACATATATATATATATATATATATATATATATATATATAAAATATATGTATGTATGTATATATTTATATATATATATATTTATATATATGTATATATATTAACATATATACATATATATATATATATATATATATATATATATATTTATATATTTATATATATATATATATATATATATATATATAAATATATACATACACACACACATATATATATATATATATATATATATATATGTTTGTGCGTGTGTGTGTGTGAGGAAAAAAATTATTGTTTTTGAACATAACGAACCAAAAATGTTTCGTTGGCAACACCTAGAGGAGGTCACAGTTAAGATTTGCGATCGAAATTTTATTACAATATAGGTATCAATAAGGGTGTTTTTAATACCCTTTCAGTGATATTTACCATTTTATAACTTTTTTTTTCATTTTAAAAGTTATTATTAAAAATATAAATTTGAAAAAAAATTTTCAACAACCGTTTTTTCTTCGAAAGTAAATCTTATTAACCTATCAAAAATTTTACACCATATTATTAACCTATCAAAAATTTTACACCATATTAAAGGCCATGCACCTTTTCAATAGTTTATTAAACATATTAAAAAATGTTTTTAATGTATTTGTAATTTTTTTTTATCTTCATACTTTGTCTACTGCAATTAAGTGTATATGAAAAAACAAAGTACAATCATAGTGGTAAATGTAAACATAATAAAATACTGATGGTCGCGAAGACAGTGTTGGACCTGTAGGGGTCTTTTTATATCCCGACATAAGACTGGCTATAAAAATAGGCTTTTATCCTGCAATACAATTGGTCACGAAGCCGGCGTAGGGCCTATAAAGGTTATTCTTTAGCGCCCGGCCGAAGATCCACTACTTACCGAGATTTAGATGCTAAAATTCTAATTAATGCCAAGCTGAATTTGAACATATTACCTTCATTGTATTAAAGCTTGATCATAATGAACAAATTAGTTAATTTTTTTTCTTCACAACTGAAAACACAAAATAATTTATATAAAATGTTATATATGAGTGAAAAGCTTTTAAAAATAGCTTTCATTTGGTACCCATATTGTAAAAAAAATTTGCAGAGTTATTTAATAATTTTGATTTTAAATTAGAACTTTGACCTTCAGCCACGCCTTCCCTAAAAGTTGACGCCGTAAAATATTTGGTTCGTCATGTTGAGAAATAAGGTCTACTCGACGAAAATTGTTTTTCTCACAGTTGGGTATTCTCATATATATATATATATATATATATATATATATATATATATATATATATATATATATATATATATATATATATATATATATATATATATATAGATAGATATATATATATATATATATATATATATATATATATATATAGATAGATATATATATATATATATATATATATATATATATATATATATATATATATATATATACAGTATGTCAAGAATGAGTTTACACATTGAAAAAAATTCACATTTTCAACTTTCTTAGCCAAAAATATTAAATTTTATTTCCATATACACATTTTTTTTTATTAGTTACAGATATTTACAGTATTTATAAAAGATTAATGAAAAAAATAGCAAGTTCTACGCAAAAGAAATGAATAATACAACAATACGAAATTTTACTCAGTTTTATAAGTGTCAAGAAACTCTTTTCACAAACGATACAAAGTCTTTTTTTTATAATATTTATTAGTTAAAATTTGATCAAGTAAAATATTTAGTATTTAGTATGGCCACCTTTAGCATCTATCACGGATTGTAGCCGTTTATTCATAAAATAAACCAACTTTTTTAGGCCATAATTGCTCGGTATATTTTGCCACTCTTCCAATATAGCAGTTTTAAGTGCTGTACGGTTTTTAGTTTGCCTTTTAGCCACTTTTTTCTTTAAGTAGACCCACAGATTATCAATAGGGTTAAGGTCTGGACTTTAGGCTGGTATATCCATAACTTTACCGCAGTTATAAAGAAGCCACAGTCGCACCCTACTCGCCTTATGCTTTGTGTCATTATCTTGATAAAATTTGAAATGCGGTTTGCCTTCTCTGATGAACCCACATTTTTTCGCACTACTGATTAAATGATTTCAAAATGCCTAAATAATTTTGTGCGTCCGTGGTTGACTCTATAAAAGCCAATTCTCATACTCCTCTGCTTGAGATACATCCCCAAATCATAATGAACATTTTTGAACGTCTTTCAATATTTTGTGCTGATAGCAGCGGCTTCTTACGAGCAACTCTTGATGAGTATTTGTTTCTCAGTATCGCCTGTCATACAGTTTCATGGGAAACCACTACACAACACTCTTCCTTGAGTTTCTCCGCAAGCGTTCTGGTCGAAATTTGTGGATTTTTGTGCAGTTCCCTTATCAGTAAGCGCTCTGCCCGATTAGTAATTTTAAGCTTTGGGCCACCTCCACACATTGGCTCCAATCTACCCTGATTTTCAGAAAGATTTAAAACATTATAAATTGTCTTACGTGTTACAGAGAACATTTTTGATAACGTCTCCACATTTTGTCCCAATTGGCGATTGTAGTATATAAGCTGAACCACTTCAGCCGATAACCTTTTGCCTGGCATTTTAAAAACACAATATTTAAACAGATCATGTGGAAATGTGGAAAATGTGGAAAAATTAATCACAAACTAACAAACAAAATCATAGGAGCGGGTCACTGCAACGTGTTTACGCAAGTAAATGTTCCGTTAGTCGTTGAAGTGTTGCATAAAGGAATTAAAAAAATAGTTGTGAAGAGTTTCTTGCCACTTGTAAAATTGAGTAAAATTTCTTTTTGTCGTATTTTTCTTTTCTTTTGCGGTGAACTTACAATTTTTTTTCATGAATCTTTTATAAATACTGTAAATATCTGTAACTATTAAAAAAAATGTGTATATGGAAATAAAAGTTAATATTTTTGGCTAAGAAAGTTGAAAATTTGAATATTTTTTCAATGTGTAAACTCATTCATGACATACTGTATATATACATATATATATATATATATATATATATATATATATATATATATATATATATATGTATATATATATATATATATATATATATATATATATATATATACATATATATATATATATCTGTATTTAATGTCGTTATATGAAGAACTTTTTGAAGACTACCTCTACCTACATAACATATAATTTAAATTGTTTCAAAGCAATGAGTATTGTATTTGAGTGTACTGTATTGAATAAAGAGTAGCAGCTTATACT
>OY978525.1:53256947-53294447 GCA_963854835.1 Megamerina dolium | reverse complement strand
ACAGAGCGTGAACGTCTCGAGATTAAGTTAGAAGCATCACAAAGTGAATTAGGCAAGTCAAAAGCCGAATTGGAAAAGGCCACTTGTGAAATGGGACGAAGTAATGCAGATTGGGAATCGACAAAACAGCGCATTACACGTCTAGAATTAGAAAACGAACGGTTAAAACATGATTTGGAACGTTCACAGGTACTCGTGTATAATTTACATAAAATACTACCTTTCAATAAAATTAATACAACATAAATATTCATATACATGATTCATTAGATTCATTACAATTGTATCCCAAATGCCTTACTGCAGTATCCCTGCAAAAAATTGTGCGACTAATCTCTAAATGGAGTAGTCTGGGATTAATGCTTTCCAGATCAATTTTTAAATTAATTAATATATTAGAGATTTTCTACACTTTTAAGTGATTCGCTATTACAGGTTAGCGTAGGTAGTAGAGCGACGGCGATAGAACATCCGATAGCAAAACACACGATGTGGGTACCCAGGCTCGAATACAAGAAGAGTAACAGAATTTTATTTGTACATTTAAATTTAAAATATACGAATCGGAATTTATAATGCAATGAATGACAATCAATTGTTTGATCTGTACAGGTTCGAATCACTCAAATCAATCAAATAAAAAAAAAATATTTTTTACGTTAGAATTATAATGCAATTAATGAAAATAAATTATTTTAATTCGAATAGCGACTAATTGTGAAATAATTGAAACGAAAATACACATAGGAATTATAATTCATTGAATGAAAATTTCTAAGCGTGTGCTTAATCTACATTTATACCCGTTCGGGTACAAAAGGGTGCAATTGGTCATACATATAAAGAGATTAAAAGTACGATTAGTAGCATATTCCTTTCCGACTGATCCCGAACATATCCCGGACAAGTGGCATTTTTTGCAGGGATTATATAAGTATAAGAAATATTTACATGTACATGATACTTAAATCATCTCAATTACCTTTCTTCCATCTGTTACTACAACAACTACTTCCATCATAATAGATGCAGCTAGAAGAACAAACTACACTACACAAAGTAAGACTTCTTTATATCATATGTAATTTATTAAATGTATATTTTTAGTTAAAAGCATCTCTAGCCAGCAAGGAAAAATTTGTGAAATCTGTACCACCATCGAAAGATAACCTTGTCTTCTATAAACATTTTTTGTAATACAATGTAACTTATAATTAAAATTATTACCTACCTTAAGGGGAAAAGCAATGGCCTTCAGCTCATAATGGTTAGATTGATACAGCTATAGGTATTTAACATAAATTATTTGACATGGTAGAGCAGTTTGAAAAAATAAATAAAATAAATATGTGGCACTTAAAGCCCCAAAGGGCTCATTGGCCGAGCTTCTCTTCCATTACTGTTGTGCGTCTTAAATTTTGGACAGTATTAGAATGGACCTACTTGTTTTAGCCGGTTCCGAACGGCAGAACACTTGTGACATCACTTTTTCTGAGCTTTGTCACAGAGTTCTTTTTAGAAGCTTTTTCATGGCAAGTTGTTACTGTCGGAAGAATTGCCAATTGCTTGCCGACAGGTGGGTACCGTTCGAAAGAAAAATCTTTTCGATATTAAATTTTTAAATGCATCAGCCGGGTATTGAACCACGACCTACAGATCAGAAGGCGAACACACTAACCACTGAGCAGTGGTTAGTGTGTTCAGCAGAGCAGTTTGAAGCTCTTTAGAAATTGAATGGTGATTTTTACATTATCAGGGTTATGCTCTGATAAAGTCAGTAATGGAATCGAGTTCTTAAAAAATTGGTTACGTATCTTGTAGAATTGTTGGCAGAGAACCAGGGAGAGTCATATAGTTGATGAAATATCAATATTTGATATTGCTTGGATTGAAGAAAGCGAGTCACTGCATATTGCGAATTTACACGATTTTAATTTATCGAGAATCGCAATAATCTCGGCTGAATAGACCTAGCTATATGGTGGAAGGAGACCTGTATATAACCTTTATGTCAGAATTTTGCGGCAAATGTGCATTTGGTTACATTTTGTTATAGATAAATGAGCCCCTAGAGTATTTACACCAAGACTGTATATCTATAATTAGAGTACAAGATTTATATTTAAGTTTTTTTGTTGAAGGTAATTATTTTATAATGGTAAAGGCGTCAGCGTAAGAACAGAAATTTATTTCCCTCTGAAGTTAGATAATCTCATATAATTTATTTTCAGTATTTGTCATTTGAGAGAAGGATGACAGAGAAAGTTATAAAGTCTTTGAGTAAGTGTTATCAAGCTTAACTTGTATCTACCTACCGTTCATAACGTTTTTAAACTTATTCATTGATCTATAATCGTGTACACTCAGACCCGACCAAAAGCTTTGGCAAAATCTAGGGAAATAATTGAAAGATGGCTTTTCAACGCTAAGGACTCGGTAATCAGGAAATCTATATTACATTGTCCGTTACAGATTTGCCCTTTTTTAAGCCCGTTTGTTGGCTATTGATAAGTTTGTCAGGCGTGATAAACCACCATAGATGGTTTGCAATTATTTTATCCAGTGCCTTTGAACAACATAAGTTGATCGATATAGGACGATAAGATTTAACCTTCATTTTATCTGAATTTAGATTAAGAATGGGGATAAAATTGCTGGTTTTGTATGCTTGCGGGATGTAAGTTAAAGATGTTCTTATATAATTTCAAAAGTCTGTGTGTTTGTGTTTGAAGTGAGATTTTGAAGCATAGCACGAAGCTTATGTTTTCTTCCATGAGCTTAGCTTTATCACTGGGTATGTAATTATTGAGTTTAAGTGTGTTTGTCGTTTTTAATTTATTTTTTGGCTAAAGGTAATGGTAATTTTTGATGCGTCTGTGATATATTCGTTTTGGCGGGAGGTTGAGGTTAAGCATTGTATTCTTTTTGATTTATTTAATTTAATACACAAAATCGTGTTATGTTTGACCAAATTTTTCTTGTTAGACAGTCTTTTGCCTTTTTAACTTCACGTTTAATATGGCGTTCGCTTTTTTGTGGTTCAAGATGTTTTCTGAAGAGATGTGCCGCTTCCCATTCACGTTGCTATTTTAACTTAATCAGGTTTAAAAAATTAAGTGTAAAATGCCACCCTCAATAACGGCGCTGGCGAGTTTTTAAATAAAACTTGGGATTTTGTAAAATATCTAAAAATTTTGCGTTTCATACATCAAATGGTTAAAACAAACTCATAGAGTTACGCACTCATAGTAAGTCCTGCTAAGGATGTATAATAAATTGCAATATTTTAAACATTTTTTGGAAAATTATAAATGATTTCTATCAACTGGTTTAGCATTCTCATCTGTTTTAATTTTCCATCTTCCGTTACTACTTTTCAGCACTTGCTATGTATGTAGTACTAGCAGAGAGTTACTCATACTTTTTACCTTCTTATTTACACGGCCCAATATTTCGAGAAAAATAGAATTTGTATGAAAAAACTTTGCCATATCTATGTATTCATTCTGTACATACTTTTCCATTGAAAATATACTGACTGCCGAATTATTTAAAACGCAACGCGACGTTTTGGACTACCGGACTTTGCCGTTAAAGTCAAAATTGGTACACCTGTACAAAGGATGTCGCTGGAGGATTAAATAATAATCTCATCATTCTTTCGGTTCCAGAGCTGTCAAGGAATCACTTTGGAATATACTCATCCTTAATCTAGGGAAATAATTGAAAGATGGCTTTTCAACGCTAAGGACTCGGTAATCAGGAAATCTATATTACATTGTCCGTTACAGATTTGCCCTTTTTTAAGCCCGTTTGTTGGCTATTGATAAGTTTGTCAGGCGTGATAAACCACCATAGATGGTTTGCAATTATTTTATCCAGTGCCTTTGAACAACATAAGTTGATCGATATAGGACGATAAGATTTAACCTTCATTTTATCTGAATTTAGATTAAGAATGGGGATAAAATTGCTGGTTTTGTATGCTTACGGGATGTAAGTTAAAGATGTTCTTATATAATTTCAAAAGTCTGTGTGTTTGTGTTTGAAGTGAGATTTTGAAGCATAGCACGAAGCTTATGTTTTCTTCCATGAGCTTAGCTTTATCACTGGGTATGTAATTATTGAGTTTAAGTGTGTTTGTCGTTTTTAATTTATTTTTTGGCTAAAGGTAATGATAATTTTTGATGCGTCTGTGATATATTCGTTTTGGCGGGAGGTTGAGGTTAAGCATTGTATTCTTTTTGATTTATTTAATATAATACACAAAATCGTGTTATGTTTGACCAAATTTTTCTTGTTAGACAGTCTTTTGCCTTTTTAACTTCACGTTTAATATGGCGTTCGCTTTTTTGTGGTTCAAGATGTTTTCTGAAGAGATGTGCCGCTTAATGAGAGAAAGTCTCTGATCCACCAAGAATCGTTACGAGTTAGGTTGTGGGAAGAAGATTGGGGTATGGTACTTTTTTTGTTTTAGTAACTTTTCCAATCAGCTAATTTTACTCTGAGTAATGGTCTATGCCTTTGGAGATTGACAAACGATGTGGGAAAAAAACATATTGTGATTGGGAAGCGATCACCGCCGAATTTATCGTCTTCGATTTGCCAGCTTGAATGTTACGGTAAAGTGGGAGAGGAGCACATATTGAGGTCGTTATGGGTTAGAGTGTTAGTGTACTAAAATGTGTAGGTGAGCCGTGGTTTAAAAGGGTCAGGGAAGATTGGTTTAAGAATTGAGATACAATGTTATCGCTTTTGTTATTTTTCGTTGAATCCCATTTTTGATTTCAACTATTAAAATCTCCTGCCATAATATGTGGAAGAGAAACGACTGTGAAAACATTGTATAAGATGTTCGTTAGAGAATATAGGATTAAAAAATTATGTACTTGATTATGATGATTATGTAGATGATTGCTGCTATTGTATTAAAGTCTTGATTTATGTGTACTGGTGATTTCATGTTGCAGACGATTGTGAATGAAAGGTGCTATTCTGCCGGTGAGCTTTGAGAGGAGTTGATAGAATATAAATTAAAGTTAATGAAATGAAAATTAATAAGGATTATTTTGGGGGTGCAGATGAGTTTCTTGAAGTGCAATTATTTTGGGGTTATGTAATCTTATAAGTACCTGTAGCTGATCATAATTGTTAACATAACCCTTGATCATATGTTTTATAGAGCATAATCGCCTTAAAAAATATGAGAGCTAGAATAACAATAATTTTCGCAATTAGTATTATAAATTCCAGTTTTCTTATTGATATATGTTGTGTTGCTTGATTTTGCTGTTGGTGGTTTTATTGTTAGATTTAGTGTTTTCTTTCGCTTTGAGTTGTGTTTTAAGTCGGTTTGAGGTGTTTCTTAGAAATATTTTTACTTAAGCGTCTGAAATAATTTGCGAAAGCGTGTCATTTTTATTTGTGTTTGAGGTATCGTTGTTGGACATTGAGTTGGTCCGACATTTAGTGTTCCTGGTTTTGTTCCATCATCGCTATAACTAATGAATGAATTAGGCTGCGTGGTGGCGTGTGCTATGACCGTAGAAGTGGTAGAAGCATATGATGTGTTTTTATTGCGGTTGTTCTATATTTTTGGCGCAGGTTTTGTATCGGCTTTTTCAAGTGTAGCTTTCATAGCGTGAAGCTCTTTGTGTTCCATAAATACTAGATATTTTTTGTCTATGGTATTGTGGTTTTTGAAGGTTATTTTGTTTTCGGAACAGTTGATACAATTTCTAACATATTTACAAGTTTCTTTAAGTTCAGGGTTAATATGATCTTGTTTAACACAGCTGGCACAAAGTTTAGTGCTTCAGCAAAACTTGGTAATATATCCTAGATGTAGACAGTTTTACACCTCATTGACAGGCGAATGTACGGGAGAACATGTACTATATGATATCCAATGTTGATATCATTAGGCAGAGTTGGAAGGGAAAAAGTTAAGATAATAAGTTCAGTTTCTATGAGCAGCACATTACCGTCTATCTTAACAATTTTTTAACTTCTGTGATATCTTGCTGTTTGAGTTCGTTTCGGATTTTTTCTTCTGGAATTCAAATACACGACTCCCTTTGTGTAGTTGAGTGTTGAATGTTCTGCTACATCGACCATGAACAATTCGCTAACTGATGTTCATTTTATTAGTTTGGATGCTTGATTAACGTTTTTAGTTTTAGTTAGCGATGTACCATTGCGGAGTTTTTTACAAATGTCAAACTCACTTCAGTTGTCTATACATAGTGTCTATAGGAAGTGAGGTGTCATTATGTTTTCTAGTCATTATTAATTTATGGGTGGTAATCAATGGTTGGTTGTTCACGTCAGGAGGTTTATCAATTTTAATGCACGAAATGCAGAGATTAATAGAAAGTAATAAGGCCCTTATTCAAATTTTGTTTTTTTTTCTGCTATCAACCGTTGGGTTAAGCAAAAGAAATAATAGTAGAAATGTACAGTTGTATTTGTTCACAATATTCACAATGTTCTTTTTGTTTGTTTGCTTTTGAGAACTACTATATTATTTCAAGAAATCCATTCCATATCAGTTGCAATTACATATACCGGATTTCCAATAGGTATTTCCAAATTTTTATTTCATAGAAAAAAAATTAATGTAATGGGAAGAAAAAATTGATAGATGTCAGGTCTTCGCAAATTTTACAGGTCGATAATTAATTACGACGTGTTGTCGATGGAGCCACGTCGGTAAATAGCAGTCATGAATTCCTATGTGCCACGAAATTGTCCCGAATAATTCGCAATTCGGGAAAATTATATCATTGATTCTGAATGAATCATAACTTTAACGATTTTTCATGATATTTTGTACGAATGATAAATTGTATTTGGGGCGAGCAAAAGTTTATAAGAAATATTTAAATATTTAACGACGTATGCTAAATTCAATACAACACTTCGGAGTTAAGCTCCAACTTAAATTTATTATCGGCTTTTTGACAGATTTTTGTATGGGAAAACTATATCATGGGAGGACACATTCCCATTCACGTTGCTATTTTAACTTAATCAGGTTTAAAAAATTAAGTGTAAAATGCCACCCTCAATAACGGCGCTGGCGAGTTTTTAAATAAAACTTGTGATTTTGTAAAATATCTAAAAATTTTGCGTTTCATACATCAAATGGTTAAAACAAACTCATAGAGTTACGCACTCATAGTAAGTCCTGCTAAGGATGTATAATAAATTGCAATATTTTAAACATTTTTTGGAAAATTATAAATGATTTCTATCAACTGGTTTAGCATTCTCATCTGTTTTAATTTTCCATCTTCCGTTACTACTTTTCAGCACTTGCTATGTATGTAGTACTAGCAGAGAGTTACTCATACTTTTTACCTTCTTATTTACACGGCCCAATATTTCGAGAAAAATAGAATTTGTCTGAAAAAACTTTGCCATATCTATGTATTCATTCTGTACATACTTTTCCATTGAAAATATACTGACTGCCGAATTATTTAAAACGCAACGCGACGTTTTGGACTACCGGACTTTGCCGTTAAAGTCAAAATTGGTACACCTGTACAAAGGATGTCGCTGGAGGATTAAATAATAATCTCATCATTCTTTCGGTTCCAGAGCTGTCAAGGAATCACTTTGGAATATACTCATCCTTAATTTATTTAAAATCTGCTGTCTACGCCAGAAGATGTGTGTAGAACACTACCCGCATAAAGTTTGCATGGGATAGCAAGCTATGCAAACAAACAAACTCGCTCTCATTCTCTCTCTATCTGTCCCGTACTCTTTTTACTTTTACTTTCTCTTTTCACTTTCTGTTTATAAATGGTTATCCATTTCGCGGTTTCAAAAGTATAGGGCTAGAATTCGACATCTGTCAAACTGAGTTTTGAAAACAATTTCTTTCTTTTTCAGTTCAAAGTCTGACATTTGCGAAAATGGATCGCTTAACTATCGCACTACTCATTAAAATTGTAAAAACCTACTACAAAAATGGTGATTCTGCCACATATCGTGCTTTAAGAGGAGATTATGGTTTACATAATCGTCCCACTACGCAAGCAATTGGCAAAATTGTGAAGAAATATGATGAGACTAGATCGGTTACAGATATTGTAAGGCCTGTGCATCATCGTTTCGCTCGTACCACCGAAAATATCGCTGCTGTAAGTGAAAGTGTTGCCGAAGACCCGAATGTGTCGATTCCTCGTCGTTCTCAGGAATTAGGACTGTCTTACGGCACATTATGGCGTATTTTGCATTTGGATCTACACCTACATCCATATAAAATCCAGCTCACACAACAACTGAAGCCAGCTGACCATTCACAACGTCGTAGATACGTCTAATGGGTGCTTGAACAACAGGCGGTGGACGGCGATTTTTCGAACAAAATTTTCTTCAGCGACGAAGCACATTTCTCACTCGGTGGGTATGTTAACAAACAAAATTGTCGTATTTGGGGTTCTGAGAATCCTCAAGTAATTGAAGAGAGGCCACTACATCCACAAAAAGTCACTGCTTGGTGCGCTCTTTGGTCCGGAGGTGTGATTGGACCTTACTTCTTCGAAAACGACGATGGAACGACTGTCACCGTCAATTCGGAGCGTTATGGTCATATGATAACCGACTTTTTTTGCCTGCTATTGAAGAATACGACTTAGAGAATATGTGGTTTCAACAAGACGGTGCCACATGCCACACAACACGAGCGAATATGGCTTTATTGCAAGAGAAATTTTCTGGCCGCGTAATTTCTTGTCGTGGCGATATCAAGTGGCCACCAAGATCATGCGATTTGACACCGCTTGACTTTTTTTTGTGGGGCTACGCGAAAGACCGTGTTTATGCAGATAAACCTTTAACTCTTGGGCACCTAAAAACCAACATTCGTCACGTTATGGCTGAGATACCGCCCAATATGTATCAAAAAGTGGTCGAAAATTACCTCAAAAGAATCGATGCTTGCAACAATTCGCGTGGTGGTCATTTAAATGATGTAGTATTTCACACATAATGTCAACGTTCAAACTTTATAATAAAAAAGAAATATCATGATAAAAAATATTTTATATGTGTTTTATTTACATTTACTATTGAAACAGCAAAATGGATAACCCTTTATTTCTTGATATTATTGTTGATTAACTCCCTAAGCAAAGCAGAAACAATAAAAAAAGTGCAAAAAGTGGCAATAACAGACATTAAAATAACAACCATAACCACATCAATCACCAACACCTCTGTGGTTCAGTAAATTTCAATTCAAATCTCATTCTTGCCAACTTAAAAATATGATAAATGCATACGGTATTATCATTCAATTCAAATCTGTAATAATTTACAATATGTTGATTATTCGTATCAATGAATCGAATATAAGTTTACAGTAAATATAAGGCTACAAATTCCAAACTTCACAACAACCATACAGATTTTTTGTAAACAACGCAACGCTGAGAAGTAAAGGTGTAATCTTATTATCGTATTAATACTAACATGTTAACAATGATGTTATCACCATTAAAATTAATATTGCCTTTTCAACTGCATGGACATTGCCATTGCCATTCATTTGAGGCTGCAGCCACCGGCGGCTGCGTTTATAGCATGTGCATTAGATTGGCCATAGCGTTGTATGGAAAAATTAAAAAAAAATCCAATCCAAAAGTTTTCGCACCTAAAAATATGAGGCTGGGGATAACAAAACTTATGCATATTTTTAATTATTTTTTTTTTTTACTTCCGAGTACCTCCGGGTTGAGCCCAAAGTTTTATTATATTACCCATTGATCATCCTATTTATATTTGGTTGTAAAGGAAATCTGACGTTATTTTCCCATTTGAATTCCTTCGCTTTCTGTAATAATTACGTTTGCAAGGAGCCGACGTAGTATGCAGATAAACTGCGAATGAACTATCCTGGAATATCTTAACACCAAAGTTCCATATAATAGGAAAAAAATGAAAAATCATAAAACATACTTTTTTTTATTATTTCCATATCAATGGTGCGGGGAGTGACGAAAAAACTTATATCCTTATTTGCGAACGATTTCACTTGTTCTAGTGTTAAGTTTAATCTTTTCGGAATAACTTCTTCATTTTCGAAATCACGATTACTAAGAGCTTTAACCATTTTCCGCTTCACTTCAATAGGTATTTGCTCATCCAAGAGCAACCGCCTCTTCTGATAAATACCATAAATGGTTTTTGATTTTGGACAATAAGGCATTTGAAACATTTGCATCGAAATATAAAATAGCGTCTTTAATGAATTTTAAATCTTGGCGCGGTACAGTTACAGCGCTAATGCATCCGAACCAATATGAAACATAAATACGCGTCAAGAAAAGGCAAATGTTTCGAATGCCTTTCAGTTCGGATGATGTCATCTTGAATTGTTTGCGAAGCAAAAAAACCCTTATAGCAGTAAATAACTTTGGACATGAACCTTGCATGAATTTTAGCGCCAGGCAAACGCAACTGCGTAAAATTTGGTACTCCTTTACCCACAAAAATCAGCGAGAGTTGCAACAACTCCTTATAATCTGCTCGCACATAATGGAATTCCAACGCGTAAAGGCAAAAGTTCTTGTGTGCCTCTATTTTGGCTGCTGTTAATGTTTTTTCCACTGTTTCATCCAATAATCCACTCTTGAAAGTATATTTTTCCAGTTTTTTGAAAAACCATTAAAGAGATTGACTGATGTTTTTCCGAAATTTAACTCGAACACAGCTTTAATAAGCAATTCGCTGATATGATGGCGACATGGTAAAAAAAGTAAATTTCGCCCTAATTTACTTTCAAGCAAATATGCTGCGCCATTTTCAATACCAGTGTTTGAAGATGTTGTGTCAAAAGCCACAATTTCCACTAACTTATCCATCTTCCATTTCCGTAGGAATTCTTCAATGCTTTCAGCTATATTTGCGCCACAAGATTCTTTAAGTTTCGCAATACCAAGGAGTTTTTCTTCGTTCTCTGTAGTTATAACGAGAGCCAACCGATCAACCTTGTCCTTGCCTTTCATATCTGGAAGCATTTTACCGTCACAATGCAGCACAAATACTTCCGGAATCTACGTTGAAAGTAAATTTTATGTTATTAATTACCTCCAAAATATTTATTTATAATTAATTATCTGAACCTTGAATTCATCTATGAACTGTTTTGCTTGTCTGCGACGATATTCCTTTCTCATTGTTTGAAACGATGTCCGGTTAAAGACGAAATCTTCTACTTTTATATCCTTCAAGTCAGGTTTCATTTCCTGCAATTTACGCAAGACGGCTGTAATTGTAGCAGATGTTAAATGCATTGCTTCGCGATCACTGATGCGGCATTTATCCATACTTGCTAGCCTCCGATCATCAACAAAATGGATTTTTCCGCGAGATCTCTGGATTCCTTGATTTTGTTCGATCTGGAAATCAACGTCCGAAGCTGAATCGTCTATTTCTACGCCATCGTATATAATATTTTCTGAGGCATTCGAGGCATCTGTATCAGACACAACCGTATCTTTGCGTAACAAAAAATATCTAACTAAAAGAATAAAAAAAAATATATGGACCAATACCTTGAACTCCTTGTGACTATTCTTGATATTATCGTTTTCGCTTTTCTGCTTCCTCGAGTAGATCAGCTTTGCGGTCTTGTTTTCGTGCCAGCTTTATATCCTGGCTTGACATACAACATGGTCGACCCTTTTCTCTTTGCAATAGAAGGAAATCTTTATCCTCTTGAATATTCATCGTTTCAAGTGCATCCGCAGCTGCTATGTCAAATATGTAATTTTCGATCTTTTCACAGAATTTTTTTTCATCATTTCTATATTTCTCATACCGGCCAAATCGATTTTTCGACAAATTTTTCCACTCGGCATAAATTATATTAAATATTTTCACGCAGTTGATTTCGGTAATTGTTGGAATATTAGCTTTTTGCCAAAAATCAAGAGTAGAATTTGTTGTGTATTTTATGCTTGCTTTCACAGGGAGTTTTTGCATTCGGGTTTTATAAAAAAATAACTGAAGAACTTGCTTCATACTAGGTAATTTTGCGCCCTTTAGTTCACTTTCACATTTTCCCACCAAAAATATATTATTATCGGATCGAAGTTTCTTAGTCGAGCTAGCCATTAGAACCGTTTATTAGTTTATATACTTATAATTATTTTTTCACATAACCTTCACTTGCAAACTAATTATTGGAAGTGGCGTTACAAATATGAAATGCGCACAACTCAGTTTTTGTAGCGTAAAAAAATTACCGTTGTCAGTGGCGACGTCTAGTATTAGTAGCGTTAAAAAAATTACCATTGTCAGTGGCGACGTCTACTATTAGTAGCGTAAAAAATTACCGTTATCAGTCGCGACGTCTACTTTGCTACACTTTGTTATTAAATCACAACAAATAAATTCTGTGAATATTGTTCTTGGGAAAAATGTTACTTAACATCGATGAACTGTTAGGTAACTTTGTATCGTTTGTTGTAGGGGTGATCAATGGGTAATATAATTAAACTTTGGGATCAACCCGGAGGTACTCGGAAGTAAACAAAAAATAATTAAAAATATGCATAAGTTTTGTTATCCCCAACCTCATATTTTTCAGTGCGAAAAGTTGTACTTTTCGAAAAAAAATTCATTATGGCTATTCTAATGTGCATATGAATCAGTTTAGTGGGTGCTGTAGCTCAGTGGTTAGTGTGTTGCCCTTCTGATCTGTAGGTCGTGGGTTCAATCCCCGGCTGAAGCATAACAAATTTAATATCGAAAATATTTTTCTTTCGAACGGTACCCACCTGTCGGGAAACAATTGGCTATTCTTCCGGCCTGTGACAAACCAAAAAAAATATATGTATATACATATATGTATATATATATATATATATATATATATATACATATATATATATACATATATATATATATATACATATCTATATATATATATATATATATATATATATATACATATATATATATATATACATATATATATATATATATACATATATATATATATATATATATATATATATATATATATATATATATATATATATATATATATATATATATCAGCTACAAATTGTAATTCATCAGCCTAAAGACTTCACATATTGACTGCTAGAAAAAAGAGAATATCTCCTCCGGAGAATATCATCTGTATTTAAAAAAAAACGAGTCCCAACGATCCCACCTACCCGCCTTACCGGTGACCGATCAATAACAGACTAGGTGTTCTCAACGCGCGAAGTTAAAGTGTTTGTAAACGAGTTATAATTACATTCCTGCAGATTTTTACAATCAGCTGCTACAAAAATAAAACTAAAAATAAAAAAATAAAAAAAGATTTTTAAGAGCCTTCGAATTTGATTTAAAAAAAAACATAAAATTTAGAGAAATGTATGAAATATTTATTTGAGTCGATAGAACGAACTACAATTGGGCCACTGTTACTTCACTACGTGGAAGATTTTGCGGAAGGATTTGGGAAATACAGCCATAAGACTTACCACAACGGCAAAGTTGGATGTAGATCCACTTTTTTATCGGAAAATTGTGTTCAGCGACGGAGCTCATTTCTGGTTGAATGGATACGTGAATAATAATCGACGTGAATCGAGCCAATACACTGTTTGGTGTGGATTATGGCCGGTGGCATCATTGGAGCATACTTTTTCAAAGACGACAAAAGCAGGAACGCTTTTTTGAATGGCAATGGTGCCCAATTGAGAAGCAAGTTCGGTGAACAATTTATTTCACTATTGGGTTCTGCCAATTAGCTGCCCAGATAACGCGATTTAACGCCTTTATACTAATTTTTGTGGGGCTGTGTTGAGGCTCATGTCCATAGTGACAAGCCGCAACGGTTGACGCACTGGAATCCAATATTGAAGAATTTATTCACGAGTTACCGGCCGATATGTTGGAGAGTGTATTCCAAAATTGAACCCAGTGTATAAACCATTTGAGGCGCAGGCGCGGTCATAATATCATGAAATCTTCTTTAAAGATTGAATTAGATAAATCATTCTATCGACTCAAATAAAGATTTCATACATTTCTCTAAATTTTATGTGTGTTTTTTTTTAATCATATCAAAAATTACCCTGTATATGACGATCCGAGTCGTTTATGGCTTTATTCTTATCATCATCAGGCTCATCTGGTTGACCTGATCGTTGGTCATCTTTGAGTGAAAATCTCCGGAACGAAATTTGTCTAACGAATTCTGACAAGCTATTTCTTGCAGCTTGCATTACGTCCTGTGCTTTAGGGAAATGAAAAAGAAAAATATGACAAAAATACCCGGTTTTGCACTCCATATTAAAACTGTCACTAAACTAATACCTTTTTGCCTTCAAAAAAATATTGGCATTTAGTTGGTACTTCAGTACCAGCCTAGCGTTTTTTTCAAAAGGTGGTGATTAACAAGAACAAAACGATTATCTTTATTTAATTACTGTTTTTGCAAACGTGATTAAACAGTAATGATATTCTTCTAAACGTTTAAATTTACGAAATGCTGAAATTTAAGCGGTTAAACAAATTGTTGGATGAATGTGAATATTTGTGTAACATAAGGAGTTGTCCATGAAACGGGGTTGCTTTCTGCATTCGCTTAAATTTACGTACTGAAATCTTCGCTCAAACTTACACAATTTGTGTAAACCACAATATTTTACAGCTGTTTTACGAGCTCGTAAGTTTGCGTAGTTTACGTGGTTGACGAGGTATTTAAGCGTTTAGATGAGAATGCCTAATAAATAATTATTGACAATAATAGTCCTAGTTTTATATTACAATAGTTAAAGTCAATTTCACAGAATATGATTTTATTTTTAAGTTTATTAAGATTCCAGCTTCTAATCAATCGTGTCTGTGACACGACCATAGAGACACCTCTTTATTTTGATGAGCAGCAATACAAACAATTCTTTAGTACCATCAGTACTAAATATATAGCTGCTAGAGATTTTAGTGCAAAGCATATCCACTGGGACTCACGTTTAATAACTCCTAAAGGAAGAAAGCTGTTGTCAGTGGTAAATGCGGTTGGACTTGACGTTTTATCCTATGGTAACCCCACATATTAGCCATCATATAGACAGAAGACTCCACACCTTATTGATTTTACAATCACTCCAATGTACATTCCTCCATTCTCCAACGATAATAACCTTTATCTCTGAAAACTCTCATCAGAAAAATGGAAGAAGCTATCTTGACTATAAGCAAACAGACTGGCTCGAGTATAAAATGTATATCAGCTCTCAAATCAATATTAACATTTCTCTAAAATCAGAACAGGAAATAACCTCAGTTATTTCCGAACTAACGGAGCCGCTTTCCTAAGCAGTAAAAATAGTCAATCAAATCAAATCAACCCGGCAAGAACGTATCCCCAAGACGTTCTGAAGCTCCTCTCTGAAAAAAGATCTATAAGGCGTGAATGGCAAAAGTATAGATCCCCATCTCTGAAAAAGAAGCTGAACGATTTTACCAAAAAACTTCATTGTTTTTTTAAAAGAGAAGGAAATCTCTAAATTTCTTGAATATGTTGAGCCTCTCTGTCCTACAGAGAACTCAAATTTCTTACTATGAAGAGCGACTAAAAAACTAAAAAAGCCTATACAAGCGAAGTCTCCAATCCGTCTCCCCAATGGTGATTGGGTGAGAAATGATGCAGAAAACGGAATTGTTTTTGCCTAATTTACCTCTAATGTGGCTAACCTCCATTCCTAGTTACCATCAGTTCACCCAAATTGCAGCTTTCATGGAATATCGATCTCGAAAAAAGAGCTTATAAACGTGGTCAAGGAACTAACCCTAAAAAATCTCCAGGATGTGATTTGATTACGGGACAAATTATCCAACAGCTCCCAAAAATAGTTGTAATGCATCTCGCAATCATTGGAACTTCCCAAATTATCATGATCCCTAAAGCTGGAAAAGATCCCACAAACGTCGCGTCCTACAGACCCATTTATTTTTTTATCAGTTTTCTCAAAACTCTTTGAAAATTTGAGATTAAAGTGCATTAGAAGTGCGATTAACCACAAAAACATCATTTCTGAGCATCAGTTTAGTTTCCGAGAGAAACAATTCCAGGCAGGAAGGTATTTATGAAATTACATACAAATATATTGACCAAACGCCAAACGCAATATTTTTACAAGGTACAATGAACATGTGAGCAGTATTAGATTTTACCATCCTCAGAAATCAGCTATGAACCACAGCTGATTTCTGAGGATGGTAAAATCTAATGCTGCTCACATGTTCATTGTACCTTGTAAAATGCTTTTACAAGGAATCACAAAAACCGTATAATGTTGTTATAACGCGATATTTCTATAGGATGTATGATGTATGAGAATGGATAAGATATTTCAAAATGTAGCTTTTTCCAGTGGCATTATGAACACCAATATGAGAATGGAAGCCTTTTTTTTTAGCAATTTAACAATGGTTTCTGAAATATCCATCATTCCGAATTTTGATTATTTGTAATAAATTCTAAACTTTGTGTTTTGAAAACAAAAAGTAACGGAAGATAAAGAATATATCAGGAAATAATTTACCGGTGGGATTGCTGCAATGTGGTGCACTTGCCAACAAATCGTGGTTGCGGAAGATGTATTGATGACGGTGATGTGGTTATTGTTGCGATGAAAAGACACTTCTTTTTCACTTTTATATATATAAATGTTTTACACATTATTTATTTCAGTGTTTTAATGTTAAATTTAAAAATTAAATGCATATAATTATAGTCGAGCTCTGCTCGAGGGATTATTTTTCTTTATTTATAATTTATAATTTTAATTTTAATTATTTAAGAAAAAACGCGCAACATGTAGATCGGGATGTTGATCAACCATAAAGAAAGAAAATAAAATGGAAAGTGAAGAGTATAAAGTAAAAGGAGAATAGTTGAAGAGAACGGGAGAGAGAGAGAGATAGAAAGAGCGAAATATAGCGGGACGAAATAGAATTGAATTAGGGTTGCTAACCCATGCAAACTTTATACGGGCAGTTCGCAACACACGTCTTCTGGCGTAGATAATTGTACAATATTATTTTTTTTTTTTTTTTTTTACTTTTTAGTATTTATTTAGTATTTAGAATTTATTTAGTATTTATCATTTAAAATATTTGTTTTGTAAAATTGTTATTTTATGTTTTTAGTGTATAGTAAAAATTCTTTTTTTTATTCATTCAAAAGTTGCGTTTTAACAAACAAGCGTTGTGACATTTCATGTGACCGGCAGAATGCGGATTGGTTTTTATTGAAGAGAGTATTACATGTGCGATAGACGTCGAGGCAAAAGCAGTGCTATGGTGTAAGTCAGTTGGCGTTCGACATAATCTCACGACGAGCAGAAGGCTTAAAGCTTTTGCTTTTTTTCAAACCTGAGTAAAAAGATGCAAGTCACTTGATATCAATAGATTTGTTTCTTTTGACAGTTCAGCTTGGTTACATATTATGATATTTATTTATTAATTTAATGATAATTAATTAAATGTTGTAGTTAACACATTTTTCTTAAAAATCCTTACCAAAAATATTGAATTTTTGCCTATCCAAAGGAGGATCCAAAGCCTTTTCCTGCAAATTTACTTTTTTGTATCTAAGGTCTTCCAAATCATAAAGAAAAGGGTAATTTTTTACTTCCTCAATAAGCTTCTCTTCATAATCTTCCATTTTTAAAAATATCTTTTAATATTTACTTGTTTTATATTTTTATTTTTGCGCTTTGAACTGAAACGGCAAAATTTACTTATAAAACAAATAATAGCCACTAACACAGCTTCTTTCAAATACGCAAGAGCAAAGTATACAGATAAAATACAAAATGAAACGGCACGCTACGTGGAACATATAATCGGATCTATGCTGAGAATGGATAAGATATTTCAAAATGTAGCTTTTTCCAGTGGCATTATGAACACCAATATGAGAATGGAAGCCTTTTTTTTTAGCAATTTAACAATGGTTTCTGAAATATCCATCATTCCGAATTTTTATTATTTGTAATAAATTCTAAACTTTGTGTTTTGAAAACAAAAAGTAACGGAAGATAAAGAATATATCAGGAAATAATTTACCGGTGGGATTGCTGCAATGTGGTGCACTTGCCAACAAATCGTGGTTGCGGAAGATGTATTGATGACGGTGATGTGGTTATTGTTGCGATGAAAAGACACTTCTTTTTCACTTTTATATATATAAATGTTTTACACATTATTTATTTCAGTGTTTTAATGTTAAATTTAAAAATTAAATGCATATAATTATAGTCGAGCTCTGCTCGAGGGATTATTTTTCTTTATTTATAATTTATAATTTTAATTTTAATTATTTAAGAAAAAACGCGCAACATGTAGATCGGGATGTTGATCAACCATAAAGAAAGAAAATAAAATGGAAAGTGAAGAGTATAAAGTAAAAGGAGAATAGTTGAAGAGAACGGGAGAGAGACAGAGATAGAAAGAGCGAAATATAGCGGGACGAAATAGAATTGAATTAGGGTTGCTAACCCATGCAAACTTTATACGGGCAGTTCGCAACACACGTCTTCTGGCGTAGATAATTGTACAATATTATTTTTTTTTTTTTTTTTACTTTTTAGTATTTATTTAGTATTTAGAATTTATTTAGTATTTATCATTTAAAATATTTGTTTTGTAAAATTGTTATTTTATGTTTTTAGTGTATAGTAAAAATTATTTTTTTTATTCATTCAAAAGTTGCGTTTTAACAAAGAAGCGTTGTGACATTTCATGTGACCGGCAGAATGCGGATTGGTTTTTATTGAAGAGAGTATTACATGTGCGATAGACGTCGAGGCAAAAGCAGTGCTATGGTGTAAGTCAGTTGGCGTTCGACATAATCTCACGACGAGCAGAAGGCTTAAAGCTTTTGCTTTTTTTCAAAGCTGAGTAAAAAGATGCAAGTCACTTGATATCAATAGATTTGTTTCTTTTGACAGTTCAGCTTGGTTACATATTATGATATTTATTTATTAATTTAATGATAATTAATTAAATGTTGTAGTTAACACATTTTTCTTAAAAATTCTTACCAAAAATATTGAATTTTTGCCTATCCAAAGGAGGATCCAAAGCCTTTTCCTGCAAATTTACTTTTTTGTATCTAAGGTCTTCCAAATCATAAAGAAAAGGGTAATTTTTTACTTCCTCAATAAGCTTCTCTTCATAATCTTCCATTTTTAAAAATATCTTTTAATATTTACTTGTTTTATATTTTTATTTTTGCGCTTTGAACTGAAACGGCAAAATTTACTTATAAAACAAATAATAGCCACTAACACAGCTTCTTTCAAATACGCAAGAGCAAAGTATACAGATAAAATACAAAATGAAACGGCACGCTACGTGGAACATATAATCGGATCTATGCTGGCGTCAAACGACGTGACATCATATTTTTTTTCTCGCTGATATAAAAGCTTTTCCTTCTGTCTCTCTCTCTAACAAATGCAAAACCTTAAACCAGTCAGCGCGACATAAAGCCACGCGCCAATTGTATTTTCACTATTAGTGATTGTGATATTGATTCTGTCGTGCTAGTGATGTATGTTTAGTAATAGGACGTATTATTCGCGATTGTTACTTGAACTACCCATATGAAATGTCTATTAAGTTAACCTCGGATCAACCCATCTATTCTCATCCACGAAGATTATCTTATAAGGATAAATTTGAATTTCAGAAAATCGTGCAGAAACGTTTAGATAAAAGTATTATTCAACTTAGAAACTTCTCATACTCCTCACCAATAGTATTGGTTAAAAAGAGAAGTGGTGAAACGCGAATGTGCATTGACTACATGGACTTAAATAAAATTATTTTCAGAGATAATTATCCACTTCCTCTTACTGAGGACTGTTTAGGGTATATAGATCGAAAAATGTATTTTACATTGCTAGATTTAAAAAGTGGTTTTCACCAAGTGAAAGTATCTGAGGACTCAGATACCGCATTCGTTACACCAGGTGGCCGATTTGAATATGTCATGATGCCATTTGGCCTTAAAAACGTCCATTCCGTATTTCAAAGATTTATTTCATTTATTTTGAATGATTTCATTTCAAAAGCACTGGAATAGTTTATATGATATACTGTTAACGACAGTGGGGCTAGACGAACATTTGATTTTATTGAAATCAATACTTACACACGTAGCTACGTATGGACTGGAATTGAAGCTTGAAAGTTTTTTCATGGTTTTTTTTTTTGCTTCGATACGCTGGAAGGTGGAAATCTTCATAGATACTGAGTAGTCCGTACTACTCAGCATTCACAATTCACACTTTGTGGCTATGCCCCCATATGTACCTATGTACTAAAACCACCTCCCCCGATATCACTGTCCTGTTCATCCTTGCGGTACCGCCAGTCAAGGCATCCTTCGCAAGGCATAGTGGCATCCAATACTTGGGATACGATGTACGTCATAAAAGCATTGAACCAAATCAGGAGCACAAGCAATCTGTTGTAAAGTTCCCTTTACCAAACATTCTTTTATGTTCCTATTTCAGAAAATTAGTCCTACGGTTTTCAAAAATTGTCAAAACGTGGTACGATTTGCTAAAAAAATAAACATTTACAACTTGATGAAAACTGTTTAAGTGCAATTGATGAACAAAAGCGAAGCTCACTGATCCGCTAGTTTTGTCAATATATAATCGAAAAAATTAAACTGAATTACACTATGATGCAAGTTCTTAAGGTTATGGTGTTGTTTTGCTTCAACACCAATCAGATGGGAAGTTTCACCCAATTTCACCCAATTTTTCACAACGAACTACAAGTACTGAATGTAAATATCATAGCTTTGAGTTAGAAATCCTACCTATCATCTACACTTTGCGACTTTTTAGAATTTTTCTTGAATAAATCCGTTTTAAGATTATCAAAGATTGTAATTCACTTTAAGCAAAAAGACGCTGAACCCACGTATTGTGATATGGTCTCTTGAATTGCAAAATTACAACTATTCTGTTTAACATAGAGGAGGCGCCAATATGAGCCACGTTGAAGCTATTAGTCGAAGTTAAGTAGTTTTTGCTGTTAATAAAGATGATTTGGAGTTTCAGTAGCAGGCGACTCAAGGTCGAGACTCTGACATAGTAAAAATCCGTAACAGATTGGAAAGGGAATGGCCGAAACTTTGCGACATCAAAAAACGGGATGGTTTATAGAAAGCATATGAGAGGTCAGCTGCATTTTTATATCCCTAGAAAGATGGCAGATAACATCATCCGTTGCACATATGAAAAGATTACCCATTTAGGAGTCGATAAAACATACAATCAGGTAAAATTGCACTTTTGGTTTTCTGAAATGAAGTCTAAAATTGAGGGATTCATAAAAAATGTTTAAAATGCATTGTGTATTCACCGCCTGCACGAGAAATGAAAGAAATCTTCATTGGATCCCTAAAAGGCCAATATTCTGATTGGGTATCTAAATTGAATATGATTGAGTTTGCCATTAATAACACTATTCACAACTTTACTTGTAAAGGCCCAGCTAATTTAATCTTTGGTGTAGACCAAAAAGGACCCATTGTTGACGAGCTGTCAGAATTTTTTCATGAACACATGATATTGATCAACGTGATCTAGCTAGATCTAATGGCATCCCAGCGAAAAGTATATTTCAATAAAAAAAAAATAAATAAAAAAATATGTGGCACTTAAAGCCCCAAAGGGCTCATTGGCCGAGCTTCTCCTCCATTACTGTTGTGCGTCTTAAATTTGGACAGTATTAGAAGGGACCTACTTATTTTAACCGGTTCCGAACGGCAGAACACTTGTGACATCACTTTTTCTGAGCTTTGTCACAGAGTTTTTTTAGAAGCTTTTTCATGGCAAGTTGTTACTGTCGGAAGAATTGCCAACTGCTTGCCGACAGGTGGGTACCATTCGAAAGAAAAATCTTATCGATATTAAATTTGTTATGCATCAGCCGGGGATTGAACCACGACCTACACATCAGAAGGCGAACACACTAACCACTGAGTAACGGCACCCACATGATATTTCAATAGCTGCAGTTAATTTTTACAATTATTAGTCTTGTTTCTATTTTCTAGGAAAAAGTTTTTTTATATATGATACTTATAAGCCCCGAAGGGCTCTTTGGTCGAGCTTCTATTCCATTCTGTTGTTCGTGTTAAATATTGGACAGTATTAGAAGGGACCCACTTATTTTAACCGGTTCCGAACGGCAGAACCCTTGCAATAGAATAGAAGATGTGACAATGAAAAAAATAACGGTGGTACTCACTAACCAGCTCTAATTATGCAAACGCAACAAAATGCAAATGGAAAAACAATGTTGATAAGCCTTCTCCAGCAACAAATGTTGCCAATTATAATAAAGGAATACCCATAAGCGCATGTAATGCAAAGCAGCAAATTGGTATTGATCACTAAGTCCTTGTCACGAAAAGGAAACTGAGCCTTCATTCTGCCACAGCTAAAAATATTGCAAAGCAATCTAAAGTGGGTGCCGTAGCTCAGTGGTTAGTGTGTTCGTGACACACTAACCAATTCTGTTCTGTAGGTCGTGGTTCAATCCCCGGCTGATGCATAACAAATTTTATATCGATAAGATTTTTCTTTCGAATGGTACCCATCTGTCGGCAAGCAATTGGCAATTCTTCTGACAGTAACAACTTGCCATGAAAAAGCTTCTAAAAGAACTATGTGACAAAGCTCAGAAAAAGTAATGTCACAAGTGTTCTGCCGTTCGGAAACGGCTAAAATAAGTAGGTCAATTCTAATATTGTCCAAATTTAAGACGCACAACAGTAATGGAAGAGAAGCTCGGCCAATGAGCCCTTTGGGGCTTTAAGTGCCACATATTTATTTTTTATTTTTAATCTAAAGCTGATGGTGACAATGTTAATAAAGAAAATCGTTTTATAGACGAAAATATCGCACGTTCATTCAAACCGCCTCCCATATACTTGCGCGAGGCGAACTCAAACTCTCTTATCCAAAGCCTCTCTCAAATTATTGGTGGAAAAAATTTTCATGTTATGCCCCTAAAAAGAGGGGAAACCAAAATTCAAATATATATTGAAAAAAATTAGAGGTCCATAGTTAAATTCCTTGATGACAAAAGAAAAAATTACTATACCTACCGATTAAAAGGTAGCAAAGGTAATCCAGTGGTCATCAAGAGAATTGAATCTCTAATGTAGCAACTACTGAAATTAAAGAGACTCTCAAGGAGGAAGGTTTAAAAACGGTATTCAATATAAAAAATCGAAGCAATATTCCCCAACTTATATATCGTGTCGTGCTCGAACCAGACACGATTAAATTAAACAAGAACGAAACGCGCACAGAGTCTACAACTTGAAATATCTCATGCATATCTCATACCGTAAAGTAACTGTAGAGCAACCTCATAGAAGAAGTCCAAGAATTCGGTCATACAAAATCTTACTTACATCACGTCCTGAACAAAATCAACCCACCCCATCGAATCCAATAGAAGAAACATTAAAATCTCTCGTTACAACCATGCAACAATTCATGACCACAATGCAATGTATGATTCAGCAAAAGAGTTTAATTTTGGAGCATCCAAAATCAAACTCTTTTGCTCCAAACACTTTTGGTCAAACCGTGAGTTTTCTTAAGATATGTCACTGGAATGCCAACGGCTTAAGCCAACATCGTTTAGAACTCATATCACAAACCATCCTGGTGATCTGAATGCCAAACACACTCACTAGTGCTCTCGTCTTATTACTCCTAAAGGTAGAAAACTATTCGCAGTGATAACAACCCACGGCTTTGATATAATATAAAACGGTCAACCGACTTACTGGCCGTCGGACAGATGCAAGATTCCGATCTTATAGATTTCGACATCTATAAAGGTTTGCAAATGGAACACATTAGAGTAGATTCGAAATGTGATCTCTCATCTGATCACTCACCCACTATTATTGCAATCAAATTAACCTCACGCATGAATAGTAATATCGTGTTAAGGAAATACACAAGCTGGTTGAAGTATAAAAATATATATCCTCTCATCTTCCATTACACACTGTGTTAAGAAATATTAAAGATGTAGACTCAGCACTCGATAATTTTAACCAAATGCATCAGTTGGCTCTAAACTCAGCCAATTATACAAAGACAGAAAAAAAGTATTTGAATTTATTAAAACAAATCCTACCAAAAATAAGTTAAAAAACTATTTATTAATTAATTACTCAAAAGGGATGCTATTAAAAAAATAATGGCAGCATGGTGGCAAAAAAATATACTTTTATTTAAGTTTTTGTTTTTAATACAGATTTAGATTGATGATATGTTATTTTGTTTCAGAAAACAACAATTCAAAATAACGTAAGACACAGCATAAAGTGTACTTAGGTTAGGTAAGGTTATGCGGCCGCCCACTTAGGACAAAATATTGGCCTATTGGTTCTTCTGTCAAGTGGAACAGATTTAATGGAGGCTTGAATTGTCGGATCCTTTAGAGCCATAATCTCAGCTTGAAAAATGCTGTAAAAGTCGGTATATGCTTAACGCGTAGCAAATCAGAAAAAACGCCGTCTCCTACCTTTCTCTCCAATTTGGAGCCATCTGTACCGAATGAACTCCAATTTCATTGACACTGCACCTATTCAATTCGTCTCTTGAGGGAATATGGGTTGAGAAACATGGTATGGGAATGGTATAGTCGATGGCATACCGAGTTTTAGTGCACTCCCATAGGATCATTGAATGGCCGTATCCTGCTTGAGTGGAGTATTAGACAGGATAGTTTTAGAAAAAATGTTAGGAGTATACGAGAGAAAAGTTTTACTCAAGATCTTTAGACCTATTTGCGTTGGTGGCGATTATCAAATAAGGTACAACCATGAGCTGTATGAGCTGTATGCCGACACCGACATAGTAAAGCGCATTAAAATTCAACAGCTGTGATGGCTATGTCATTTCGAGCGAATGGAGTAACACGCTCCGGCTAAGAAGGTGTTATATTCGGAACCCGCTGGTGGTCGAAGCAGAAGAATAAGACCTAACCTCCAGGAGAAAGATCCAGTATTGGAGAAGTTGTCAGCGCTTGAAATTTCCAACTGGCGCCAGCTAGCGGAGGAAAGAGCTGACTGGCGAAGCTTGCTAGATTCGGCCTAAATCGATTTTTGGTTGTAATGTCCACATAACTAAATTAGTAAGTTCTTAGAGGGCCTTTTGTCAGCATCGCATACGTCCTATGAACCGTATCCATTAATCCTCTGTGTATCCCCTTATTTAAGGATTCCCACCAATCGAATACTCCATAAAAAAGAATTGGTTTAACGACTGCGCAGTATAGCCATGATACAATTGTTGGACTCATTCGTCATCTTTTACCAATAGCATTCTATCGGGAATAGAGTGCTGCAGTTGCTCTACGCACTCTCTCCTCCGTGTTTGGTTTCCAAATATGTATTCTATCTAAAGTTGTACCCAAGTACTTAGTCTGTTCAGTAAGCTTTACGCTAGTTCTCCCAATGCTTACTTACTTACTTATGTGGCCATAACAACCGAATTTCGATTTAGGCCTAATATAACATGCTTCGCCAGCCATCTCTGTTCTTCGCTAGCTGGCGCCAGTTAGAAATTCCGAATATAACCCCTTCTTAGCTGGAGCGTGTTCTTCCATTCGCTCGACATGACCTAGCCAGCGCAGCCGCTGGATTTTGATGCGCTTTACTATGTCAATATCGGCATATAGCTCATACAGCTCATGGTTGAACCTTATTCGGTACTCGCCATCAATTCAAACAGGTCCAAAGATCTTGCGTAGGACTTTTCTCTCGAAAACTCCAAGCATTCGCTCATCTGAGGCGGAAATTGTCCAGGCTTTAGCGCCATATGTTAGGACAGGCATGATGAGAGACTTGTAGAGTGTAGTTTTCGTTCTTCGAGAGAGAGCTTGACTTCTCAATTGTTATTCAGCCCAAAGTAACACCTGTTAGCAAGAGTTATCCTACGCATGATCTCCAGGCTGACGTCATTACTGCTGTTAATGCTGGTTCCAAGATAGACAAAGTCCCTTACTACTTCAAAAGCGTAGTTGTCAACAGTGACGTGCTGTCCAAGACGCCGGGACTCTTTGTTTGTTTCGTCTTGCCCTCGTTCACCGTAAGACCCATCCGACGCGACTCTCTTTCCAACTCTGAGAATGCTGCACTGACTGCTCGCGTGTTCATGCCGGTAAGGTAAAAATAGATAGCTCAGTCGTTAATGCGTTGGCCTGTAAGTCGTGCGCCTGTAAGTCGTGGGTCCCTGGCTGAAGCATAACAAAACTGACTATCGAAAAGATTTGTCTTTCGAACGGTAATAGATTAATGAACCTGATAAAAGGTTCAGCCACTGAGAGGCTAGCAAGAGAGTTTTAAACTGCTTTTGGGGTTATAAGGCCCTCTCAATATCTAGAAAGGTGACCAAATTGCATTCTTTGCAGTACATATACTTTCTGCACAAGTAAGTGGAGGGCTGTCTCAACGAATTCGCCTGTATTATATGCATGTTGCAATGAAGATATGTTTTTAGGATCTATGGAGCCCCTTATGTACACATCAATTACTCTTTCAAGGGTTTTTAATCAGAAGGATGATAGACTTGTGGGTTTAAAATCACTTAGCTTTGGCTGGTAACTTGAATGGTTTAAAATTAGTTTTAGTTTATTTTGTGCAAACGTCGTAGATAATTCTACTAGGATTAATCATATTTTAATATTGGGAGTTCGGCCAAGGCTATCTTCTAAACAGTCTAAAAAATGGGTGTCAGTTAGTACCCGATTTCCAGATTTGAAGTAGTCCATCATTCTCTTTCATAATGAAGCTAGGTGCGACTGGATTCGTTGCGAGAATCTTTCGTAGGCGGCTTGCCTCTGTAATTCTTTTTATGTTGCTGCAAAACTCATCTCAAGATGATATTTTTGCTTTCCTTATCGCCACTTTAAACACCCGTTAAGTTTCTTTATGTTGTTGTCACTAATGTTTTTGGCTCGGTTAAATTTCTGTCGACACTCCTTCAATAGTATTATAATTTATCACCAGAATCGCCTCACGCTTCTCCACCTTCCGAACCGCTTTCCTTATTATGGGGTGCGATGGGGGCTCAGTATGGTCGTGAGCCATATACCAAAACATCAGCCAATATATGATATATGGCATAGATGGTCCTACGCAATGGTCACAGTAGCCTTGTCGTTGTAATCAGATAATAGGATGGCTTTGTAGCATTTCTTCACTTAAATACATCGATCTCCGTCCTATCGGTGTCCTCAGCGTCGCAGCATACGATGTCGTCCTCATCCGCTCTCCTGACTTTCATATTTCAGAACAGGCCGGTTTCCAACTCAGACGTTGAGAGCGAATCGCCGTCAAAAAACAGCTTTTTTTAATCTAAAATATATTTCTAGTTTCATATTACTCCAGATTTAACATTTTGTTTCAATATTATTAAGTTTCAATTTTATATTGTTTTTCTTCTTTGAAAAGTTATCTTACGTTATTTTAAATTTTAGGTGAGGATATGAAAAACGTGTATTTTCTGGGAGTTTATACTTCTTGCGCACGTACAATAGCAAGGTGGAAAAACCATACCTAGTTACTCTTAGATAAACGCTTTGAGTTTGCGAAATTGGGAAATATACAGCTAATTGTATATATGTCACTTCCAAATGAAATAAATTTCAATTTAAATTTCAAAATCCTAAACGAATATTTATATTTTTCACTTTGAAGGTTGAAATAGTTAATATGGAAGACAAAAAGAACGAGTGGAACTGCCTGTACACTTTACCATGGTTAAAAAAAAAATTTTATTGGTTGACAAAATCTAAAAATCGATAAATCTCTAAACATTTTTTGCAATTTTGAAATTATTTGACGTGACCCAAAGTTTTTTAAGCGAAAAGAAATTGTCTATAAAAAAATAAATATGTGGCACTTAAAGCCCCGAAGGGCTCATTGGCCGAGCTTCTCTTTCATTACTGTTGTAAATTTTATACAGTATTAGAACGGTTACTTATTTTAGCCGGTCGGAACGGCAGAACCCTTGTGACATCACTTTTTCTGAGCTTTGTCACAGAGTTCTTTTAGAAGCAAGGAATTTTCAATTCCTTGCAGACAGGTGGGCACCGTTCGAAAGAAAAATCTTGACGATATTAAATTTGTTATGCATCAGCCGGCGATTGAACCACGACCTACAGATCAGAAGGCCGGCACCCACTATACTATACTATATGTCTATACTGATAAGAATAATTGCTATTAACAAAATTTCATAGCATGTAATTTCAAAGTAAGGCGTAATTACGCTCAATGCTTAAATTACCATAAATTTAATAGCTCATTCATTAATTATACACATACGCAGATATTTACATAGAAACAAAATGTAATTTTCCTTCTGAGTATCCATATAGCTGCGCACTTTAGCGGCTAACACGAGGACTAATCAATTTTATTTGCTTCTTGTGCTTAGACAACGTTTGGCCGGACAACTATATCCACATCGCAAGAATTGGATCGAGCACAAGAAAGAGCTGATAAGGCTGCCGCAGAACTGAGACGCACACAAGCAGAACTCAGAGTCACTCAGGTGCTATTAAAAAATGTTTTAAAATATTTATAAGAACGTAGTATATTCATTTTTTTATGGACTTGAATTTTTTTATATGGGTAATTATATTGAAATTGTAATTTTTGCACAATTTAATTTCGAATATAAAAAAAAACCAAAACATACTGGGGATAAACAAAAATTTTATTTATATAGGTACATAGGTATTTATATACAAAATATATACACATATACATACATATTTTATATTATACTCTTTATAATTTTGTCATATGTTTCGGCCGCAGAGCGGTCACACAGAAAATATTTGAATGCAAAAGAATCATGAATCGCATAGCCATTTGGTTGATATATTGGAGGTCGTAGGCCATCCACGAGCGCATTACTGTAATGTAAAAGTACTATATTGGAGGACGGTGATATCTTTACGGCTTTGTAAGCCTTTGACACTCTCCCACACTTAGGTACCTCTAAACTCCAAAAACAGAAAATATTACTGCCTGGCTATAAAAATTGAAGCATCAAACCGAAACAAATAAAGTCAGTTCAGGTTAAATTCACTCAAACGAGATACTTGCCCACCCCTCAAACTCAACGATATAATTATACCCTAGACCTAATTATACCCTACCCTATACAGAAAAAAAAAATTATGATCTTTATGAAATTCATATTTTAGTCGGATGCCGAGAGAGCTCGTGAAGAGGCAACAGCATTGCAGGAGAAGTTAGAAAAAAGCCAAGGAGAAGTTTACCGGCTAAAAGCCAAGCTGGAAAATGCACAAGGTGAACAAGAGAGTCTCAGACAAGAATTGGAAAAGATACAAACAGGAGTATCACGCATTCATGCTGATCGTGATAGGGTAATGTACATTTATTATTTATATTATTGTTGAATTCTTGAATTATAGTTTTTATTATAAAGGCCTTTATCGAAGTGGATAAAATGAAGGAGGAAATGGAACGTACTCAAGCTACGCTTGGTAAAGCCCAATTGCAGCAGGAGAAGCTTCAGAACGCTCTTGATAAAGCTCAAAATGAAGTTGATCACTTGCAAGAAAAACTCGATAAAGCGAGTACTGAGAACCGGCGTATTGTGCTTGAGAAGGAAAAACTAACATATGACTACGATAACTTGCAATCACAATTAGACAAAGCACTTGGACAGGCTGCTCGAATGCAAAAAGAGCGTGAAGCATTGACCTTAGACACAGACAGAATTCGAGAGAAATTGGAAAAGACTCAGGTATGTAAAAAGTGCTTGGATTACCCATGGCGATACGATATTTGTTTTGAAAGTGTCTTATTTTGTAACACATCAGCTTTTGAAATAATTTAGCCCAATTATTATCGACAGCCACTTTGACTTCACATCAAACTTAAATTTATTGCAAATATCTCAAAAACTTTATGTGTGTGTTGAAACTAAAGTTGAAAGTCCAGACCACGCATTTTAGCGTCACCGTGTTCTACGCGTTTCACAACTTCTGCCTATTCTACGCTTTTCTACATTTCAAGTTTCATACGATGCTTCTATGCGGAAAGTTTTTTGGGCCAAAGGCAGAATAGCCCACTTAAAGGAAAAAATGTTTTTCGTGTAGAGCCTATTTTTGTGAATATAAAATTTAAAATTTGCTATCGAAATTACTCAATAAATTCGCAATATGGGTATCCAAAGAAAGGCCCTTTTAAACCTTTTTAGTGGTATATAATATTTATAGCCTATTTTGAATATCTTAAAAGTTATGATCAAAATAAAAAATTTGAATATTTTTTTATAAAAAAATATTTTTATGTATTTTTAATATTTTTTTTTATCTTCGTACTTTGTCAACTGCTATTAAGTGTATACGGGAAAAGTAGTGAGGCAACAAAGAATTATGGTGATAAATGTAAATAAAAGAATTTAAAGAAAATTGGTATAATATATTTTTGTAATAATTATCACTTTCTTCTAATTCGATAAAAATACTGGTGGTCTTAAACGCGGCTCTAAAAGGGTTATTATTTTTGCTTGTTTTTGGTCGCTAAACTAAATTTGAGGACATACAGATAATTCTATCAAAAGTCATCCATATTGAAAAATTTCATGAAATATCAACTTAAAAAATATTAAAAATATATAAGCATTTTCTAAAAAGATGATTTATATACCATTGAAAACGTTATTGTATGGCCTTGAATATGGTTCTAAATTTTCTGTAGGTTCATAGTTCAAATTTTTTTTTTATCATAACTTTTAAAATATTTAAAATAGGTTATAAATATTATACATCACTGAAAAGGTATTAGGTTAGGTTAGGTTATGCGTCACTTAGGCCAAAAATTGACCAATTGTGTTACTGTGCATCAATGTGAAACGGAACCATAGGGATTTCCTAATGAATAGAGCAATATCCCTGACATCCATGGGTGCTAGCGCAGTGGTATCTGTAAAAGGCACTCCCCAATAGGGTGTACCATCTGCATGCCAAGGCGGGGCATCTACAGAGGAAATGGCTTCTTTCCTCTTCTTCGTCCTGGCAGCTACGACAAAAATTGTTGAGCTCTCATCCCGTCATCTTCTGTTGACTATAGTGAGAAAATGTTGTGTGACGAGAAAGAAGCCTTCATATTGGAAGTGGGGTCTCTGCTTTATGAGATGGATAGACCTCTGGCAACCTAGTGCCCGATCTTGCAAGTTTATTTGCCTCACAGTTCCCTGGAATGTCCCGATGCCTCGGTACCCATACAATATGTATATTGTAATGTTCCGCTAACTTGTTAAGAACTGAGCTGCATTCAAGGGCAAATTCCGATTTAACGAACGTTCCTGCGAGAGAATTAATGACGGTTTGACTCACGGTGTAGATATAAATATCTTTGAAAGATATTCTATTTCAGTAAAGCTACGTTGCTGCCTCCTTTATAGCCATAATATTGGCTTGAAAAACGTTGCAAAAGTCGTAAGGAATAAGAAAAGACTCCACCTCCTACCCTTCCCTCTAATTTGGAGCTGTCTTTGCACAATTGTACCGATATTTAGCCATATTTAGCCTAGTTTCTTATATAAGCGCTCTCTGCTTGCCAAAGAGATCCACAGGAAGTAGATGCAATTGCAAGTAGAGTGCTTTTGGCGGGCTGGTTCTTAGAGCACCACTGAAGACGTCCTTTGAACCTCGTCTATTACCGTCTGTGTGCGTCTGATGACCGCGCACAATAGCCATGATACGATTGTAGGACTCATCCCCCATATTTTCCCTAAGGCTTTCTTACAGGAATAGAGTACGGCTGTTGCTTTACGCACCCTTTCCTCCATGTTTGGTTTCCAACTTAGTTTTCCATCTAAAGTTGTACCCAAGTACTTCGCGTTTATTTTATGCTTTCTAGTAAAGAGGACTAGCTCAGTTTTTGCATGCTAGATGGCCAGCAAAAAGCTTGAAGCCCATTTGGACAGGATTGATAAGGCATGGTACATCACTTCGGTTAATGTATTTAAATATTTTCCCAATGTCACAAGTGCCACGTCATCTGCATAAGCCACCTCTTTGCAGCCCTTGGCCTGTAATAATATGAGAACTTCATTGATGGTTAAGTTGCCCTTAATCGCAAATCTACTAATACATGAGGTACCCAATTTTGAGTTTATCACTCTTTGCCTTAGCAACAGACTAATGAATCTAATAATAGGTCCATCCACCTTAAGCATAGCAAGAGAGTTTTCGACTGCTTCTGGGTTTATGCTATTGAAGGCCCCCTCAATATCTAGAAAGGTGACCAGGCTATATTCTTTGCAGTGCATAGATGTTACGATGATCTGCACAAGTGAGTCTGTCTCAACGGATTTGCCTTTGTTATATGCATGTTGCTATGAAGAGATATTCTTAGCATCTATGGAGACCCTTAAGTGCACATCAATTTGTCTTTCAACGGTTTTCAACAAGAAGGATGATAGACTTATAGGTCTGAAATCACTTGGCTTTGAGTGAGACATTTTCCGCCTTTAAGGATAAACATCACGTTTACTTTTAACCATGTCTTGGGGACATAGCATACGGGTCGGTCCCAGAACTACGCGACCTAACAAAGAAAAAACAACAAATTTGGAAATAATTTTCTTTATTTCACAACAAAGGCGATTAGCCTTTTAGCTCTATAGAAATTACCCCCCGATATTCTATAGCTTCGATACCTTTTTATAGTATGAACTGTCTTGCTCATTAAAATAGGCATCTACCGTAGACTCCATCTCTTCATTGTTTGCAAATCTTCTACCACCAAGCCACTATTTCAAATTTGGAAATAGAAAATAATCCGAATAAGCTGTATCTAGCGAATAAGGTGCGTGCTAAAGCAATTCGACCTTTAACTCATTGATTGTGGCCACCGCAATAGCGGATGTGTGAACTGGTGTATTGTCTTGATGACACAACACTTTCTTTTTCGCCAATTGCCGCATTTTTTCTTCAACTTCATCATTTAAACCCTGTAACAAATTAGCATAATACTGCTACACCCAACGTGGCGCCTTGAAACTTAAAACAAATGTTTTATAAGGTTGCCACTTTTCACCAAAGTAATTTTTTAAACTACTGCCGCCATCTATATTTCTGGTCGGGTAGTTCTGGGACTGGCCTCATAGCCTTAGGCATGCAGAGAAGATTATCTCCAAGCAAGGTGTTAGAAAATACGCAAACTTCTGCATGTCCGCGGGTATAATACCATCAGTTCCTGGTGACTTGAATGCTTTAAAATAATTTATCGCCCAATTAATCTTCGTTTTATTGATTATTTTGTGCGAGACGTCGTAGGTAATTCTACTAGGATTAACATTGGGAGTTCGGCAAACAGTATGGAAAATGGGTATCAATTAGTACCCGAAGAGTTTCCAGACTTGATGTCGCTCATTCAGCACTGCCTTCATAATGAAGCTGGGTGTAACTGATTCGTTACGAGAATCTTTCGTAGGCGGCTTGCCTCTTATTTCCTCTATGTTACTGCAAAATTCATCCCAAGATGATCTTTTTGCTTTCCTTATCGCCTTTTTAAACACTCTTAGGCTTTCCTTATCAGGTTGCCACTGATGAGTGATTTTGGCTCGGTTGAATTGAAGTTGACACTCCCTCCTTAGAGAGATGATCTCTACCGACCACCATGGATGTCGGTAGAGATCATGACATGATGCTTTCATGCATCAGTCTGATGACGATTGATGATTTAATGCAATGGTTACAGTATCCTTGTCGCTGTAATCAAATAGTAGGAATGGTTTGTAGCATTTCTTCACTGAAATACATGATCGATGCCTACCTACGTTTTGAACGTAGTATAATCACAGTTTGGGGACCTTAGTCCGCGCACTTTATCATCCAGGACCCACGGTTTCTGAATTATAATAATGTCCTATTCTTTATCGTTTAGGCGAAGGACAAGAGTAGCATAAGCTGTTTTAGAGTGGTGCAGATTAATCTGGACCACCCTGAGCATCTTCCTTTGCAATCTTTAATACAGACGCCTCGGTCACCGTCCTATCGGTGTCCTTGCTGTCTCAGCATAAGATGCCGTCCTCATCCGCTATGCTGACTTCCACATTTCGGAAGAAGTCGCCAATTATCTCAGACGTTGACAGCGTATCGTTGTCTCCGTCACAAGACATGCTCTCTACCAGAGCCGAACTTTTTTCGTATCCCATGGTCTTGGACCTTCTTTTTCTGCGTCTTTTTCATAGACTTTCAGGGTGATTTGGGAGAAGCCATGCCTTATCCCCCTTTTCTGTTTGGCGAGAGGTGCCAAGGATTGCTCATTCAAGACCACAACGACCTGTCTTAAGTTTTTCTGGGCCTCTCCCACCTTTACTACCTTCTAATCGTCTGTGGGAAGGGATGGATTTGCGAGCCCTATATGGTCCAAGATCTTCTTAGGATCTGACGGCTCTGGTGAAATCCAGGCGCGTGCCCTAGGTCTTTTGGGAATCTGTTTTCTAGGAACGTTCTAAGGCCGTGCATTAGGCCAGATCTCCCCAACATTCGCGATGGCCTCTCTAAAGAGATATGCCGATCGCTGGTCCGCGCAAGACATTAATTTGGTGCGTCCTGAAGTGCAACTAAAGACTGGGCTAGGGTTCCTCGCCAGGATATCCATGTATATCCTTAGGAGACTCATCTCCACTAGACGCCATTGCCCAAATGGCTGTGCTCCATCTTCATGGTTCCTATCAATGACGGCAAGGATAAGGTGGTCCTTTACCACGACACTGAAGAAAAGCGCTTCAGTGTTATATGTGGCCAAAGCCGAAATTTTCGCCTTTTTTGGTTTGGACAACTCCTTTTTTCAAGAATTGAGGCTATTTAAATACTTTTTTAATACAAAAATAGAAAAAAAAATAATTTACGAAACAAACGGATTTATCGATAACTTTGAGAATAAAATATAATTTAACATCCCTGGGTATTAAATCAACTGACCTCTTTGTACGACGCGTAGGATAGTTACAAAAGTAGAAAGTATGCTTACTTTCGCATTTTTCGCGTCTTACCATCCTACGCTTTGGGCTGTGTAACTTGCCCCATACAAATACACTGATTATACTTTTTTGACAGACGCGTAGGATACGAAAAACCGTAGAACGCATGGTGTGGACTTTCAGCTCTTAGAAGTCTATAAGAATTGTTTAAATATGTACTTTATTCTTCAAAGTCAGTTCAAAATAATTATATTTTTGTCGGTATGTGGTAACTATTATATGTTGTGCGTATAATATGTATATATGTTATGCAAACTCTATGGCCCGTAGTTATAGTATAGCCAAAGTTAAAATCATCTTCAAGTTAAAATCGACTAGTTTGACATATTTCCAATAACATAAATTTTTTTTAATTTTAACATCAAAATGATATTAACTTTGACTGAAACTACGTATGTACATGTATGTCTACATATAATGCGGGACTAACCGTTGTACAATGATGAATGTATTTATGTCTCCGTGAATGTAAATATTGTAATTATTATTTGTTGTAAATACATGTCAACTTAACAATGCCAACATAGATGCAACTAGCGCGAATTCAGAAGGAACGGGATCAATTCTCAGACGAATATGAAACGCTAAAAGAACGCTCTGAATCATCACAGACGCTTCTTATGAAAGCTGCACGTGATAAAGAAGCTATGCAAACCGATTTGGAAGTGCTTAAGGAACGATATGAAAAATCACATGCCATACAACAAAAACTACAGGTAATATTCAATTTTATGGTAATAATTGGAATAAGTACTATGCAGAAAGCAAATTAAAATGCATGATGTCATAATTGGTTGTTTTTAAATTGTTGCCTTGTTAAATTATCGTAAAGAAATTTAAACATTGACTTACTTAGATATATTACACCTTAGTTTGCGACATTAATTTGATTCTAGATGGAACGTGATGATGCCGTAACTGAAGTGGAAATACTTAAGGAAAAATTGGATAAAGCACTATACGCCAGTCAAAAACTGATTGATGAGAAGGATACATCTAATAAGGAATTTGAAAAGATGCTCGAAAAATACGATAGAGCACAAAATGAAATTTATCGATTGCAATCACGATGTGATACTGCAGAAGCAGATCGTTCTAGGCTGGAAGTAGAGGCTGAACGTTCATCATTAGCGGCATCAAAAGCACGGGAAGATTTACGTAAGCTCCAGGAGGAGAGCACACGTCTGCAGGAAGCATGTGACAGAGCGGCTCTACAATTAAGCAGAGCGAAAGAGAGTGAAGAAAATGCACGAACCGAAGTTGAACATAATCGTGAACGATTTGATAAATTGCAAACAGATTTACGTCGAGCCCAAGGAGAGAAAGAACACTTACAGTCGGAGCTAGAACGAGTAAGTTATGAACTTGAACGTGCACACGTCGCTCAAAGTAAGGCAAGTGCTAGCGTGGAAGCTGCAAAGGATGAAGCGGCGCATTATGCAGTTGAACTTGAGAAAATTCGCGAGCGTTATGAGAAAAACCAGATCGAACTTAGGAAACTTCAAGATACGGATACTTTTGGACGTGAAACACGGCGCCTTAAGGAAGAGAATGAGCGACTCCGAGAAAAATTAGACAAAACACTTATGGAGCTTGAAACCATACGCGGAAAATCGCAATATGAATCAGAATCATTCGAAAAATACAAAGATAAATACGAAAAACTTGAAAATGAAATTCAGCATATGGAATCTAAACTGCATGAGACTACATTGCAATTAGAATTATCAAAGGGAGAAGTCGCAAAATTATTGGCTAATCAAGAGAAGCAACGGATTGAATTGGAACGCGCACATATTGAACGTGAAAAGGCACGTGATAAGCACGAAAAATTATTACTGGAGGTTGAACGGTTACGACTGCAGCAACAATCTGCTATTAGTCCGGCGGAATCAATTCGCGGTCCAGGGTCCACAGGTGAACGCCAGGAAATTGATCGGTTGCGAGATCGTCTTGAAAAGGCACTGCAATCTCGTGATGCTACTGAACTTGAAGCTGGACGCTTGGCAAAGGAACTAGAAAAGGCTCAAATGCATTTAGCTAAGCAACAAGAGACCAATGAGTCAACACGCATAGAATTTGAACGTATGTCTGCTGAACTTGCCCGTTTACATGATCGCTTTGAAAGAACAGAAGCTGATAACGAAATTTTGCGACAATCTAGTAGAAGCAATACTGATAAACCGAATACACAGATTGAAAAGCATATCCAGAAACTTGAAGCTGATTGCAAGCAATTGGTAATGGAAAGAGAACAATTAGTAATGCAATTGGAGAAGAGTCAAGAAATTTTAATGACCTTCCAAAAGGAATTACAAAATGCAGAAACTGAACTACAGAAAACACGTGAAGA
>OY978525.1:53224447-53251947 GCA_963854835.1 Megamerina dolium | reverse complement strand
TGGTTTCCTGGGCGAATTTGCTTAAAATTATTCATAGATTCCTTTTCTGCTATATGATTTGGTGGTAAATAAATTGACCCGCTCATTTATATACATATGTATATATATATATATATATATATATATATATATATATATATATATATATATATATAAATATATATATATATATATATATATATATATAAATATATATATATATATATATATATATATATATATATATATATATATATATATATATATATATACTCAGGGTGTTCACACTGGAGATGGTAGCATTACAGCAATACGACAACAACTGCAACGACATTAGGATGACGTATAAGCAAATAATTTTAAACTGGATGCATTTAATAAAATAAACTATATCGGTCGTCCATAAAATGGGTAGTTCTCATCCGAGACATTTACAAATTTGTCATTAGGAGAGAGTTTTTGTATAATGGGTGCCAAGCCCTCACAATCCCTATCCGACGTTCCGTCATATATAGCAAGCAGACCAGACGCGCAGTACAAACTACATAACGTCCAGGGCGTTGACTTGTGTTAGTCTCACCAATCTGAGAAAGTTAGACACGTTACCTTGCAAAAACACCACGGAACCACCTTGGTCGAGAAGCGAAAACCACACTTTACACGTCTCCCGTCATATCGGTCCTTACATATGGTGTCGAAGTTTGGAAAACTTCCACTTCAGATTATAAAATATTTGGAGCCTTAGAAAGTAAAGTTCCACGAAAGATCTTTGGACCTATTAGCGCTATATAGTTACACCGACATAGTAGAGTGAATAAAAGTTCAGCGGCTTTGCTGGCTAGGTAATGTCGAGCTAATGGAAGAACACGATCTAACTAAGAAAGTGTTATTTTCGGAATCCGATTGTGGACGATGGAGAAGAGGCAGACTGGTCAAAAATCCATGTTCTGAAGCTTGGAGTTTTTAACTGGCGCCATCTATCAAAAGAGAGAGATAGCTGACGAATCATGATAAATTCAGCCTAATTTGATTTTCGGTTGTAATGGCACATAAGTAAGCAAGTCCGTAAGGTATATACATATATCGGTGCTAAAATCACATCTAAGCAAGTGATTTTACGCTGGATGCATAAAATAATATATAGAATATATCGGTTGTACTATTGGGGTCTTGAGTTAGTTTAGGATTTTCGTTAAATGCCATAACTTGCACAGTTGCTGTCAGACTATACTATAACTACTGAAGGAAATCCGACTACAATACCTCAACAGACACGACAAAGTAATTTTGCAACATGACAATGCTCGTCCACATGCTGCTGATATGGGAAGTCTTATCCGCCGTATTTTTTTTCTTTTTTATTAAGAATAAGAATTTATTAAATCTTTCTACCATTCAGAGAAACTCACAATAAGTATTGAAATCTTACAAACTAACTTAAAATTATGTGATATTCCCGTAGTTCCATCACAATGTGTTGAGTCGCGAGATTTAGCAATTACACAGCGTATTCAATGTGTCATTTCTTTTTACTCGCTGATGGCCTGTGCTCAGCAACAAATGCCTAACAAGGGGATTCGGATGGTTGTGTAATTTTTGAATGTAGCTTCTGCAGGACTTTGCAACTTTCTCAGATATTGTGGGTACATTCAAATCTCGATGGATGTTAACGTTCCTCACATGCCTAGGCGCGTTTACATTAATTCGCAGGCGCTTGGATTGTATTCGCTGCAATTTTTCGATATTTGATGGAGATGCAGTGCCCCATAACTGAATACCATAATTCCAGATTGGCTTCAGGATTGCTTTATATAATAGCACTTTGTATTCGAGATTCAAATTTGAGCTTTTGTGCAACAGCCACCATAACTGATCTGAGTTTTCTTTGCCTCTATGTGATTGTTTCAGGTCAGCCTTCTGTCGAGGTGAATACCCAAGTACTTTGTTGAGCAACATTCTAGAACTGATTAGCCATTTATTTTAAGTGGGCGACATGTATCTAGCCTTAGAGTGAAGGTTACATGTATGCTTTTTGATTCATTGACTTTTATGTGCCATTTTGCTAACCAGATTTCGAGAAAATCGAAATGATTCTGCAGGAATTTAGTAGTTTCTATGGGGTTAGAGCGAGAGCACAATATTGCTGTATCATCAACAAAGGTCGATATAAATGTAGTTATTGTTGAGCATATCTGAAGTGTATAAGAGATACAGTAAGGGGCCCAAAACGCTTTCTTGAGGAACGCCAACGTGAATATCCAATGGATTTGTTGTGAAATCCTTGTGATCTATGAGAAATTGTCTTTTCGTGAGATAGCTACTAAGCATTGAGGAGGCATTTGCAGGCAGTAATAGTTTGAGTTTGTAAATAAGGTCATCGTGCCATACTTTATCGAAAACTTGAGTGATATCAAGAAAGACAGCTGAGCAATACTTTTTTTCTTCCAAAGTGTTCCTTTTCAGAGTTACAATGCGATGTATAGACCAGACTTTGCTCCTTCCGATTACCATTTGATCCGATAGATGACACACGGCCTGGAGAAACAGCGCTTCCGGAGTCCGTAGTTTGTCAGAAAGGTGGGAACAAGTTGTATCTAACAATGACAATACCTTGAATAAGGTATTAGTTTATTAAAAAAAAACATAAAAAGATCCTTCAAAACTAACTCAATAATTTTGGAGGTTAATGTAAATGTAGTGTATATCCTATATTCTGTACAGTCATACATACATATACATACATTACTTTGCGTTAAATCAATTCTTATTAGAGATTTGGTTGTAAACAAAAAAAAGATTTCTCAGTTTTCCTAGTTTGGCCTCAGAAATTGAAAAATACACCTTCAAAGTTGGTGGTTTAACCTTGCATCGGAAATGTACATTTAGATAAGCCAATGCAAATGCTTTCATAAAAAATGTACTCTTCTGGAGGTTTTCGAGTACGAAAAAACTAAATTTGATATTAATTCGTGCTAAAAACGCCCGCTAGAGGCTCTTTCATTAATTTTTTAAATTTCAAGTTTCAAGTTTTACTGACATATCAATACAAAAATGAACAAATGATTTTCGTAAATATTAAATTCATTGTGTGCATATCCTTGATGAGTACATGGTATATCTGAATTCTGATGTTACAATACATTTTGAAGCCATAATACAATATATACTTTTGCTCTAAATATTGTTTCAGTGGCCGTAAACAAAAAAATTGGAGAATAATTAAACTTTCAGTTTGCAGCATTTCAATTAAAGACCAATCAATATTTAATTGCTAAATCTATTTATTCTTTCAAACGGTGTCCACCTAACGGGCAACTACAATTCTGCGGACAGCAACAACTTGATCAGAAAAGTGATAGCAATAGAGATATATCGAAATCATCAGCACTCGAAAGTAAATTCAGCCAAAAGAATTTTCGGCATCAATATATGTATATATGGTACTTACTTGCGCATTACCTGTATTTGTTCGATTTAGGCCAAAGGTATTCTGCTTCGTCAGTCTTCTTCTTCTATTTTTCGCTAGCTGGCGCCAGTTTAAATCTCAAGAGCTGACATGTTCTCCAGTCCTTGGTCTTTCCTTTCGTTCTACATGATCAAGCCAACGCAACCTTTGCATTTTGTTTCGCGTAACTATGCCTATGGGATGCCGTAGCTCAGTGGTTAGAGTGTGGGCCTTCTGATCTGTAGGTCGTGTCTTGAATCCCCGATTGAAGCATAACAAAATTTATATCGAAAATATTTTTCTTTCGAACGGTACCCACCTGTCGGCAAGGAATTGGCAATTCTTCCAGCAGTAACAATATGCCATGAAAAGCTTCTAAAAGAACTCTGTAACAAAGCTCAGAAAAAGTGATGTCGCAGGAGTTATGCCTTTCGGAACCTGCTAAAATAAGTAGGTCCCTTCTAATGCCGTTCAAAATTTAACACGCACGACGGTAATGGAAGAGAAGCTCGGCCAAAGATCCCTTCGGGGCTTTAAGCGCCACATATTTATTTATTTTTCTTTTATTTAACTATGACTATATCGCAACTCGTACAGCTTATTGTTGTATCTTAATTCCCACCAGCGCAGATTAGTTTAAAGATCTCGCATAGAAATTTTCTCTCGATAAATTAAACCTAGGGAAAAGACGACACTAGCGAGTACAAGTAAATAAAAAAATATGTGGCACATAAAGCCCCAAAGGGCTCATTGGCCGAGCTTCTCTTCCATTACTGTTGTGCGTCTTAAATTTTGGACAATATTAGAAGGGACCTACTTATTTTAGCCGGTTCCGAACGGCAGAACACTTGTGACATCACTTTTTCTGAGCTTTGTTACAGAGTTCTTTAAGAAGCTTTTTCATGGCAAGTTATTGCTGTCGGAAGAATTGCCAATTGCTTGCCGACAGGTGGGTACCGTTCGAAAGAAAAATCTTATCGATATTAAATTTGTTACGCATCAGCCGGGGATTGAACCACGACCTACAGATCAGAAGGCGAACGCACTAACCACTGAGGTACTATCGAGTAGGCTCAGTAAATACTCGATACTTTTATTGCGACACCAAGTATTTTCTTAATCGATGCTTTTCACTTCGATACCAAGTAAGTATCGGTACATTTCTTTCGATAATTTGAGAACGCTCTTGAAATATTTTTTTTAATACAACTGTTTCGAGGAAGAGCTGATTTGCTCCACCTATTTGCAATATTGAAAATTATAAACTCTTAAAGAAGTTTATTAACTTTATTGATTCGTGGTCGCAGTAGAAGTGAAGTTAACAGTTGTAGAATATTAAAGTTAGGCTATGCTTATGATTATATGTACATAAGAATGAGATAATTAAAGAAATAGGTAAAAATTTAGTCAACTGCAATGAGAGAGTTTACAGTTGCATGTATGATCACTAAATTCAGAGAGAATAAGAGAATTACAGTTTCGTTTATGATCTCGAGATTTAGTACATTCCAATATAAAATGATAGTTTATTATATGATCATGAAAGTTAGCTCTGCGAGTCCCGAAATAGAAATAGTGCTGCGAGTCCCGATATAAAATTAGTGCTGCTGCGAACATCCTCCCCACGTTGGAAGGTGTAGGCTTTCAACCGATTCATTCTCAATAGGAAGCACAGCAATTTTCCCCACAGCTCGCTTAACAAGTCCAATGGCAGTGCGAATAATTGCAACACGAGCCACGCCATCGGAGCCATAAACTAAAGTCTCTACACGCCCTAGTCGCCATTTCAGTGATGGTAGGTTTTCGTCTTTTAAAATGACCATATTTCCAGCTTGAATACCGCCATTTGATTTTTGCCACTTGACTCGCTCTTGTAGAAGTGAGAGGTATGAGCTGCTCCACTTTTTCCAAAACACTTGGTGCATATGACAAATGCGCTGCCATCGGTTTAAACGACTGATATCGAGATTGGTGACGTCTGGTTCAACGAAAGATGTAAATGGCGCACCTATGAGGAAATGAGCAGGTGTCAGCACGTCCAAATCATCTGGATTCTCTGAAATTGGGCAAAGTGGGCGAGAATTAATTATCGCTCCGATTTGACACACAAGAGTGCGAAGCTCTTCAAATGTTAGAATTGAGAGGCCAACGATACGTAGAAAGTGGAATTTCGCTGACTTAACCGCTGCCTCCCATAATCCACCAAAGTGTGGTGATCGAGGTGGAATGAATCTCCATGCGATGCCTTCTGAGATGCATTGATTGGTGATTTCAGTGTTATGAGAATTGCTTAAAAGCAATTGCCTTAAATCTTGCATTTCGTTTTTAGCTCCGACAAAGTTCGTTGCATTATCAGACCAAATGGTGTGTGGCTTGCCTCTTGTGCAAATAAAGCGTTTTAGAGCTGCTAAAAACGATGATGTGGAAAGGTCTTGAACAAGTTCCAGATGACAAGCCTTCGTGCTGAAGCAAACGAAAATGCATATGTAGCATTTGATAGGTGGCCTAGTCCGAACTTCTGACTTATAGTAGAATGGCCTACAATAGTCAATACCAGTGGTGAAAAAGGCTCTATTTGCTTGTACTCTGTCGGATGGTAGGCTACCCATAATATGCTCGTAAATTTTTGGTTCCAAACGAAAACATCGAATGCATTTGTTTATAACACTGGCAACAGTCTTTCGACCACCAATTGGCCAATATTGCTGTCGAATCGACGCTAGAACGCTCTGTGGTCCTGCATGTAGTTATTTACGATGAAAGTAGTCAATTATTGCCTTAGGGACTGGATGATGCTTTGGAAATAGAAGTGGATGTTTTGCTTTAAAGTCCAACAATGAGTTTTGCAAGCGCCCTTCAACGCGAAGAAGCCCGAATGAGTCGACAAATGGATTTAATGAGCGTAGTTTGCTTGACGAGTTAAGTTTCTTATCAAACCGTAGCGCTTTGAGCTCAGCTGCAAAATGAACTTGTTGAATGTGACGAATTAGTAGGTCAGTAGGCCTTTTGATGTTCAGTGGAGTCAGCGGTTGGCTATTAACGTGAGTACTGCGCGGTTGACAAAAATGGTAAACGTATGCAAAGATGCGCTGCAACTTGTGAAAGGAGTTGTGGTACTTGCAATCGAGCGTTATGTCGCGTAGTTGAGAAGTAATTAAAACCTTCCGTCGCCGTTCGGGTAAATCCGTTAAAAAATCGATTCTATTCGGCCAATCTGAGTGCGCTTTTGATAAAAATGGTGGACCATTTATCCAAAGTGTAGAATTTAGTAGTTCATTTGGAGTGCATCCCCTCGAAAGGATGTCAGCCGGGTTCAAAGAAGTAGGCACATGGTGCCAAGTCATACCTTGAGTTAGCGTTTGAATCTGGCTCACTCTATTTGATACAAAAATGTTGAAATTTGATGGTTGTTCGCGAAGCCAAGATAGAGTGACCATTGAGTCTGACCAGCAGTAGACGCAGCAGAACGAATGTAGACGCAAGCACCAAACGCAGCCAAACTTGCGTCGCAGAAAGCATGAATCTCCCAAATAGAATGAGGTGTCAATACCAAACGAGGAAATTTAAAACTGCTCACTAAACCATACTGAGCACAAATGTCAGTCCAGCTAGCTAGCAACGACTGAGGCAAACTTTCGTCCCATTGCAGATTTTCCTTCCAAAGGGTTTGTAGGAGAATTTTTGCTTTCGTAATAACTGGCGAAACAAGTCCAAACGGATCATAAAATTTAGCGATATGTGAAAGTATCGTACGCTTTGTTGCGCGTGCGTTATGTGCGATAGGCGAAAAAGAGGATAACAAATTATCTGTATTAGGGTCCCAGACGATGCCAAGAGTCTTCGTTACATAAGTTCCATCATGGAATTTGAGCATACTCTCACATTCCGAGTCAACAATGCCTTGAAGGGTACTAGCCTCGTTTGAGCACCACTTACGAATGTTGAATCCTCCACGCTGAAGTAAACCTTTAACCTGACGTCTGATCTCAACCACTTCCTCTATAGTATCTCCGCCTGAAATGAGATCGTCAACATAAAATTCTCTTCTCACGATTTTTGCGCCTATTGGAAATGACTCTTCTTCATCGTACGAAAGTTGATGCATAGCACGAATTGCCAAAAAGGCGGCAGATTTCGTACCATATGTTACAGTGTCCAACTTGTATACATTTATCTCATCGAGTGGATGCTCACGCCATAATATACATTGAAGATATTCGTCTGGAGATGTCACAAGTACACATCGGTACATTTTACATATGTCTCCGCAAAGAGCGAATTTACGAAAGCGAAATTGTGAAAGAGTTTTGTACAATTTCGGCTGAATAGTTGGGCCCTCTATCAAAACGTCATTTAGCGAGTAGCCCGTTGTTGTTTTTGCGGAGCCATCGAATACGACGCGAAGCTTAGTCGTTGTGCTGTCAAGCTTTTGCACGCAGTGATGTGGTAGAAAATAAGTTGTTGTTGTGGCTTGTGGTTTTGCCAGTGACATATGGTGCAGCGATGCATACTCATTCATAAAGGAAATATATTGAGTTTTCAAATCATGATTATTTTCCAATTTTCGATCTAAGTTTTTAAATCTTCGAAGAGCATGATTATGTGAGTCGCCAAGAGCGCTCAAGTCTCTTTTTGCAGGCAAACGTACCGAATACTCTCCCGAAGCTAAACGAGTGAAATTTTCTTTGAAATGCTGCTCACACCAATCGTCTTCTTCAGAAGATGGAGGAGCAGAGTCGAAACAGTTCTCTATTTCACAAAATCTTTTAACAATATCGTTCAACGAATTGTTGTTTTGTTGTTGTTCAAATACGTTTTTGGTGCAAGCTGCGAGTGACGATGATTGTTTGGTGGTGTATGAAACACACATCAAATCAAAAAATAAATCTGCGCCAATAAGCAAGTCAATGCGCTGTGGTTTGAAGAATAGTGGATCTGCAAGAGTAATATTTGATGGTATCTTCCATTCCGAAGTAAGGTTGAAGTTAGGTTGATAATCTGTTATGCTGGGTGTGACCACAGCAGCGAACGAAGTGTTGTAGCTTTTATCTTGCGATTGTGCGAAAACGTCAATCTCCTTGTCGGCAACGAAGTTGGATTCGCCAATACCGGAGATCACAATTGTTGATTTTTTGAATGGAAGTTGCAACAGATTTGCCAAGCGAGTAGTTACGAAATTTATTTGAGATGCTGAGTCGAGAATAGCACGGCATGGAACGAAGATGCCTGAACGATTTTTTACTAAAATAATTGCTGTAGCTAGCAATACATTACTACTACCGATAGATTTCGAAGCTTGAGAGATTGAACTTGAAGTTAACGATGAAATGAGTGTTTGTTGTGTCGAGGTTGTAGCTTCAATTTCTTGTGGATTTGAAGACGACGAAATTGGGTTCATGTGAAGAAGAGAATAGTGTTTGGCTGAGCAATGACGACAATGCCCAGACTTACATCGTTGTAGGCTATGGCCTTTGCGTAGACAATTTAAACAAAGTTGAAGCCGTTTAGCTTCCTTGTAGCGCAAATTCAGCGATAAATTCATGAATTTTATACAATTATTTATATAATGGTCTTTCGAATCGCAAAATACGCAAAAGCTAGAGGAGCTTGAAGATGCTACCAAAACGTTTCTAATGCCTTTATTGGTATTCGAATTTTTGCCCACCTGACTGCTAGGTGTTTGCGTTACCTTAGCACTTTCCAAATTTTCCATCATTCGACATCGCTTAGCCAAAAACGAAGTCATTGAATTCAAAGTTGGCAATGTCTGTAACGGCAAGTCCTCTTCCCATTTCTCCTGTGTCTTCTGATCGAATTTTCTGGTAGCAAGATGAATTAGTAATCCATCTAAAATTTGTTCAGATGTTGCCAAGGTGAAAAGTGCACGAAGATGTGAATTGAATTTGTCGCTCAATTCTCGCAAGCCACTAGCAGAACTTCTATCAACAGTTTTTATGCCGAAAATCGCCTTAACGTGTGCCTGAAAAACAAGTAACTTATTATCAAATCGATTCTTTAGTAGAGCCACGGCTTTATCATAATTCTCATCAACTGGCTCAAGTGAGCAAATGGTTTCTAATGCGGCTCCTTGCAAACTAGCGCGCAGATGTTGAAGTTTTTCCACTTTGCTCAATTCTAAGTCCTTGTCAATAACACTGCTGAACATGGCGAAGAAATTAGGCCAATCGATGTATGCTCCACTGAATTTCGGTATTTTCAACTCGGGAAGTCGAGATTTTCGTAACGATAAAAATAATGTGGACGGTGATTCATCCAATGCGAAATGCCTAGCGGTGGATGAGTGCCTTACGTTTGTCCTTCTATGTAAATTGAGTTCGCGTGACAGCTTTGCCTTGACTTCTAGGTACATGTCGAAAAATTCTGCTCGGCCTGTTCCATCCAGTTCGCGTGGATCAGCTTCTTCGAGAATCGACTGCACGCGGTCAAAGCTATCGTGCATGCTCTCAACGTACTCCACGTGGACAGAAAGTTCGGCTTCATCGAGCTCACCAAGACACTGCACTGACAAAGTTTTATTTAGTGCCATTAGTTGATGTTTAATCGATGCACTTTTCCTTTTGTTAAATGAAATTGAATCTGAGCTGTTAATCGTTACATCTGCTGATGTGCCTTTTTTCGATTTGTTGCCTTTTGGCATATTGGCTTTGCAAATAAATATGTGCCGTACGATATGTATGTAAATAGGAGTAACGGTATTATCACCAGTTACCTCCGTTATGTGCTTATATATTGCCGCAACAAAATTTATTTATTTCAAGTTTTTTTAACTTCGAATTTGCGAAAAATGAAACGAAAATGTGGTTTAGTTAAAACTCAAATAGTTATAACGCGAAATGACTTCTAACCAGATCACGTCGGGGTCACCAAATGTTTCGAGGAAGAGCTGATTTGCACCACCTATTTGCAAAATTGAAAATTATAAGCTCTTAAAGAAGTTTATTAACTTTATTGATTCGTGGTCGCAGTAGAAGTGAAGTTAACAGTTGTAGAATATTAAAGTTAGGCTATGCTTATGATTATATGTACATAAGAATGAGATAATTAAAGAAATAGGTAAAAATTTAGTCAACTGCAATGAGAGAGTTTACAGTTGCATGTATGATCACTAAATTCAGAGAGAATAAGAGAATTACAGTTTCGTTTATGATCTCGAGATTTAGTACATTCCAATATAAAATGATAGTTTATTATATGATCATGAAAGTTAGCTCTGCGAGTCCCGAAATAGAAATAGTGTTGCGAGTCCCGATATAAAATTAGTGCTGCTGCGAACAACAACGTTGGTACAAGAGAATGTTAGAATAAATTCACAACGAGCTACATTTCCAACAAAAGAGCTAATATTACTCAGTCTGGTGAACTAACAATGTATTTAATTGTACTTTTATCTTCTATAAATAGCATAGAATAAGAATGGGAATAAGAACGGGAGGATTCAAAATAAATGTTTCCACAGTTATATATTAATAAGCTTTTAAACCATTTTAGTCATATGTCTTTTGCACAAATTTTGGATAATTTTTATAACAATATGTCCGGAAGTAAATGAACATAACTAAAATTGATTTTTGCCATTTAAGTCTTCTTTCCAATCAATTATAATAATATTTAGGGCCGTTTCATACGAATATTTTTGTCTAAAACCCGACTGTTGTGGAATTTTAATACTATGAAACAATTTGGGGATCATTATCTTGGGCGTGAACCAAACCAGTTTCAAACGATAGCGTTAGACTTCAGTGACAAATGCCCTAATCTCTTTTAGCTCCACTACGTCACAATTTTTTTTTTTACAATGGTTTAAAAATGTTTTTTTTTTCGTTAAATATTCGAATCATGCAATTTCAAAAATCATATGTAAAATTAATTTAGGATAGTTCTTTTCTTCATAGACCCATACTAAAATTTTCAGAACAATTTTTTTCTCAGGACATGTTCACCCTCTAGCTACCACTTGTATGAGTCGATTTGAACATTTCTTCAAAAAATCCCTTAAAAGTCAACATTATATATTCTCCCAAAAATTCCACTGCGAGTCACGGGTAACATGTAAAATATGAATTAAGATTTTAAGTAATTTGCTTTTAAGAATATCGTGAATATTTATTACGATTGATGATATCTTTGATACTGTAATTTGGAATGAAATGCCAACCACTAACAAATTTCAGCCAGCACTGCATCTTTTCTTTCCCCTATATCTGTAAAAACGGAAATAAATTGATTAGGTAAGAAGAGTTAAGTAGTAGTTAGTAAAACTTAGTATCACATCATGCCTCATGAACAACGTTGCGATATGCCACAAAAGATAGCGACTACTTTTAAATATTTAAATATTTTAAATATTTTCCATTTGTGCTTTGTGTGTAATTGACTCTAAAATAGTTTTTACATGTCATATGTTTCTGTTGTTTCCATAAAATCCGCTACAGGGGTTGGCAGGTTTTGAAGCATGATGGCTTTTAGACTACCCAGCAATCATTGTAGAGCATCGTTTTGCAAATTTAGGCTTATAATAGGGTAGCACTAGCTCATACATTAATAATGAAACTTTAAAATTGAAAATATTTCAGTTCTAATATAGTGTGCTTATAACCGCCCTGAGCCTACTATGAGCTTAAAATATGTTCTTTTATAAGCACATTGGTTTAGTACAGTATGGGTTTTCTTTTACGCAAATATCAAAACTATTTTCGTAAAGGTTTAATAGATTTATTGCTATGTTTTTTGCCATTATTTTACTTTTTCATCAAATATAGTGGATAGTGGAAAAATACAACTTAAATTAATTATACGCTCAATTATACGCTCAAAAAACGTTACTTATCTTCAGAATATATACTTTAGATACTATTTTTATTTCTCTCATAACAGATCCTACTAGACCTATAACAGAACGAATTTGTAGCTATTCCGACTTTTAGTATTCATTATTATGAATTACGAACTGGCCGATAGAGTTCGCATGTGCGCCAACAGTTTGTTGATGGTGAGGTAGTGGGTTCAAATCCAACAGGGCATCAAAAATTTACTATTAAAAATATAGATATTTATTTAACAAATGCATTTAAAATTATGGGTGCCGTAGCTCAGTGGTTAGTGTGTTCGCCTTCTGATCTGTGGGTCGTGGTTCAATCCTCGGCTGATGCATAACAAATTTAACATCGATAAGATTTTTCTTTCGAACGGTACCCACCTGTCGGCAAGCAGTTGGCAATTCTTCCGACAGTAACAACTTGCCATGAAAAAGCTTCTAAAGGAACTCTGTGACAAAGCTCAGAAAAGGTGATCACAAGTGTTCTGCCGTTCGGAACCGGCTAAAATAAGTAGGTCCCTTCTAATATTGTCCAAAATTTAAGACGCACAACAGTAATGGAAGAGAAGCTCGGCCAATGAGCCCTTTGGGGCTTTATGTGCCACATATTTATTTATTTTATTTAAAATTATAAATCAATTGAAAATAATAAATAATAAAAAATTGATAGCATCAAGAATCGTTAAAAACTAGAATTATGAATTTAGCGTGCTGAATGTAAACTTTTAAAATGCTTTTGATGTTCCTGGCTAGTGCAGCACTTATAATAAATAGACTAGAAACAAATTTAGATCATACGAGGCTTTTAATATGCTTAAAAGAACCTTATAATGAGCTTGTAAGGAGGATATAATATTCTTACAACAAGCTCGGTGTTCTATCTATTTATAATCCCCCTGAAGGGGAAATTTTTATCACATAATTACGCCACTTTAGTCTCAAACATATTTTTATAATGCGCTAAGAAGGGCTATAAGAATATCAATGAAACACAAATGAAGGCTCATAACTACAATGAGTGCCTTATAAGAATATTAATTTTTGCTTGGTAGTTAATAAACTGTCGATAAATAACTTCCATTCTTCTGGCTTGTGTTCAATATTCATTGCTCGTTCCATAATTATAGTATACATCACAAAGCTTTAACTAATTATACATATTATACGATATAATAGACGCTTACTTAAAATATAATACTTAAAATGGTATTTCGTTTTTTACGTGTTACCTATAGCTCGTACGAGTTATTTGTCTTCCGGGACCGTTAGTGTAATTGGCATAAATACAGAATAGCACACTCTGAGACAAAATATGACAAAAACTAATTGCTTTATATAGAGCTAATTATTGTGCACACAATGAATCAACCATTTTTTTGGTGGGAAACGCCTACAGAAGGCGTGGCTGAAGGTTTCAAATCAAAATTACTCAATATCCTCGGAATTTCTTTTGACAATGTGGTCAAAAGGTATTTTTAATAGCTTTTGCTCATATATAACAATTTATATAAATTATTTAATTTCTTTACGTTATAAAGAAAAAGAATTTTTATTCCAAAAATGTCTTATTAACTTATTAAAATTTTACGACCGGCTTAAAGGCAGTGTAATATTTTTTCCAATGGTAATATGTGTTATATATTTTTGAATAATTCGGTCCGTTTTTTGCTGTTTTCAAGAATTTATTTTAATAACAATATTCATTTATACATTATTGAAAGTATTGTCCATCGGTAGCCACCACCACAAGTTATGCTTGCATTTGATAATAGCCTTTACTCAATAAATCCTCCAATTCTTCGCAAAAACATTTGTGGCTGCGAATTAAAACTTTTCGTTGGTTACGTTGTTTAATGTTACTTAAACACTCTTTCACACATAAAATACTAATTAATGTAAAGTTGTATTTGAATATATTAAGTAAGTAGTAAATAGTAAACAAAATTAGTCAAGTATAAATTTTAAACAATCATTAAAAATATTGAAAAATTATTTAAAAATAAGCGTTACATACTAAAGATCGGCGCAAAACACTATATTTCTCTACAAAATTGATGCCAAAAGAACATATTTTAAATTTTTAGTGAAACTTAGTAACAAAACATACAAAATCTAAAACCAAAACAAAATATTGAAGAAAAGTAACGGTAAATCATAGCAAGTACTGCGAGTTCAATAGAACATATTGTATATACAATATATATATATATATATATATATATATATATATATATATATATATATATATATATATATATATATATATATATATATATATTGTAACGAGTATCGATAGTTGATTACTCATCACTATTGTGACTGACTCTATTGGCAGCATCGAAACGAATGTCAACAAAAAGAAATAAGCGATAACCAGAACAGGCCAACGAGAAAGGAAGAGAAGAATCTCGATAAAGGAAGATTCTGGTTTGTTGCCAACAGAGTATAAATAGAGCCAGTGTTGAGAATTGAGAATCAATCGAATTCCGAACGTGAATGCGCAAACATCTATACAGAGGCAAAAGTTGCTAGTACATTAAAGTGTTATTGTAAATAGTTGATTATAAACAGAGTTGATTGTAAATAGAGTTTATTAAATAAATTGTTGCTGTATATAGTTGTATAAAATAAGTGTTGCAGTTATCATTAACAGAATCCAGTGATCGAACAAGGTAATTCAAATAGAATTAAACGTTCACAGAATAAAAACGTAACAATTGGTGTCAGACGTGGGATTCTGTAAAGATGGTGAAAATTGACCAACTAAAAGTGGACCAGCTTAAAAAGCTGTTGGTAGAGATGAATCTATCGTCATCAGGTGCAAAGGCAGAACTGCTGGTGAGGCTGAGGCAAGCTATGGAGGCTAAGGGAATTAATGTAGAAGAACATGAGTTCTTCGAGGAAGCCGATATACAAGCAGTTGTGCACGCTGAGGAAGAGAGCAAGGTAGATTCGAGTGGTCAACTCATGGAATTTATGAAAACCATGATGCAACAGCAGCAACAACAGTTACAACAAAATGCTTCTCGCATTGACTCCAAGCTTCAAGAACATTCGGCTGAATTGCGTATGAAAATTCAAGAAGGTTCGTCCCGCCAAGAAAACGCTATGGGAGAATTCCAGAAAACAATTGACTACAAGTTTCAAGAACATTCGGCTCGCCAAGAACACGTCATCGAAAATCTACAAAAAGGAATTGAACTTAGATTTCAGGAAATTTCCGGAGCTATTAATGACAAAGTCACAGAGCTGAAAGAACACGTGGATGAGTTGGATGATAAGCTGAAGGAACATGTCGACGACTGGGAAGATAAGTTCGAGAAATTACAGCACGAACTCAATCAACTAAAAATAAATGGACCAGCCACATCATTGATTAGAGATTCAAGTACAATCAAACTAAAGTCACCAACATTTGACGGAAGCACGCCATTCAATATCTTCAAGCTTCAATTCGAGACAACAGCGTCGAAGAATCAATGGGATGATAGCGACAAGACTGCTGCTTTAATAGTCGCATTAAAAGGTAATGCTTCCGAGGTGTTACAGATGATTCCAGAGAAAGATCGTGGTAGCTATCAGTCACTGATGGACACACTCCAGCGAAAATATGGAAATGAATACAAGAGTCAATTACATCGAGTGGAATTGAGATCGCGAGTGCAACGGAGTAATGAGAGCCTTCAGGAATTCGCTTCCGATATTGAGCGCTTATGTCATCTAGCGTTCTCCGGTAATTCGGAAGAGTTCGTCGAAAAAATAAAAATAGAGGCATTCATAGATGGCATACGTGATGGAGAGACAAAGCGTGCCCTAGTCATGTCACCCAGGAATACTTATGCCGAAACGTCAGTAGTGCCTTGACATTTGAAGCCGCCAGTTTGATGTGTAGACCAATGCCACGGGTACGCCAACTAGAAACAGAAACAGCAGATCTGGTTGAAGCAGTGTGTCAGGCAGTTAAGTCAGTAGTGCAGCCTGAAGCAAGAGCAGGTCGACGCGAAAACAAATTTAATGGTAAGTGCTTCATTTGCGACAAACGAGGGCATATAGCTCGTGATTGCAATCAATCGAGTATGAAGCCTAAAGGAAGAACAAGGAATCAACACAAAAATAAATTTACCGGTAAGTGCTTCATATGCGATCAAAGAGGACACATGGCGCGTAATTGCCGCCTACGACGCAAGCAACAAAGGTCGAATTCACCAGGACAACGAAAGGAAGGTCGTGATGCCATTCATTGTGGTAAAGCTGATACTCCATATCGTCGTACTTGCACCGTAGATAGTAAACATTGTTCTCGGGTAGGAAGCCAGAATCACATTGTTAACCTACGACTTACGAATGTATTATCGGAAGAGTCATGGACAACCGAACGAGTGCAAGAAGATCAGCGGAACGATCCAGATCTCGTAAAGATTATGGAATACAAGGAGCAGGGCATACGTCCAGATTGGCAAGAAATGGCTAATGAGAGTCCAATAGCAAAGGCATACTGGGCGCAGTGGCAAAGCCTGCACTTACGAGACGGATGTTTATTCCGAGCATGGGAAAGTGTAGATGGAAAAATCACTTATGATCTTCTAGTGGTACCCAAGGCGAGAATAAATGAAGTGATAGCGGAGTATCACAATGCCTCCAGTGGAGGGCATTTGGGAATCACCAAAACCGTCGAGAAAGTAAAGAAACGATTTTATTGGGTTGGATGTCATGACCATGTCGCTGATTGGATTCGGAAGTGTAAGCAATGTGCAATGGCCAAAGGTCCCACTAAGAAAAGTCGAGGTAAGATGCACCAATACACCGTGGGTGCTCCATTTGAGCGAATTGCTATGGACATAGCTGGGCCATTTCCAATAAGCAACGCAGGAAACAAGTATGTTCTGGTGGTTATAGATTACTTCAGTAAATGGCCTGAAGTATACCCCATTCCAAATCAGGAAGCTAGTACAGTTGCGGATGTATTCGTCAACCAATGGGTTACTCGTTTTGGTGTACCGATGGAGTTACACTCAGACCAAGGTCGAAATTTCGAATCAGTTGTATTCCAAGAGATATGCCGTATGCTGGGTATATACAAAACTCGTATAACACCTTTGCATCCACAATCTGATGGCATGGTAGAACGATTTAACCGTACCTTGGAGGAATATTTGAGAAAAGTCGTAGATAAATACCAAAGAGACTGGGATGTACATATACCAATGTTCCTCATGGCATATCGATGCGCACAACATGATACGACGGCTACTACACCGGCAATGGCAATTTTTGGAAACGAGTTAAGACTGCCAGCTGATTTAAAATTTGGAGTCGTAACACCAACGAGATCAACCGAAGGTAATTATAGTAGCGAAAAGCGGGAACAGTTGGATGAAGTACATCGGTTCATCAGAGAGCGGTCGCAGATGATAAGCGATAAGATGAAGGCCAGGTATGACTTGAAAGCAAATTCAAAAGGGTTCTATGAAGGAGAGCTTGAAATGCTTCATAATCCACAACGAAAGAAAGGCCTGTCTCCTAAACTACAGACTCATTGGGAAGGACCATATGAGATTATAGCAAAGATAAATGACGTAGTGTATCGCATTCAACGTGTCTGGAATAAAAGAGCAAAGTTTAAAGTAGTGCACTTGGAGCGACTTGCGCCATATCGAGGGGAAGTATAAAAACTTGTTCGGGACGAACAAGGTTAAGAGGAGGGCAGTGTAACGAGTATCGATAGTTGATTACTCATCACTATTGTGACTGACTCTATTGGCAGCATCGAAACGAATGTCAACAAAAAGAAATAAGCGATAACCAGAACAAGCCAACGAGAAAGGAAGAGAAGAATCTCGATAAAGGAAGATTCTGGGGTGTTGCCAACAGAGTATAAATAGAGCCAGTGTTGAGAATTGAGAATCAATCGAATTCCGAACGTGAATGCGCAAACATCTATACAGAGGCAAAAGTTGCTAGTACATTAAAGTGTTATTGTAAATAGTTGATTATAAACAGAGTTGATTGTAAATAGAGTTTATTAAATAAATTGTTGCTGTATATAGTTGTATAAAATAAGTGTTGCAGTTATCATTAACAGAATCCAGTGATCGAACAAGGTAATTCAAATAGAATTAAACGTTCACAGAATAAAAACGTAACAATTGGTGTCAGACGTGGGATTCTGTAAAGATGGTGAAAATTGACCAACTAAAAGTGGACCAGCTTAAAAAGCTGTTGGTAGAGATGAATCTATCGTCATCAGGTGCAAAGGCAGAACTGCTGGTGAGGCTGAGGCAAGCTATGGAGGCTAAGGGAATTAATGTAGAAGAACATGAGTTCTTCGAGGAAGCCGATATACAAGCAGTTGTGCACGCTGAGGAAGAGAGCAAGGTAGATTCGAGTGGTCAACTCATGGAATTTATGAAAACCATGATGCAACAGCAGCAACAACAGTTACAACAAAATGCTTCTCGCATTGACTCCAAGCTTCAAGAACATTCGGCTGAATTGCGTATGAAAATTCAAGAAGGTTCGTCCCGCCAAGAAAACGCTATGGGAGAATTCCAGAAAACAATTGACTACAAGTTTCAAGAACATTCGGCTCGCCAAGAACACGTCATCGAAAATCTACAAAAAGGAATTGAACTTAGATTTCAGGAAATTTCCGGAGCTATTAATGACAAAGTCACAGAGCTGAAAGAACACGTGGATGAGTTGGATGATAAGCTGAAGGAACATGTCGACGACTGGGAAGATAAGTTCGAGAAATTACAGCACGAACTCAATCAACTAAAAATAAATGGACCAGCCACATCATTGATTAGAGATTCAAGTACAATCAAACTAAAGTCACCAACATTTGACGGAAGCACGCCATTCAATATCTTCAAGCTTCAATTCGAGACAACAGCGTCGAAGAATCAATGGGATGATAGCGACAAGACTGCTGCTTTAATAGTCGCATTAAAAGGTAATGCTTCCGAGGTGTTACAGATGATTCCAGAGAAAGATCGTGGTAGCTATCAGTCACTGATGGACACACTCCAGCGAAAATATGGAAATGAATACAAGAGTCAATTACATCGAGTGGAATTGAGATCGCGAGTGCAACGGAGTAATGAGAGCCTTCAGGAATTCGCTTCCGATATTGAGCGCTTATGTCATCTAGCGTTCTCCGGTAATTCGGAAGAGTTCGTCGAAAAAATAAAAATAGAGGCATTCATAGATGGCATACGTGATGGAGAGACAAAGCGTGCCCTAGTCATGTCACCCAGGAATACTTATGCCGAAACGTCAGTAGTGCCTTGACATTTGAAGCCGCCAGTTTGATGTGTAGACCAATGCCACGGGTACGCCAACTAGAAACAGAAACAGCAGATCTGGTTGAAGCAGTGTGTCAGGCAGTTAAGTCAGTAGTGCAGCCTGAAGCAAGAGCAGGTCGACGCGAAAACAAATTTAATGGTAAGTGCTTCATTTGCGACAAACGAGGGCATATAGCTCGTGATTGCAATCAATCGAGTATGAAGCCTAAAGGAAGAACAAGGAATCAACACAAAAATAAATTTACCGGTAAGTGCTTCATATGCGATCAAAGAGGACACATGGCGCGTAATTGCCGCCTACGACGCAAGCAACAAAGGTCGAATTCACCAGGACAACGAAAGGAAGGTCGTGATGCCATTCATTGTGGTAAAGCTGATACTCCATATCGTCGTACTTGCACCGTAGATAGTAAACATTGTTCTCGGGTAGGAAGCCAGAATCACATTGTTAACCTACGACTTACGAATGTATTATCGGAAGAGTCATGGACAACCGAACGAGTGCAAGAAGATCAGCGGAACGATCCAGATCTCGTAAAGATTATGGAATACAAGGAGCAGGGCATACGTCCAGATTGGCAAGAAATGGCTAATGAGAGTCCAATAGCAAAGGCATACTGGGCGCAGTGGCAAAGCCTGCACTTACGAGACGGATGTTTATTCCGAGCATGGGAAAGTGTAGATGGAAAAATCACTTATGATCTTCTAGTGGTACCCAAGGCGAGAATAAATGAAGTGATAGCTGAGTATCACAATGCCTCCAGTGGAGGGCATTTGGGAATCACCAAAACCGTCGAGAAAGTAAAGAAACGATTTTATTGGGTTGGATGTCATGACCATGTCGCTGATTGGATTCGGAAGTGTAAGCAATGTGCAATGGCCAAAGGTCCCACTAAGAAAAGTCGAGGTAAGATGCACCAATACACCGTGGGTGCTCCATTTGAGCGAATTGCTATGGACATAGCTGGGCCATTTCCAATAAGCAACGCAGGAAACAAGTATGTTCTGGTGGTTATAGATTACTTCAGTAAATGGCCTGAAGTATACCCCATTCCAAATCAGGAAGCTAGTACAGTTGCGGATGTATTCGTCAACCAATGGGTTACTCGTTTTGGTGTACCGATGGAGTTACACTCAGACCAAGGTCGAAATTTCGAATCAGTTGTATTCCAAGAGATATGCCGTATGCTGGGTATATACAAAACTCGTATAACACCTTTGCATCCACAATCTGATGGCATGGTAGAACGATTTAACCGTACCTTGGAGGAATATTTGAGAAAAGTCGTAGATAAATACCAAAGAGACTGGGATGTACATATACCAATGTTCCTCATGGCATATCGATGCGCACAACATGATACGACGGCTACTACACCGGCAATGGCAATTTTTGGAAACGAGTTAAGACTGCCAGCTGATTTAAAATTTGGAGTCGTAACACCAACGAGATCAACCGAAGGTAATTATACTAGCGAAAAGCGGGAACAGTTGGATGAAGTACATCGGTTCATCAGAGAGCGGTCGCAGATGATAAGCGATAAGATGAAGGCCAGGTATGACTTGAAAGCAAATTCAAAAGGGTTCTATGAAGGAGAGCTTGAAATGCTTCATAATCCACAACGAAAGAAAGGCCTGTCTCCTAAACTACAGACTCATTGGGAAGGACCATATGAGATTATAGCAAAGATAAATGACGTAGTGTATCGCATTCAACGTGTCTGGAATAAAAGAGCAAAGTTTAAAGTAGTGCACTTGGAGCGACTTGCGCCATATCGAGGGGAAGTATAAAAACTTGTTCGGGACGAACAAGGTTAAGAGGAGGGCAGTGTAACGAGTATCGATAGTTGATTACTCATCACTATTGTGACTGACTCTATTGGCAGCATCGAAACGAATGTCAACAAAAAGAAATAAGCGATAACCAGAACAAGCCAACGAGAAAGGAAGAGAAGAATCTCGATAAAGGAAGATTCTGGGGTGTTGCCAACAGAGTATAAATAGAGCCAGTGTTGAGAATTGAGAATCAATCGAATTCCGAACGTGAATGCGCAAACATCTATACAGAGGCAAAAGTTGCTAGTACATTAAAGTGTTATTGTAAATAGTTGATTATAAACAGAGTTGATTGTAAATAGAGTTTATTAAATAAATTGTTGCTTATATACAGTGGCTCCCAGCTTATTTCGTACAGTGACAGTTTAAAAATTGCTGCAGTCGTAATTCCTAATATAGCAAAAATTTGAACAAAATATAAATGCCATTTTTGAAAGGAAGGTTTGTTTTTTATTTTCCAAAATTTACTTTTTCAAAATTTTAGTGTTTGACACTATAAAAAAATAAAATAAGAAAAAAATAGGAAAATTCATGTCACAGCTTATTTCGTACAGTCTCTTTAAGTTCAAACTAAAAACAAAGTAAGTTGATTTTAATATTTAGTATGACATCCCTTAGCGTTAATGATAGCCTGGAGTCTATTTGGCATTGAATCCACCAATTTTTGAGTGATGTCTGGTGTGATTTTTTTCCATTCCTCCATCAGTACCTTCTTTAGGTCTTGCTTATTAGAAATCTTGTGTGTTCTTATTTTATTGTCCAAAATAGACCAAAGATTTTCAATCACATTCATGTCAGGTGACTGTGGTGGTGGAGACATCAAGTGTGGGCAGTTCCAAATAAGCCAAGATTGCACAATCCCAGATTTATGTTTTGGGTCATTATCTTGGTAATACCGAAATTCTTCACGCAAACCCAGTTTGTCTGCACTTTGAAGTAAATTGTTTTTCAGAATCTCGAGGTACTTCATTTTGTCCATTGTTTCCTCAATAAAAACCAATTCACCTACTCCGGCTGCTGACATACAGGCCCAAACCATCACGCTACCGCCACCATGCTTCACTGTGGGCTTAAGGTTCTCCTTGTTTAGCTCGGTATTCGCTTTACGCCAAACATATGACATTCCGTCCGAGCCAAAAATATTAAACTTAGACTCATCCGCGAAAATAACGGTATTCCAGAACGCAGGAGTATTAATAATATGCTCTTTGGCGAAGTCAAGTCGGCGTTGTATATTCATTTTCGAAATGAATGGTTTCTTTCGGGCTACTCGACCGTTCAAGTCATGATTGCGCAGCACACGTCGGACAGTTTCAGCACTGGATGATTTTCCTATTTCACGCTGAACCTCTGCAGCCAACTTCGGAGCGGATAACTTTGGATTTTTCTTAATTTTTCGTACAATATAACGCTCGTCTGATGCGTTGAAAATCTTATTAGGTGCTTCTCTGCCCTTGTTCTCCAACCGATTTTCGCGAACGAAGCGTTGAATGATGTATTGGACAGTTGAGGCACTTAAATTTGTCATTTCAGCAATTTTTCGCACACTCTGACCTTTCCTAAAATGGTTAATTACCAGTTTACGCTGTTCCATCGTTGTACGACGACCCATAACGCTAAATCTTTAATTTACAGCACTTTAACTATTTAAAATAATAATAATAAAAATTGTTATAATAGTTAAAAAGGTCCAAAAACTCATACAATTCAAAAAAACTTTGTAACTGCGCGGCAGAATGAAACTTACTTACATTGAAGTTTGTGTACGAAATAAGATGTGAGCTGAAAATCAGCTGATCAATAGTTTTTCTCTCTTGCATGACAAAAAGAACAATTTTTGGGGTTCCCCGTTTTCTTATTAGGTTTACTAAACACATACACAGACATCTACATTCAAAACTTATCGATAAGTTTTTTAGTTTCGATGTTACAGCCATTTACATAAAAATATATACACTGTACGAAATAAGCTGTGAGCCACTGTAGTTGTATAAAATAAGTGTTGCAGTTATCATTAACAGAATCCAGTGATCGAACAAGGTAATTCAAATAGAATTAAACGTTCACAGAATAAAAACGTAACAATATATATATATATATATATATATATATATATATATATATATATATATATATATATACATATATATACATATATATACATCTACATACATATAAATATATATACATATATATATATATATATATATATATATATATATATATATATATATATACATATATATACATATATATACATCTACATACATATAAATATATATACATATATATATATATATATATATATATATATATATATATATATATATATATATATACATATATATACATATATATATATATATATATATATATATATATATATATATATACACATATATATATACAGTGGCTCCCAGCTTATTTCGTACAGTGACAGTTTAAAAATTGCTGCAGTCGTAATTCCTAATATTGCAAAAATTTGAACAAAATATAAATGCCATTTTTGAAAGGAAGGTTTGTTTTTTATTTTCCAAAATTTACTTTTTCAAAATTTTAGTGTTTGACACTATAAAAAAATAAAATAAGAAAAAAATAGGAAAATTCATGTCACAGCTTATTTCGTACAGTCTCTTTAAGTTCAAACTAAAAACAAAGTAAGTTGATTTTAATATTTAGTATGACATCCCTTAGCGTTAATGATAGCCTGGAGTCTATTTGGCATTGAATCCACCAATTTTTGAGTGATGTCTGGTGTGATTTTTTTCCATTCCTCCATCAGTACCTTCTTTAGGTCTTGCTTATTAGAAATCTTGTGTGTTCTTATTTTATTGTCCAAAATAGACCAAAGATTTTCAATCACATTCATGTCAGGTGACTGTGGTGGTGGAGACATCAAGTGTGGGCAGTTCCAAATAAGCCAAGATTGCACAATTCCAGATTTATGTTTTGGGTCATTATCTTGGTAGTACCGAAATTCTTCCCGCAAATCCAGTTTGTCTGCACTTTGAAGTAAATTGTTTTTCAGAATCTCGAGGTACTTCATTTTGTCCATTGTCCCCTCAATAAAAACCAATTCACCTACTCCGGCTGCTGACATACATCTCTCTTGCATGACAAAAAGAACAATTTTTGGGGTTCCCCGTTTTCTTATTAGGTTTACTAAACACATACACAGACATCTACATTCAAAACTTATCGATAAGTTTTTTAGTTTCGATGTTACAGCCATGTACATAAAAATATATACACTGTACGAAATAAGCTGTGAGCCACTGTACATATACATATATATATATATATATATATATATATATGTGTATATATATACTACTTACTTACTTATGTGGCCATAACAACCGAATATCGATTTAGGCCGAAAATAACATGCTTCGCCAGCCATCTCTGTTCTTCGCTAGCTGGCGCCAGTTAGAAATTCCAAGCGCCGTCAGGTTCTCCAGTACTTGGTTTTTCCACCGAAGGTTTGGTCTTCCTCTTTTGCGTCGTCCTCCAGCGGGTTCCGAATATAACACCTTCTTAGCTGGAGCGTGTTCTTCAATTCGCTCGACATGACCTAGCCAGCGCAGCCGCTGGAGTTTGATGCGCTTTACTATGTCAATATCGGCATACAGCTCGTACAGCTCATGCTTGTACCTTATTCGGTACTCGCCACCAACACAAATAGGTCCAAAGATCTTGCATAGGACTTTTCTCTCGAAAACTCCAAGTATTCGCTCATCCGAGGTGGAAATTGTCCAGGCTTCAGCGCCATATGTTAGGACAGGCATGATGAGAGACTTGTAGAGTGTAGTTTTCGTTCTTCGAGAGAGGGCTCGACTTCTCAATTGCTTACTCAGCCCAAAGTAACACCTGTTAGCAAGAGTTATCCTACGCATGATCTCCAAGCTGACGTCATTACTGCTGTTAATGCTGGTTCCAAGATAGACAAAATCCCTTACTACTTCAAAATCGTAGTTGTCAACAGTGACGTGCTGTCCAAGACGCCGGGACTCTTTGTTTGTTGACACTAGATACTTCGTCTTGCCCTCGTTCACAGTGAGACCCATCCGACGCGACTCTCTTTCCAACTCTGAGAATGCTGCACTGACTGCTCGCGTGTTCATGCCGATTATGTCAATATCGTCGGCATACGCTAACAGCATGACACTTTTGTTGAAGATAGTGCCATTATGTCGTAGATCAGCAGCTTGTATTATTTTCTCCATAATAAGATTGAAGAAGTCACACGATAACGAATCACCTTGTCTGAAACCCCGTTCGGTATTAAACGGAGCGGAGAGGTCCTTCCCATTTTCCACGGCACAACGGGAGTTATGCAGTGTCATCCTACAAAGTCGGATGAGCTTTGCAGGAATACCGAACTCAGACATTGTTGCGTAGAGGTAATCCCTTACCGGACTGTCGAAAGCGGCTTTATAATCAACAAATAGGTGGTGTGTGTCATCTGTTTTTCTTGGGTCTTCTCCAGGATTTGGCGCAGTGTGAAAATCTGGTCGATGGTGGATTTACCAGGTCTGAAGCCACACTGATACGGTCCAATCAGGTTGCTGAGCATAGGCTTCAACCTTTCACACAGTACGCTCGATAAAACCTTGTATGCGATGCTCAAGAGACTTATTCCACGGTAGTTGGCGCAAATTGTGGGGTCTCCTTTTATATGTACAGGACAGAGAACACTGAGCCTCCAATCATCAGGCATACTTTCATCCGACCATATTCTGCTTATGAGCTGGAGCATGCGGGTGAGCAGCTCATCGCCTCCGGTCTTAAACAACACGGCAGGCAGGCCATCAGCACCTGCAGCTTTGTTGTTCTTCAGCCTTAAAATGGCCGTTTCAACCTCGTCATAGTCGGGTGGTGGAATATCAACACCATCATCTGTAATTGGGGTTATCGGGAAAACTCCTCCACTGGCGTAATTGGTCGTAGCATCGCCATTCAGTAACGTGGAGAAGTGTTCCCTCCATAGGCTCAGTACACTCTGGACATCCGTAACCAGATTCCCATTTCCATCACGACAAGAAGAGGCTCCGGGATTTAAACCTCCACTCAGGCGCTTGATATTTTTGAAGAATTTTCGAGTCTCATTCTTGTCGGTACACATCTCTATCTCCTCACACTCGCGTCTTTCCAACTCCCTGTTCTTGCGCCTGAAAAGACGTCTCTCTGCACTCCTTTTCTCTCTATACCGCTCCTTAACAACTCGCGTTGCGCCTGCACGCAGCGTTTTTCTGTAGGCGGCGTCTTTCTTTGCGGTAGCATCGCGACACTCCTGATCATACCACTCATTCCTCAGAGGCCGGTAGTAACCGATTATCTCCTCGGCAGCAGTAGTCATGGAGTGGGATATATGTGTCCACCGTGCACATGTATCATCAAGTGGAGGAGTGTTCTGCATAAGCAGATCCGATAGTCGAGTGGAAAATGTATCTGCTGTCTCTGGTGATCGCAGCTTACTGACGTCGAGCTTTCTCTGTGTGGGACTTCTCTTGTTATTTGCGACACATAGGCGTGTGCGCACCTTAGCTGCAACAAGGTAGTGATCCGAGTCGCTGTTGGCACCACGGATCGATTTCACGTCCATCACACTGGAAGCATGCCTTCCGTTAATCACCACATGATCAATTTGGTTTCTGGTACGTTGATCTGGAGACAGCCATGTCGCTTTGTGGATGTCGAGATGCTGGAATCTGGTACCACCAATTACCATGTTTCGTGCTGCGGCGAAGTCGATCAGCATCATTCCGTTATCGGAGGTGTTCTGGTGGAGGCTGAATTTTCCGACAGTTGGACCAAAGGTACCAAAGGCGACCTTAATGCCCACCCTGGCATTAAAGTCGCCAAGCACGATTTTGATATCGTGGCGGGGGCAGCGGTCATAAGCTTCTTCGAGTCGCTGAAAGAAGCTCTCCTTGGTCACATTGTCCTTCTCATCCGTCGGAGCGTGGGCACATATAAGGCTGATGTTGAAAAATTTTGCCTTGATGAGGATTGTGGCCAGCCGTTCGGTAACAGGCGTGAACTGTGAGACAAGATGTCGTAGTCTCTTACTTACTTACTTACTCTAGTAGTAGTA
>OY978525.1:53209447-53219447 GCA_963854835.1 Megamerina dolium | reverse complement strand
GGGCATTCCTATTATACATTACTTACTAATAACAATAATAGTTTTTGTGTTTCTTTTCTTTTTTTTTTAAGAAAATAACATGTAATTTCAATATATAACGTTAAATAAATCACTGCCATATTGCAATTCTTTAATATTTTCAGTTTTATTTTTGTACATACATAACATATATGTACCTATACGTATATATAAATAAATAAATATATATATATATATATATATATATATATATATATATATATATATATATATATATATATATATATATATATATGTGGATACACACACACACACATATATATATCTGTCTACGCCAGCAAAAGATACGCGCACTCCCAAAGTGAACTGGAGTAAATGAGTGGATGGATGGTCTGGCAACCCTATCGATCTGCTTATTATTCCATGTTCACTTTATCCCTATTCCTATTCCTTCCAATCAATTCCATTCGCTCATCTGTTTATTCCACCTATTGCATTCTTCTTTTCCGTTTACCTTCGTTTTTTTTCCCATAAATCAACATAATTTCAATTGAATTGGTTTTTTCCCGAGGAGTGCGCGCATTTCTTTTCTTTTAAAGTAAAATTATCTTTCTCACTAAAACCTCTCATTTCTCATGTAATTAAAGTATTTTATTTTTACACGTAAATTAAAATTATAAAATAAATAAATAAAGAAAAGTGTGTGTTAAAATCAGTGGCATTTACATCAGTCAGTCGTATGAGAAATCCAATTTTTTCAACTTTGCGGTGTTTCTTGTGTAATTTGCAAAAACCAACGAATTTTCTTATCATTTAATCTAAGTAAATAATAAATCAGATTTCAGATAAATATATCGACATAAATTGAATATTAAATTGAAATATAACAAGAGTCAAACCATCGAGTCATATAAAACATATGTATTTACATATTCGTTCCCTATATACATACGTCCAGTGCAAATAAAAGAAAGAAAATTAGTGTATAAAGTTCAATTTCTGTTTCGAGCAAGAAAAGGTCCAGCGTGCCAATAATATCTAAAGGCAAGTGTACCTCATCATCGAGCTAATCGGCAATCACTAGCTTCCAGCTGAAACAATATATATATATATATAAATATATATATATATATATATATATATATATATATATATATATATATATATATATATATATATATTTATATATATATATATATATATATATATATATATATATATATATATATATATATTATATATATACGATATATACACTAGGTATCATGGAATTTGCTTCTGTAATAAATACAAATGATTCATGATATAACAATGGTTGAATGGATTTTCGAAAATGTAGCAAATAGTGTATATTTTACAACTTGGAGTTTTCATACGCTTGTAAGCTATGCCAGCGCAAAGTTTAATTGCCGTTTCGTAAAAATCGGTCAATTGAAAATTTCATTTAGGGTGAGCTGAACAAAATGAGACAGGTATGCGTATGGCGGTGCGATTCGCAGGATCTGAAAAACCATGCTACATAATATGGATGTGGCTCCAGTCAACATTTTGCTGGGCCAGTATTTGGCGATGCTTGTTCGCATGTAGGATCATACCTTTCCCGTCAGGCGAACAGATGTGAAATTGTGGCGATTGTGCTTTATTTTATTTTTTATTTTTTTGTCCGATGAAGCGCGGTATTAATATAATTTAAAGTTAGAGTTTGCTTATGTAATTTAATATGGCGTATTAATTGCAATATTCTTACAACTTTAGGACCGAGTTAGAATAGAATATCGGTCTTTCGTCGCAAGAGAGGCGAATATACAGCATAAAAGGAATTTATGTGGAGAGCCAAGGTGACCATGTAGTAAATACCAAATGTAAGTAAAGCAAGGTATGTAAATAAAAAGTAAGTATCCATTTAACTTAACTTATATTAGTATGATTAATCTAAAGGGATTCAGACATCACGCCCCACAATTGTGTGCCCGTTTTAAGCAAGCTAATTGCGTATTCCGTTGGAACAGCTGGCACTGGTGATGTTCATCACGTGCAGGAGGATGGTAATGAGACTGAGGAATATAACCGTTTTTGAAAACCGATCGAGTATGTCGCTTGGAGTGTCAAAAACGAAATTAACCTTTACTTCTTGGCTTGTATGTTGACACCTTTTGGGTGAGTCAAAAATAGTGTTATGCGCGAGGAGGCTTCCACAGATATTATGCCAGATTCTCGTTAGTAAGATTTGAGGAAGCAAATTACTACCTATGACCATATCAATTTGCGCTTCCACGAAGCATTTCAGGTCAGCCAAATCTAACGAATAAAGAATTGTTGGCAAATTTTGAACGTTCGGAAGAAATTGGTAAATTGTGGAAATACTATTGCCTGGGTTTGTAAACTTTTGGTGCAACTACCGTGATAGTACACATATGGTTTTGGGTGATTTCGCCACCCATTCCACAAATTTCACGTGCTTGCATGGGAAGCCTCAGCCAATTTTATAGCTTTGAAAACCTTGGTCGATGAGTGCTCGAACCTCCTCTCCTTTCGCTAGCCGAGGCATCGTTGACAATCACAGTATATGGATGGACAATAATGGCGCCCAATCAAAACAAATGTCGACTGGTCATGTTGTGTAGGTTATTGTCCACTGTAGCGTTTTTGTTGTTGCACATTGTGATGCTGGCACTGACGTTTTATATTGCATCTGTTTCGTGATGGCAAATATATAACTATACATTTCTTTTAGAATTGTCATTTTCATTACAAACAAAACAATCCAAATATCGAATAACTGCATTCTTTCTTTCTTTTTTTTACATATCTTCAGCACTCTACGAAGTGTATGCGTTATATGTGGTGACTTTCATCCCACCTCCAAATGTATTGTTAACAAAGAAGATTCTTCTGTTAAAAAATGTAGTAACTGCGGTAGAAATCACACTGCAAACTATAGAGGTTGTCCAGTTTATACTGAGCTCAAACTCAAACTTAAAAGTACTTCCCAAGTAAGACCTCGCAACCCATCAATGGTTAATGGTTCTCAAATAGAGCATGTATCTGCTCCTCCTCCACAAAATGTTACAAATACTACTCATGTTATGCCAACATCTTATGCAAACATTTTAAAGGGGACTACTCCTCCAGTTCACGTTAATCAAGATAGTGTTCCAAACACTCTTGAAAATTCTGTAAATAATATGGTCCAGTTAATGACACATTTTATGAATTCAATGCAAGGCATGATGCAAGAGCTAATGAAAAATCAGTCCATGCTCCTTCAAGCAATTCTGTCAAAACAATGAACGAACTGAAGTTATGTTTTTGGAATGCAAATGGGTTTACGCTTTATGATACCAAACACCCTGAAAATAAGGCAAGAGGAGGGACAGCTATCCTCATCAAAAATAGAATAAAACATTATGCATTAGAAGAATTTTGCAAAGAATAAATTCATTCCACCTCTATTTGTATAGAAACAAGTACCCAAAAATTAACAATATCTTCTGTTTACTGTCCTTCTAGACATAATATTACAGAATCACAATTTTCTGAATTTTTTGCAACTTTAGGGCATACGTTTATCGCGGCGGGGGACTATAACACCAAGCACACTTATTGGTGTTCCAGGCTTATATCTCCAAAAGGTAGACGTCTTTTCTCGACAATATCAAGCAACGGATATGATGCCATATCTACCGGCCAACCTATTTACTGGCCTTAGGATCCTAGAGAAGTACCGGTTCTTATTGACTTTGCAGTAACTAAAAGTCTAAAAAGAACCCATTTAAAGGCATGGCCATCCTTTGAACTTTCATCTGATCATTCTCCATTATTCATTTTACTAAATGTTTTAGTTAGTTTCAGTGAATCAAGCCAGTATCTTACAAACAAATTCACTAATTGGCTAAATTATAAAAAATATATTAGTTCTCACATTGGCCTTAAAATACCTCTTAAGACAGTAAAGCAAGTCGACAGTGCAGTTGAATATTTCACCAAGTTGGCTCATGAAGCTGCTAAAATTGCAACACCTCAAAATAAATTCCAAGATTATAAAAAGCATACAAATGCCGATATTGAGGAATTAATTAAAATTAAAAGGAAAGCCAGGAGAGAATGGCAGCAGCATAGATCACCAAACCTAAAACAAAAATTGGCAGACTGCACTAAAACACTTAAAAGAATCTTAAAAGAAGCCGAAGAGAGACGTTTAAATGTATATATTAGTAATCTTGCTGCAACAAAAGACACAGATTATTCTCTGTGGAAAGCAGTCAAAGGTGTAAAGTGACCAATAACAGCTCTACTACCTTAATGAGATTTTCTTTAAAGGAACTTAACAAAATCATAAATGAACTAAACGTCAAAAAAGCTGCAGGGTATAATAAAATAAGTGCCAAAATAATCGCCGAGCTACCTCAAATTGCAGTAAAACAGCTGTTACACATAATGAATGCAATACCACGCCTTTGTTATTTCCCCTCAGCATGGAAAATTTCCCAAATAATTATGATTGCAAAACCTGGAAAAGATTCAACTAATGTATCGTCGTACAGGTCTATTAGCCTGCTGCCTATCCTATCCAAAGTGTTTGAAAAACTATTAATGTTGAAGCAAATAACATTATACCGTTGCATCAATTTGGGTTCAGAGCAAAACATGGTACAGTAGAACAAGTTCATAGAATAGTATCTAACATTACAAAAGCGTTCGAAGCAAAGCAGTACTGCGCCTCGAAATTGTCACTTCATAATAAAATGCTTATATTCAAGTCCACCATTAAACCAATTTGGAGCTACGGCATTCAGCTTTGGGGCACTTCTTCAAACTCTAATATTGAGAAAATTCATCGTGTCCAATCTAAAATCCTTAGACGTCTTTGCCGAGCTCCTTGGTACATCAGTAACACAAATATACACAAGGACCTACAGATTGACACTATTAAAATAGACATACGGAAACATTGCCAACGTTACTCTGAACGACTAAGTAATCATCCTAATACTCTAGAGAGAGAGCTCCTTAAGCTTAAATATATTAAAAAAAAGGAAAAATGTTTTAAATATATCTTTCACATAATCTCTCATTACTATTATATATGTCCTTCATGACATCACATGTTATATTTATTTGCTTTAATTTATTTGAATGATGTACACATTGGTGTAGAATCAACAAAATTATTTTGTAGTATATAAGATTTGTATAATTATTGTTAGTTAAGATACAATAAATAGAAGAATTTAAAAAAAAAAAATATATTACAAAAAAAAAAAAATATATATATATATATATATATATATATATATATATATGAGTGTGTGTGTGTGTGGCACTTATAAGCCTCGAAGGGCTCTTTCTCTTCCACTACCGTTGTTCGTGTTAAATTTTGGGCAGTATTAGAAGGGACCTATTAATTTTAGTTGGTTCCGAACGGCGAAACGGCAGAACTCTTGCGACATCAGCTTTGTCACAAAGTTCTTTTAGAAGCTTTTTTATGGCGAATTGTTACTGGCGTAAGAATTGCCAATTGCTTGCTGACAGGTGGGTATCGTTCCAAAAAAAATCTTTTCGATATTAAATTTGTTATTCTTTATGCGGGGATTGAACCCACAACCTACAGATCAGAAGGCCAACACACTAACCCCTAAGCTACAGCATATATTGTTACCATTCCCTTCATTAGACGTGAATAATGTTTACACTTTCGGATCGGTCCTGAGAACTTCCGGAGTTCCTCGGTAAGGTCTTATTTGGATTGTGCCCCAAAACGTTTATGTTCCTATTCAGGATACTATCGGCTGATATGTGAAGCACCGTGTGGTGCCTTCTCTGACATTGCAAACAGAAATGTTTGCTATTGCAATCCCGTGTGAGGTGATCAAGAGCTAAACAGTTCCGACGAGGTTGTGTTCTCGAACTAGCTTCGTTCTGCCGCAAGCAGTCCAAAAATATAGATTTTGGAACCGCTCACAGATTTTAGTGGGTGAGCGGCTTTGCAGATGGGACAAGAGAAATGCTTTTTTGAAAAAAATTTTGTGTCCTCCTCTGATTACGGTTTTTGGAGAAATCCGGATTTGTTCGGCTTGACGCTGTTGAGTCTTTCCACGTCTACATACCTTAGAGTAAGAAAGTCATCCATGGTTCCATGTAGCAAGATTTTTGTAGGGACTGAGGAATTGTTTCCAAAGCGCCTATGATTCTTCGGACAGTTTTGAACACCAAGTACGTACCATTAATGGATCCCAATTCTCCTTCAAATCGCCTTGAGACGAAAAGATGACCAGAGAATTACTAATCGTTATTTGAAGTCTCTGGATAGCCTCACTGTTTTAGTAACTAATTTAAGGGAGATTCAGTAGAGTTTTTATTTGCTTGTCAACAAAAATGCGCTTTTCTTTTTAATCGGGACTCAACGTTTTCATTGCTGAGCGCACATGATGTTAATGTACACCGCCGTAAACAAGTTACGGAAAGACTTCCACTCTTCATACCCACCGGAAAATATTTCGGTATTGCACGTGGAACCATCAGGCAAATAGTGGTATTATTATTTTACTTTTAAGAATCAGTCTGAATTCTTAGTTTGCTTCGAAGGCCGAATATTATTTTCAATGATTAATTAATACAATAAATAAACGCACTTCTACAAAGACGGCACGAGAACTTGCTTTGGCACTATGTAAAAATATGTGAATTTGCCAAGCAGATGACGCATAAATCACTCTTTCTCACAAAGGATATTCTCTCATCAACTGTAAGTTTTGAGAGCTTTGTGCATATTCGCAAGTGGTGGTTACTTCTCTCTACATAACGGAAAGCACTTAGTTATATGACTGTCTTCAATATGATTCTCAAAGTGCTGATCGCCAGAAGGCGAATAGATATTTTTCTGGAATTTGCACTGGCTGATTTCATTTTTTATTTTATGATGAAATCCTTCGACGAGATGTCAGATTTACGGGAGGGTGGGTTGTCGTGATGGACGATGCATGCTGTTTGTCGATAACAACACCATGCTGCTGAGAATCAGACGACTGGCAAGGACCTTCAGCTGTTGACGCAGTTCGAAATGTCTACGGTGGCGGATTTGCGACTATTGCTGATAGCAATTTCCAATCTATGAAGTTGCCGATTCAACAGTCGGGTTGCCGATTCAACAGTCTGAAACCGTTTTGTCAGAAAAGAGTTAAGAGCGCTTTGTGAAGGGATTTCAATATTGCTCTTTATCGATTGCTTCCACAGACAGGGTTTTGTCTGCGACTTCGTAGAGCATTGATACCCAAAAATTCGTGCCAATGCCTTGTGTCAATATCTAACAACTTTAGGTCAGTTATATAATAATTTATGGTCACGGTATGGTAAAAGGGGTTTAAATTGAACGTTGATAAGAATACCATCTGGGGATTGTTTCGGTATGTTTTGAAAACTTGGCTAGGAAACGTAATATTCTGAGAAGCATGGGGTATCAGATGGAAAAAGTTAAATGGTGGGAACGTGCACTTGTGAAAGGAACCCTCAGGTGGAGGTGTTGAAGTGGGTCGTCACATGAAAAAATTTTTTTTGCCGTACACCCCTTATCTAAATTTTTTTGAAAGGCAATTTCGAAAATTAACTGTTTTCTTGTCCATCCTAGGAGTTTACATTTTTCTTCATACCTTCGACATTAACCTGAAATACCCCATTATGGCACTTACACATTAGCTCTCAGTTATTACCAACCTGACGGACACCCTAATGCTAGTAAATTAAAGGCCGCCAAAAATCATTACTCTTGTGCAAAAGCAGTATTTCGATTAATCCAGTAGAACTATTTTAAAAGATTAAAAAAAAAGTATTCAAACTCTGATTATTTTATAAGGGAAATTTTAATCGATAAAATTTTGACGCGATTCAAGTTGTTGTATTTCTGTCGGCTCCATGAATTTTTCGTCGGTGACCGCCATGGGAGATTTATGAACTATAAGAACAAATCGGTCGGTGGTTTGCAAAAGACAAAAGTTGTTTAGAAAACAAATCTATCAAATGATGTTTTTTCATTGCAGTAACCTGGTAATTCAATAATTTCAGAAACCAGAAAACTGTTTTTTCGAAATTCGAAATTGCCTTTTAAAAATACTTTATATATATATTAGGGGTGGACGTATAACATCTATTTCTTCGATATATATATATATATATATATATATATATATATATATATATATATATATATATATATATATATATACATATATATATATATATATATATATATATATATATATGTATATATATAACATGCTTCGCCAGCCATCTCTGTTCTTCGCTAGCTGGCGCCAGATAGAAATTCCAAGCGCCGTCAGGTTCTCCAGTACTTGGTCTTTCCACCGGAGGTTTGATCTTCCTCTTTTGCGTCGTCCTCCAGCGGGTTCCGAATATAACACCTTCTTAGCTGGAGCGTGTTCTTCCATTCGCTCGACATGACCTAGCCAGCGCAGCTGCTGGATTTTGATGCGCTTTACTATGTCAATATCGGCATACAGCTCGTACAGCTCATGGTTGTACCTTATTCGGTACTCGCCACCAACGCAAATAGGTCCAAATATCTTGCGTAGGACTTTTCTCTCGAAAACTCCAAATATTCGCTCATTCGAGGTGGAAATTGTCCAGGCTTCAGCGCCATATGTTAGGACAGGCATGATGAGAGACTTGTAGAGTGTAGTTTTCGTTCTTCGAGAGAGGGCTCGACTTCTCAATTGCTTACTCAGCCCAAAGTAATACCTGTTAGCAAGAGTTATCCTACGCATGATCTCCAAGCTGACGTCATTACTGCTGTTAATGCTGGTTCCAAGATAGACAAAGTCCCTTACTACTTCAAAAGCGTAGTTGTCAACAGTGACGTGCTGTCCAAGACGCCGGGACTCTTTGTTTGTTGACACTAGATACTTCGTCTTGCCCTCGTTCACCGTGAGACCCATCCGACGCGACTCTCTTTCCAACTCTGAGAATGCTGCACTGACTGCTCGCGTGTTCATGCCGATTATGTCAATATCGTCGGCATACGCTAACAGCATGACACTTTTGTTGAAGATAGTGCCATTATGTCGTAGATCAGCAGCTCGTATTATTTTCTCCATAATAAGATTGAAGAAGTCACACGATAACGAATCACCTTGTCTGAAACCCCGTTCGGTATTAAACGGTGCGGAGAGGTCCTTCCCAATTTTCACTGCACAACGGGAGTTATGCAGTGTCATTCTACAAAGTCGAATGAGCTTTGCAGGAATACCGAACTCAGACATTGTTGCGTAGAGGTAATCCCTTACCGGACTGTCGAAAGCGGCTTTATAATCAACAAATAGGTGGTGTGTGTCGATCTGTTTTTCTTGGGTCTTCTCCAGGATTTGGCGCAGTGTGAAAATCTGGTCGATGGTGGATTTACCAGGTCTGAAGCCACACTGATACGGTCCAATCAGGTTGCTGAGCATAGGCTTCAACCTTTCACACAGTACGCTCGATAGAACCTTGTATGCGATGCTCAGGAGACTTATTCCACGGTAGTTGGCGCAAATTGTGGGGTCTCCTTTTTTATGTACTGGACAGAGAACACTGAGCCTCCAATCATCAGGCATGCTTTCATCCGACCATATTCTGCTTATGAGCTGGTGCATGCGGGTGAGCAGCTCATCGCCTCCGGTCTTAAACAACTCGGCAGGCAGGCCATCAGCACCTGCAGCTTTGTTGTTCTTCAGCCTTAAAATGGCCGTTTCAACCTCGTCATAGTCGGGTGGAGGAATATCAACACCATCATCTGTAATTGGGGTTATCGGGCAATCTCCTCCACTGGCGGAATTGTTCGTAGCATCGCCATTCAGTAACGTGGAGAAGTGTTCCCACCATAGGCTGAGTACACTCTGGACATCCGTAACCAGATTCCCATTTCCATCACGACAAGAAGAGGCTCCTGGATTTAAACCTCCACTTAGGCGCTTGATCTTTTCGAAGAATTTTCGAGTCTCATTCTTGTCGGTACACATCTCTATCTCCTCAC
>OY978525.1:53186947-53204447 GCA_963854835.1 Megamerina dolium | reverse complement strand
TATTATGGAGAAAATAATACGAGCTGCTGATCTACGACATAATGGCACTATCTTCAACAAAAGTGTCATGCTGTTAGCGTATGCCGACGATATTGACATAATGGGCATGAACACGCGAGCAGTCTGTGCAGCATTCTCAGAGTTGGAAAGAGAGTCGCGTCGGATGGGTCTCACGGTGAACGAGGGCAAGACGAAGTATCTAGTGTCAACAAACAAAGAGTCCCGGCGTCTTGGATAGCACGTCACTGTTGACAACTACGCTTTTGAAGTAGTAAGGGACTTTGTCTATCTTGGAACCAGCATTAACAGCAGTAATGACGTTAGCTTGGAGATCATGCGTAGGATAACTCTTGCTAACAGGTGTTACTTTGGGCTGAGTAAGCAATTGAGAAGTCGAGCCCTCTCTCGAAGAACGAAAACTACACTCTACAAGTCTCTCATCATGCCTGTTCTAACATATGGCGCTGAAGCCTGGACAATTTCCACCTCGGATGAGCGAATGATTGGAGTTTTCGAGAGAAAAGTCCTACGCAAGATCTTTGGACCTATTTGCGTTGGTGGCGAGTACCGAATAAGGTACAATCATGAACTGTACGAGCTGTATGCCGATATTGACATAGTAAAGCGCATCAAAATCCAGCGGCTGCGCTGGCTAGGTCATGTCGAGCGAATGGAAGAACACGCTCCAGCTAAGAAAGCGTTATATTCGGAACCCGCTGGAGGACGACGCAGAAGAGGAAGACCAAACCTCAGGTGGAAAGACCAAGTACTGGAGAACCTGACGGCGCTTGGAATTTCTAACTGGCGCCAGCTGGCGAAGCATGTTATTTTCGGCCTAAATCGATATTTGGTTGTTATGGCCACATAAGTAAGTACATATATATATATATATATATATATATATATATATATATATATATATATATATATATATATTTATATATATTTATATATATATATATATATATATATATATATATATATATATATATATATATATATATTTATACATTTATATATATATATACATATATATATAAATAAATATGTATATATATGTATATATATATACTCACGGTGTTCACACTGGAGATGGTAGCATTACAGCACTACGACAACAACTGCAACGATATTAGGATCACGTATAAGCAAATAATTTTAAACTGGATGCATTTAATAAAATAAACTATATCGGTCGTCCATAAAATGGGTAGTTCTCATCCGAGACATTTACAAATTTGTCATTAGGAGAGAGTTTTTGTATAATGGGTGCCAAGCCCAAATCACAATCTCTATCCGACGAGCCGTCATATATAGCAAGCAGACCAGACGCGGAGTACAAACTACACAACGTCCAGGGCGTTGACTTGCGTTAGTCTCACCAATCTGAGAAAGTTAGACACGTTACCTTGCAAAAACACCACGGGACCACCTTGGTCGAGAAGCGAAAACCACACTTTACACGTCTCCCATCATATCGGTCCTTACATATGGTGTCGAAGTTTGGAGAACTTCCACTTCAGATTATAAAATATTTGGAGCCTTAGAAAGCAAAGTCCCACGAAAGATCTTTGGACCTATTAGCGCTATATAGTTACACCGACATAGTAGAGTGAATAAAAGTTCAGCGGCTTTGCTGGCTAGGTCATGTCGAGCTAATGGAAGAACACGATCTAACTAAGAAAGTGTTATTTTCGGAATCCGATTGTGGACGATGGAGAAGAGGCAGACTGGTCGAAAATCCATGTTCTGAAGCTTGGAATTTTTAGCTGGCGCCATCTATCAAAAGAGAGAGATAGCTGACGAATCATGATAAATTCAGCCTAATTTGATTTTCGGTTGTAATGGCACATAAGTAAGAGAGTCCGTAAGGTATATTCATATATCGGTGCTAAAATCACGTCTAAGCAAGTGATTTTACGCTGGATGCATAAAATAATATATAGAATATATCGGTTGTACTATTGGGGTCTTGAGTTAGTTTAGGATTTTCGTTAAATGCCATAACTTGCACAGTTGCTGTCAGACTATACTGTAACTACTGAAGGAAATCCGACTACAATACCTCAACAGACACAACAAAGTAATTTTGCAACATGACAATACCCGTCCACATGCTGCTGATATGGGAAGTCTTATCCGTCGTATTTTTTTTTCTTTTTTATTAAGAATAAGAATTTATTGAATCTTTCTAACATTTAGAGAAACTCACAATAAGTATTCAAATCTTACAAAGTAACTTAAAATTATGTGATATTCCCGTTGTTCCATCACAATTTGTTGAATCGCGAGCTTTAGCAATTACACAGCGTATTCAATGTGTCATTTCTTTTTACTCGCTGATGGCCTGTGCTCAGCAACAAATGCCTAACAAGGGGATTCGGATGGTTGTGTAATTTTTGAATGTAGCTTCTGCAGGACTTTCCAACTTCCTCAGATATTGTGGGTACATTCAAATCTCGATGGATGTTAACGTTCCTCATATACCTAGGCGCGTTTACATTAATTCGCAGGCGCTTGGATTGTATTCGCTGCAATTTTTCCATATTTGATGGAGATGCAGTGCCCCATAACTGAATACCATAATTCCAGATTGGCTTCAGGATTGCTTTATATAATAGCACTTTGTATTCGAGATTCAAATTTGAGCTTTTGTGCAACAGCCACCATAACTGATCTGAGTTTTCTTTGCCTCTATGTGATTGTTTCAGGTCAGCCTTCTGTCGAGGTGAATACCCAAGTACTTTGTTGAGCAACATTCTAGAACTGATTAGCCATTTATTTTAAGTGGGCGACATGTATCTAGCCTTAGAGTGAAGGTTACATGTATGCTTTTTGATTCATTGACTTTTATGTGCCATTTTGCTAACCAGATTTCGAGAAAATCGAAATGAGTCTGCAGGAATTTAGTAGTTTCTATGGGGTTAGAGCGAGAGCACAATATTGCTGTATCATCAACAAAGGTCGATATAAATGTAGTTATTGTTGGGCATATCTGAAGTGTATAAGAGATACAGTAAGGGGCCCAAACCGCTTTCTTGAGGAACGCCAACGTGAATATCCAATGGATTTGTTGTGAAATACTTGTGATCTATGAGAAATTGTCTTTTCGTGAGATAGCTACTAAGCATTGAGGAGACATTTGCAGGCAGTAATAGTTTGAGTTTGTAAATAAGATCATCGTGCCATACTTTATCGAAAACTTGAGTGATATCAAGAAAGACAGCTGAGCAATGCTTTTTTTCTTCCAAAGTGTTCCTTTTCAGAGTTACAATTCGATGTATAGACCAGACTTTGCTCCTTCCGATTACCATTTGATCCGATAGATGACACACGGCCTGGAGAAACAGCGCTTCCGGAGTCCGTAGTTTGTCAGAAAGGTGGGAACAAGTTGTATCTAACAATGGACAATACCTTGAATAAGGCATTAGTTTATTAAAAAGAAACATAAAAAGATCCTTCAAAACTAACTCAATAATTTTGGAGGTTAATGTAAATGTAGTGTATATCCTATATTCTGTACAATCATACATACATATACATACATTACTTTGCGTTAAATCAATTCTTATTATTCAAAAAAGAGATTTCTCAGTTTTCCTAGTTTGGCCTCAGAAATTGAAAAATACACCTTCAAAGTTGGTGGTTTAACCTTGCATCGGAAAAGTACATTTAGATATGCCAATGCAAATGCTTTCATAAAAAATGTACTCTTCTGGAGGTTTTCGAGTACGAAAAAACTAAATTTGATATTAATTCGTGCTAAAAACGCCCGCTAGAAGCTCTTTCATTAATTTTTTTAAATTTCAAGTTTCAAGTTTTACTGACATATCAATACAAAAATGAATAAATGATTTTCGTAAATATTAAATTCATTGTGTGCATATCCTTGATGAGTACATGGTATATCTGAATTCTGATGTTACAATACATTTTGAAGCCATAATACAATATATACTTTTGCTCTAAATATTGTTTCAGTGTCCGTAAACAAAAAAATTGGAGAATAATTAAACTTTCAGTTATTCAGCATTTCAATTAATGACCAATCAATATTTAATTGCTAAACATATTTATTCTTTCAAACGGTGTCCACCTAACGGGTAACTACAATTCTGCGGACAGCAACAACTTGATCAGAAAAGTGATAGCAATAGAGATATATGTTTACATAAAATACCTCTCCAATACGAGTACTATCGAAATCATCAGCACTTGAAAGTAAATTCAGCCAAAAGAATTTTCGGCATCAATATATGTATATATGGTACTTACTTGCGCATTAGCTGTATTTGTTCGATTTAGGCCAAAGGTATTCTGCTTCGTCAGTCTTCTTCTTCTATTTTTCGCTAGCTGGCGCCAGTTTAAATCTCAAGAGCTGACATGTTCTCCAGTCCTTGGTCTTTCCTTTCGTTCTACATGACCAAGCCAACGCAACCTTTGCATTTTGTTTCGCGTAATTATGCCTATGGGATGCCGTAGCTCAGTGGTTAGAGTGTGGGCCTTCTGATCTGTAGGTCGTGTCTTGAATCCCCGGTTGAAGCATAACAAAATTTATATCGAAAATATTTTTCTTTAGAACGGTACCCACCTGTCGGCAAGGAATTTGCAATTCTTCCAGCAGTAACAATATGCCATGAAAAGCTTCTAAAAGAACTCTGTAACAAAGCTCAGAAAAAGTGATGTCGCAGGACTTATGCCTTTCGGAACCGGCTAAAATAAGTAGGTCCTTTCTAATGCCGTTCAAAATTTAACACGCACGACGGTAATGGAAGAGAAGCTCAGCCAAAGATCCCTTCGGGGCTCCATGCGCCACATATTTATTTATTTTTCTTTTATTTAACTATGACTATATCGTAACTCGTACAGCTTTTTGTTGTACCTTAATTCCCACCAGCGCAGATTAGTTTAAAGATCTCGCATAGAAATTTTCTCTCGATAACTTAAACCTAGGGAAAAGACGACACAAGTAAATACTCGATACTTTTATTGCGACACCAAGTATTTTCTTAATCGATGCTTTTCACTTCGATACCAAGTAAGTATCGGTACATTTCTTTCGATAATTTGAGAAGGCTCTTGAAATATATTTTTTTAATACAACGTTGGTACAAGAGAATGCTAGAATAAATTTACAACGAGCTACATTTACAACAAAAGAGCTAATATTACCCAGTCTGGTGAACTAACAATGTATTTAATTGTACTTTTATCTTCTATAAATAGCATAGAATAAGAATGGGTATAAGAATGGGAGAGTGGGTGCCGTGGCTCAGTGGTTAGTGTGTTGGCCTTCTGATCTGTAGGTCGTGGTTCAATCCCCGGCTCATGCATAACAAATTTAATATCGAAAAGATTTTTCTTTCGAACGGTACCCACCTGTCGGCAAGCAATTGGCAATTCTTCCGACAGTAACAACTTGCCATGAAAAAGCTTCTAAAAGAACTCTGTGACAAAGCTCAGAAAAAGTGATGTCGCAAGGGTTCTGCCGTTCGGAACCGGCTGAAATAAGTAGGTCCCTTCTAATACTGTCCAAAATTTAACACGCACAACACTAATTGAAGAGAAGCTCGGCCAATGAGCCCTTCGGGGCTTTAAGTGCCACATATTTACTTTTTTTTATAAGAATGGGAGGATTCAAAATAAATGTTTCCACAGTTATATATTAATAAGCTTTTAAACCATTTTAGTCAAATGTCTTTTACACAAATTTTGGATAATTTTTGTAACAATATGTCCGGAAGTCAATGAACATAGCTAAAATTGATTTTTGCCATTTAAGTCTTCTTTCCAATCAATTATAATAATATTTAGGGCCGTTTCATACGAATATTTTTGTCTAAAATCCGACTGTTGTGGAATGTAATCCTATGCAACAATTTGGGAATCATTATCTCGGGCGTGAACCAAACCAGTTTCAAACGATAGCGTTAGACTTCAGTGACAAATGCCCTAATCTCTTTTCGCTCCACTACGTCTGAATTTTTTTTTTACAATAGTTTAAAAATTTTTTTTTTTCGGTAAAAATTCGAATCATGCAATTTCAAAAATCATATGTAAAATTAATTTAGGATAGTTCTTTTCTTCATAGACCTATACTAAAATTTTCAGAACAATTTTTTTCTCAAGACATTTTCACCCTCTAGCTACCACTTGTATGAGTCGATTTGAACATTTTTTCAAAAAATCCTTTAAAAGTCAACATTATATATTCTCCCAAAAATTCCACTGCGAGTCACATGTAATTTGCTTTTAAGAATATCGTGAATATTTATTACGATTGATGATATCTTTGATACTGTAATTTGGAATGAAATGCCAACCACTAACAAATTTCAGCCAGCACTGCATCTTTTCTTTCCCCTATATCTGTAAAAACGGAAATAAATTGATTAGGTAAAAAGAGTTAAGTAGTAGTGAGTAAAACTTAGTATCACATCATGCCTCATGAACAACGTTGCGATATGCCACAAAAGATAGCGACTACTTTTAAATATTTAAATATTTTAAATATTTTCCATTTGTGCTTTGTGTGTAATTGACTCTAAAATAGTTTTTACATGTCATATGTTTCTGTTGTTTCCATAAAATCCGCTACAGGGGTTGGCAGGTTTTGAAGCATGATGGCTTTTAGACTACCCAGCAATCATTGTAGAGCATCGTTTTGCAAATTTAGGCTTATAATAGGGTAGCACTAGCTCATACATTAATAATGAAACTTTAAAATTGAAAATATTTCAGTTCTAATATAGTGTGCTTATAACCGCCCTGAGCCTACTATGAGCTTAAAATATGTTCTTTTATAAGCACATTGGTTTAGTACAGTATGGGTTTTCTTTTACGCAAATATCAAAACTATTTTCGTAAAGGTTTAATAGATTTATTGCTATGTTTTTTGCCATTATTTTACTTTTTCATCAAATATAGTGGATAGTGGAAAAATACAACTTAAATTAATTATACGCTTAATTATACGCTCAAAAAACGTTACTTATCTTCAGAATATATACTTTAGATACTATTTTTATTTCTCTCATAACAGAACCTACTAGACCTATAACAGAACGAATTTGTAGCTATTCCGACTTTTAGTATTCATTATTATGAATTACGAACTGGCCGATAGAGTTGGCATGTGCGCCAACAGTTTGTTGATGATGAGGTAGTGGGTTCAAATCCAACAGGGCATCAAAAATTTACTATTAAAGATATAGATATTTATTTAACAAATGTATTTAAAATTATAAATCAATTGAAAATAATAAATAATAAAAAATTGATAGCATCAAGAATCGTTAAAAACTAGAATTATGAATTTAGCGTGCTGAATGTAAACTTTTAAAATGCTTTTGATGTTCCTGGCTAGTGCAGCACTTATAATAAATAGACTAGAAACAAATTTAGATCATAGGAGGCTTTTAATATGCTTAAAAGAACCTTATAATGAGCTTGTAAGGAGGATATAATATTCTTACAACAAGCTCTGTGTTCTATCTATTTATAATCCCCCTGAAGGGGAAATTTTTATCTCATAATTACGCCACTTTAGTCTCAAACATATTTTTATAATGCGCTAAGAAGGGCTATAAGAATATAAATGAAACACAAATGAAGGCTCATAACTACAATGAGTGCCTTATAAGAATATTAATTTTTGCTTGGTAGTTAATAAACTGTCGATAAATAACTTCCATTCTTCAGCCTATATATATATATATTATATATATTTCGTGAAAGTCACCAATAAGAGTGGACGTGTTTGATAGAGTCGGAAAAGTTATTGTTTTCGGTTAAAAAAAAAAAAATTTTAATATTTTGCGAAAAGACGCTAAGAAACTCAAGGAGTTATTTCGGTGATTTGTTTTTAAAAAAAAAAAAAAAAATAAATAAAATAATATCGTTTGCAAACAATTTGTTTATAATATGAGTGTTCAGCGATCTCCTCCCCGGCAACGGCAATCGCCTGTTGTGTGTGTAAACAATAATTTGCAATCACCCGCGCGAACCCCCCCGATAAGAGCATTATCAAAAAAAACAGTTGATACACACTGCACAAGTGAAAGTAACAGTGTTAATCTTTTGCCTGTACATATTCCTCACTCTAACACTACATCAAAATTTGCAACAATAAATACAGACAAAAAAAATAGTTTGTTCTCTCGTGATATACTATCTCCCTCTATACCGTGGAGTGTACAATGCGCTTCTCCTGCTGTAACACCAACAGCTACAACATCAAAGCAAACAAATAACGGCCTTTCTACTGAAGTGCATGACCCAGTAGTTAAAGCAACTAGTGCGATGACTAATAAAGAACCAGTTGCTGTTCAAAGTGGAATTGATCGCTACATTACTGTAGTAAAGCGAAAAAGAAGTCCACAAAATTCAAAACAAATGAATTCAACAAAAATTCAAAAGCAGAACACTGCCCCTATTAGTTCGGAAAATAGATACGCTTTGCTTTCAGGTGATGAAAGTGACGAAAATATTATCTCCAAGAAAAATTTCAAACCCCCACCCATTTTCTTAGGAGAACGCAACTCAGATAAGTTGATTTCTAGAATTACAAGTCTTATAGGACCAAAGAATTTCCACGTTGTTCCTATTCGCAAAGGCCAAATTGAGAAAACGAAAGTGCAAATCTACAGCGAAACTCATTATCGCAAAGTAATTGTGGAATTTGATGCTGTAAAAAAGAATTACTACACATATCAGCTAAAAAGTAGTAAGGGCTTAATCGTTGTACTCAAAGGCGTCGAACCCAACGTTGACATTAACGAAATCAAACTTGCCCTTCAGGAAGAAGGGTTTCAAGCCAAAACAGTATTCAACATTCTCAACAAGAGCAATATACCTCAACCGTTATATCGTATTGAGCTTCAGCCTGAAACAAAACCCCTAAAAAAAGGTGAAGTACACCCCATATATAAAATTCGATATTTATTCCATCTCAAAATCACAATCGAAGAACCCCATAAGAGAACTGGACCTCCTCAGTGCAGTAACTGCCAAGAATATGGACATACTAAGACATATTATACCCTGCCAGCTGTTTGTGTGATTTGTGGAGATCTCCATAAATCAAACATATGCCCAAAATCTAAAGGCGATGCTAGCATGAAAAAATGCAGCAATTGTGGAGGTAATCACACCGCAAATTATAGAGGTTGCCCAGTATATACAACCCTAAAGCTAAATTTCTCCTCTAGCAATCAACCTCTAAAACCAGTTGAGCAAACTCAGACAGCCAACTCAAGTAAGAGACAAAATATTGATGCAACACAATTCTTCTCTGCAATCCCAAACAAGAATCAAACCAATTCATACGCTAGCGTGTTAAAACAAAACACACACCAACAAAGCAATGTAAATAATGAGCAGAAACACTCACTGCCCACCCAACAGCCAAGTACCCTTGAACATTTGCTTCAAACATTAATTCAGAATATGAACCAATTCATGAACTCAATGCAAACAATGATGCAAGAAATGATGAAAAATCAATCGATGTTTCTCCAAACATTGCTATCCAGACTATGAGTTGTCTCAAGATATGCCACTGGAACGCCAACGGCTTAAGCCAGCACCGTTTGGAGCTAATTCAATTCCTTGAATCCAGCCAAATCGACATAATGATGATATCTGTGACCCATTTCACTGACAAAAATTGCTACCAAATACCATATTACAAACTGTACACCACAAATCATCCGCATGGTAAGGCACGCGGAGGAACTGCCACATTGATAAAAAGCAGAATAAAACATCATGTTCTCGAAGATTTCAGTAGCGTCTACTTGCAAGCAACATCTATATGTCTGGAAGAATACATCTCTAAGCTAGTAATATCTGCTATATACTGTAGCAAATTCTTGGTTGCTGGCGATTTCAACGCCAAACACACTCACTGGGGCTCCCGCTTAATAACTCCAAAAGGCAGAAGACTATGTTCAATCATCACTAACCATGGCTACGATGTTATTTCAAATGGTCAACCGACATATTGGCCGACGTACAAGAGGAAAATACCCCATCTCATAGACTTTGGAGTCGCCAAAGGTTTGCAGATGGAAAATATCTCCACAGAGTGTAATTATGATCTATCATCTGACCACTCACCCACGGTAATATCTATAAAATCACCAAGCCCCCAAGGTAATTGCGTTAGAAAGAAAATAGACTGGTTAAAATTCAAGAAATATATAAATTCCCATCTTCCTCTGAGTACTGTATTAAGAAATGGACACGATGTAGACTCAGCACTCAAAAAATTCAACCAGCTGCTCTCATTAGCTCTCAGCTCAGCCACCTGCACAAAGGTATGCAAGCAATCAAACTATAGCCCATACACACCAGCCGATATTGAATTGCTAGTAAGACAGAAAAGAAGACTCCGAAGACAATGGCAAGAATTCAGATCACCGAATCTGAAAACACAGCTACAGCACTGCACTCGAAAGTTAAAGCAAGCCTTAAAAAATAAAAACAACAAACGCTCAAAATTAAAAAAAAGACATATTCAAAGCAATTTATAAAGATTTAAACCCAAAAAAATCACCTGGTCCAGATAAAATTACCGGTAAACTGATAAAAGAGCTACCTCCGGCTTCAGTAATTCATCTGATGCACATTTTCAATGCTATCCTTCGTATTAAACACTATCCCAAATGCTGGAAAACTTCAAAAATTATTATTATAGCAAAACCAGGAAAAGACCCTACAAAAGTTGCATCGTACAGACCTGAAGCCAATCTGGACTTATGGTATTCAGTTTTGGGGCACCCATCTCCCTCAAATATCGAAAAATTGCAGCGAATACAATCCAAGTGTCTGCGAATTATTGTAAACGCGGCTTGGTATATGAGGAACGTTAACATCCATCGAGATTTAAATGTACCCACAATTTCTGAGGAAGTTGCAATGTCTTGCAGAAACTACATTCAAAAATTACACAGTCATCCGAATCCCCTTGCTAGGCAATTGTTGCTGAGCACGGGGCATCGTCGATTAAAAAGAAAAGACACACTGAATATGCTGTGAATTGTGATGGAACCTTGGGAATATCACATAATTTTATTTAGTTTGTAAGATTTGATTACATATTGTTAGTTTTTAAGTAATTTTAGAAAGATCCAATAAAAAAGCTTGTTAAAACAAAAAAAATCTTCAGCCTTGTGTTCAATATTCATTGTTCGTTCCATAATTATAGTATACATCACAAAGCTTTAACTAATTATACATATTATACGATATAATAGACGCTTACTTAAAATATAATACTTAAAATTGTATTTCGTTTTTGACGTGTTATCTATTGCTCGTACGAGTTATTTGTCTTCCGGGACCGTTAGTGTAATTGGCATAAATACAGAATAGCACACTCTGAGAGAAAATAAGACAAAACTAATTGCTTTATATAGAGCTAATTATTGTGCACACAATGAATCAACCATTTTTTTGGTGGGAAACGCCTACAGAAGGCGTGGCTGAAGGTTTCAAATCAAAATTACTTAATATCCTCGGAATTTCTTTTGACAATGTGGTCAAAAGGTATTTTTAATAGCTTTTGCTCATATATAACAATTTATATAAATTATTTAATTTCTTTACGTTATAAAGAAAAAGAATTTTTATTCCAAAAATGTCTTATTAACTTATTAAAATTTTACGACCGGCTTAAAGGCAGTGTAATATTTTTTCCAATGGTATATAATACATATTTTTGAATAATTCGGTCCGTTTTTTGCTGTTTTCAAGAGTTTATTTTAATAACAATTATTTTAATAATTTTATTTTATTTTAATTTAATAATTTTATTTTAATTATTTTAATTATTTTAATTTTTTATAATGTTATTTTAATAACATTTATACATTATTGTAACTATTGTCCATCAGTAGCCACCACTCGATGCGTCTTTTGATATGATCCCCACAACGACCCATTTCTTGACTTCTTCGAAAGAAGATTGAAAGATTGATCGGAACAAGTGTTTCAGATGGCACAATGTCTGAAGTATAAAATGGGTGGGTTAAGTGGTGGTTAAGACCTCCCATTTCAGGGTTTCCAACCCTGAAATTTTGGGATTTGTAGTTGATGCTGATGGCTGACCGGATTTAACCCATGATGTTTAGCACTTGGTATTGCCGTAATGGAACCACTTTTCATCGCCAGTCACAGCACGATGCAAAAAACTCTTCCTTTTTTCCCTCTCCAGCAGCAGTTGGCTTCTGAAAAATTGCCTTTCAATTCATATCGCACCCAATGTCCTAGCCTTTAAATCATTCCCAAGGCTTTCAGGCTTGTTGAGTGACTTAATGATTCTACAAGTTATGCTTGCATTTGATAATAGCCTTTACTCAATAAATCCTCCAATTCTTCGCAAAAACATTTGTGGCTGCGAATTAAAACTTTTCGTTGGTTACGTTGTTTAATGACGCTAAAATAATGTTACTTAAACACTCTTTCACACATAAAATACTAATTAATGTAAAGCTGTATTTGAATATATTAAGTAATTTGTAGTAAATAGTAAGCAAAATTAGTCAAGTATAAATTTTAAACAATCATTAAAAATATTGAAAAATTATTTAAAAATAAGCGTTACATACTAAAGATCGGCGCAAAACACTATATTTCTCTACAAAATTGATGCCAAAAGAACATATTTTAAATTTTTAGTGAAACTTAGTAACAAAACATACAAAATCTAAAAGCAAAACAAAATATTGAAGAAAAGTAACGGTAAATCATAGCAAGTACTGCGAGTTCAATAGAACATATTGTATATACAAAATATATATATATATATATATATATATATATATATATATATATATATATACACATATATATACATATATATACATATATATACATATACATACATATAAATATATATACATATATATATATATATATATATATATATATATATATATATATATATATATATACATATATATATATATATATATATATATATACATATATATACATATATATATATATATATATATATATATATATATATACACACATATGTATATATACATATGTATATATACATATACATATATATATATATATATATATATATATATATATATATATATATATATGTGTGTATATATATACTACTTACTTACTTATGTGGCCATAACAACCGAATATCGATTTAGGCCGAAAATAACATGCTTCGCCAGCCATCTCTGTTCTTCGCTAGCTGGCGCCAGTTAGAAATTCCAAGCGCCGTCAGGTTCTCCAGTACTTGGTCTTTCCACCGGAGGTTTGGTCTTCCTCTTCTGCGTCGTCCTCCAGCAGGCTCCGAATATAACACCTTCTTAGCTGGAGCGTGTTCTTCCATTCGCTCGACATGACCTAGCCAGCGCAGCCGCTGGATTTTGATGCGCTTTACTATGTCAATATCGGCATACAGCTCGTACAGCTCATGGTTGTACCTTATTCGGTACTCGCCACCAACGCAAATAGGTCCAAAGATCTTGCGTAGGACTTTTCTCTCGAAAACTCCAAGCATTCGCTCATCCGAGGTGGAAATTGTCCAGGCTTCAGCGCCATATGTTAGGACAGGCATGATGAGACCATTTTTTTGGTGGGAAACGCCTACAGAAGGCGTGGCTGAAGGTTTCAAATCAAAATTACTTAATATCCTCGGAATTTCTTTTGACAATGTGGTCAAAAGGTATTTTTAATAGCTTTTGCTCATATATAACAATTTATATAAATTATTTAATTTCTTTACGTTATAAAGAAAAAGAATTTTTATTCCAAAAATGTCTTATCAACTTATTAAAATTTTACGACCGGCTTAAAGGCAGTGTAATATTTTTTCCAATGGTATATAATACATATTTTTGAATAATTCGGTCCGTTTTTTGCTGTTTTCAAGAGTTTATTTTAATAACAATTATTTTAATAATTTTATTTTATTTTAATTTAATAATTTTATTTTAATTATTTTAATTATTTTAATTTTTTATAATGTTATTTTAATAACATTTATACATTATTGTAACTATTGTCCATCAGTAGCCACCACTCGATGCGTCTTTTGATATGATCCCCACAACGACCCATTTCTTGACTTCTTCGAAAGAAGATTGAAAGATTGATCGGAACAAGTGTTTCAGATGGCACAATGTCTGAAGTATAAAATGGGTGGGTTAAGTGGTGGTTAAGACCTCCCATTTCAGGGTTTCCAACCCTGAAATTTTGGGATTTGTAGTTGATGCTGATGGCTGACCGGATTTAACCCATGATGTTTAGCACTTGGTATTGCCGTAATGGAACCACTTTTCATCGCCAGTCACAGCACGATGCAAAAAACTCTTCCTTTTTTCCCTCTCCAGCAGCAGTTGGCTTCTGAAAAATTGCCTTTCAATTCATATCGCACCCAATGTCCTAGCCTTTAAATCATTCCCAAGGCTTTCAGGCTTGTTGAGTGACTTAATGATTCTACAAGTTATGCTTGCATTTGATAATAGCCTTTACTCAATAAATCCTCCAATTCTTCGCAAAAACATTTGTGGCTGCGAATTAAAACTTTTCGTTGGTTACGTTGTTTAATGACGCTAAAATAATGTTACTTAAACACTCTTTCACACATAAAATACTAATTAATGTAAAGCTGTATTTGAATATATTAAGTAATTTGTAGTAAATAGTAAGCAAAATTAGTCAAGTATAAATTTTAAACAATCATTAAAAATATTGAAAAATTATTTAAAAATAAGCGTTACATACTAAAGATCGGCGCAAAACACTATATTTCTCTACAAAATTGATGCCAAAAGAACATATTTTAAATTTTTAGTGAAACTTAGTAACAAAACATACAAAATCTAAAAGCAAAACAAAATATTGAAGAAAAGTAACGGTAAATCATAGCAAGTACTGCGAGTTCAATAGAACATATTGTATATACAAAATATATATATATATATATATATATATATATATATATATATATATACACATATATATACATATATATACATATATATACATATACATACATATAAATATATATACATATATATATATATATATATATATATATATATATATATATATATATACATATATATATATATATATATATATATATATACATATATATACATATATATATATATATATATATATATATATATACACACATATGTATATATACATATGTATATATACATATACATATATATATATATATATATATATATATATATATATATATATATGTGTGTGTATATATATACTACTTACTTACTTATGTGGCCATAACAACCGAATATCGATTTAGGCCGAAAATAACATGCTTCGCCAGCCATCTCTGTTCTTCGCTAGCTGGCGCCAGTTAGAAATTCCAAGCGCCGTCAGGTTCTCCAGTACTTGGTCTTTCCACCGGAGGTTTGGTCTTCCTCTTCTGCGTCGTCCTCCAGCAGGCTCCGAATATAACACCTTCTTAGCTGGAGCGTGTTCTTCCATTCGCTCGACATGACCTAGCCAGCGCAGCCGCTGGATTTTGATGCGCTTTACTATGTCAATATCGGCATACAGCTCGTACAGCTCATGGTTGTACCTTATTCGGTACTCGCCACCAACGCAAATAGGTCCAAAGATCTTGCGTAGGACTTTTCTCTCGAAAACTCCAAGCATTCGCTCATCCGAGGTGGAAATTGTCCAGGCTTCAGCGCCATATGTTAGGACAGGCATGATGAGAGACTTGTAGAGTGTAGTTTTCATTCTTCGAGAGAGGGCTCGACTGTTAGCAAGAGTTATCCTACGCAAGATCTCCAAGCTGACGTCATTACTGCTGTTAATGCTGGTTCCAAGATAGACAAAGTCCCTTACTACTTCAAAATCGTAGTTGTCAACAGTGACGTGCTGTCCAAGACGCCGGGACTCTTTGTTTGTTGAGACTAGATACTTCGTCTTGCCCTCGTTCACCGTGAGACCCATCCGACGCGACTCTCTTTCCAACTCTGAGAATGCTGCACTGACTGCTGTGTCAAAGGCTTCAACCTTTGACACAGTACGCTCGATAAAACCTTGTATGCGATGCGCAGGAGACCTATTCCACGGTAGTTGGCGCAAATTGTGGGGTCTTCTTTTTTATGTACAGGACAGAGAACACTGAGCCTCCAATCATCAGGCATGCTTTCATCCGACCATATTCTGCTTATGAGCTGGAGCATGCGGAAGAGCAGCTCATCGCCTCCGGTCTTAAACAACTCGGCAGGCAGGCCATCAGCACCTGCAGCTTTGTTGTTCTTCAGCCTTAATATGGCCGTTTCAACCTCGTCATAGTCGGGTGGTGGAACATCAACACCATCATCTGTAATTGGTCGAGTGGAAAATGCAACTGCTGTCTCTGGTGATCGCAGCTTACTGACGTCGAGCTTTCTCTGTGTGGGACTTCTCTTGTTATTTGCGACACATAGGCGTGTGCGCACCTTAGCTGCAACAAGGTAGTGATCCGAGTCGCTGTTGGCACCACGGATCGATTTCACGTCCATTACACTGGAAGCATGCCTTCCGTTAATCACCACATGATCAATTTAGTTTCTTGTACGTTGATCTGGAGACAGCCATGTCGCTTTGTGGATGTCGAGATGCTGGAATCTGGTACCACCAATTACCATGTTTCGTGCTGCGGCGAAGTCGATCAGCATCATTCCGTTATCGGAGGTGTTCTGGTGGAGGCTGAATTTTCCGGCAGTTGGACCAAAGGTACCAAAGGCGACCTTAATGCCCACCCTGGCATTAAAGTCGCCAAGCACGATTTTGATATCGTGGCGGGGGCAGCGGTCATAAGCTTCTTCGAGTCGCTGAAAGAAGCTCTCCTTGGTCACATTGTCCTTCTCATCCGTCGGAGCGTGGGCACATATAAGGCTGATGTTGAAAAAATTTGCCTTGATGCGGATTGTGGCCAGCAGTTCGTTCACAGGCGTGAACTGTGAGACAAGATGTCGTAGTCTCTTGCTGACCAAAAATCCACATCCTAATTCGTTCTTTTCAGCATGGCAACTGTAGTAGATATCACAGGACGCTCTTTTGGAGCAGCCCTGTCCTGTCCATCGCATTTCCTGGAGAGCGGTGATGTCAGCTTTGTATTTTTCGAGGACATCATATATATACATATTATAAATATATATATTATATATATATATATATATATGTATATATATATATATATATATATATATTTATATATATATATATATATGTATATATATATATATATATATATATATATTTATGTATATATATATATATATATATAAAATAAAATAAATATGTGGCACTTAAAGCCCCAAAGGGCTCATTGGCCGAGCTTCTCTTCTATTACTGTTGTGCGTCTTAAATTTTGGACAGTATTAGAATGGACCTACTTATTTTAGCCGGTTCCGAACGGCAGAACACTTGTGACATCACTTTTTCTGAGCTTTGTGACAGAGTTCTTTTTAGAAGCTTTTTCATG
>OY978525.1:53026947-53184447 GCA_963854835.1 Megamerina dolium | reverse complement strand
AAGACGCCGCCTACAGAAGAACCCTGCGTGCAGGCGCAACGCGAGCTGTTAAGGAGCGGTACAGAGAGAAAAGGAGTGCAGAGAGACGTCTTTTCAGGCGCAAGAGGAGGGAGTTGGAAAGACGTGAGTGTGAGGAGATAGAGATGTGTACCGACAAGAATGAGACTCGAAAATTCTTCGAAAAGATCAAGCGCCTAAGTGGAGGTTTAAATCCCGGAGCCTCTTCTTGTCGTGATGGAAATGGGAATCTGGTTACGGATGTCCAGAGTGTACTGAGCCTATGGAGGGAACACTTCTCCACGTTACTGAATGGCGATGCTACGAACAATTCCGCCAGTGGAGGAGATTGCCCGATAACTCCAATTACAGATGATGGTGTTGATGTTCCACCACCCGACTATGACGAGGTTAAAACGGCCATTTTAAGGCTGAAGAACAACAAAGCTGCAGGTGCTGATGGCCTGCCTGCCGAGTTGTTTAAGACCGGAGGCGATGAGCTGCTCACCCGCATGCACCAGCTCATAAGCAGAATATGGTCGGATGAAAGCATGCCTGATGATTGGAGGCTCAGTGTTCTCTGTCCTGTACATAAAAAAGGTGACCCCACAATTTGCGCCAACTACCGTGGAATAAGTCTCCTGAGCATCGCATACAAGGTTCTATCGAGCGTACTGTGTGAAAGGTTGAAGCCTATGCTCAGCAACCTGATTGGACCGTATCAGTGTGGCTTCAGACCTGGTAAATCCACCATCGACCAGATTTTCACACTGCGCCAAATCCTGGAGAAGACCCAAGAAAAACACCACCTATTTGTTGATTATAAAGCCGCTTTCGACAGTCCGGTAAGGGATTACCTCTACGCAACAATGTCTGAGTTCGGTATTCCTGCAAAGCTCATTCGACTTTGTAGAATGACACTGCATAACTCCCGTTGTGCAGTGAAAATTGGGAAGGACCTCTCCGCACCGTTTAATACCGAACGGGGTTTCAGACAAGGTGATTCGTTATCGTGCGACTTCTTCAATCTTATTATGGAGAAAATAATACGAGCTGCTGATCTACGACATAATGGCACTATCTTCAACAAAAGTGTCATGCTGTTAGCGTATGCCGACGATATTGACATAATCGGCATGAACACGCGAGCAGTCAGTGCAGCATTCTCAGAGTTGGAAAGAGAGTCGCGTCGGATGGGTCTCACGGTGAACGAGGGCAAGACGAAGTATCTAGTGTCAACAAACAAAGAGTCCCGGCGTCTTGGACACCACGTCACTGTTGACAACTACGCTTTTGAAGTAGTAAGGGACTTTGTCTATCTTGGAACCAGCATTAACAGCAGTAATGACGTCAGCTTGGAGATCATGCGTAGGATAACTCTTGCTAACAGGTGTTACTTTGGGCTGAGTAAGCAATTGAGAAGTCGAGCCCTCTCTCGAAGAACGAAAACTACACTCTACAAGTCTCTCATCATGCCTGTCCTAACATATGGCGCTGAAGCCTGGACAATTTCCACCTCGGATGAGCGAATACTTGGAGTTTTCGAGAGAAAAGTCCTACGCAAGATCTTTGGACCTATTTGCGTTGGTGGCGAGTACCGAATAAGGTACAACCATGAGCTGTACGAGCTGTATGCCGATATTGACATAGTAAAGCGCATCAAAATCCAGCGGCTGCGCTGGCTAGGTCATGTCGAGCGAATGGAAGAACACGCTCCAGCTAAGAAGGTGTTATATTCGGAACCCGCTGGAGGACGACGCAAAAGAGGAAGACCAAACCTCCGGTGGAAAGACCAAGTACTGGAGAACCTGACGGCGCTTGGAATTTCTAACTGGCGCCAGCTAGCGAAGAACAGAGATGGCTGGCGAAGCATGTTATTTTCGGCCTAAATCGATATTCGGTTGTTATGGCCACATAAGTAAGTAAGTAAGTAAGTATTATAACAATTATTAGCATTATGGTAACTGAGAGGCTGATACCGTATTTTATTTTGTCTTCCTTCTCCAAACTACTAATGTATTTAGTGTTATTAGCGTTTAATTGGTGTAGCATTTGTAGGGAAAGTATTTCTTCAACGGTATTAGTTTTGGATAGTGGCTGAAGTATTGCCGGTAACGGTTTGCTTGTTATTTTTCCTTCATTGCGATAGGTTTTACCTTGAATCTCAATGGTAATGTTGCTGAAATGCACCAAAAATGTTCCATTGAATCTATTCGGGAATAGTATGCCGGGTGTAATTTCCTTTATTGTTGGGATGTGTTGGTTATTTACCGCAGTGCAGTTTTGTGTACGACTTTTAAGTAGATTGTTGATGCAAGTATCAGTGCTTAAATCTATTATATGATTACTTAAACATATTTCTAAATTATTATAATTTTTGCAATTATTTTTAATTCCATATATTTCTTTTTCGCAAATTAATATTTCGTTAAAATTTATTTTATTTATTCTCTTTTCATGTTTGACAGCTCTTATTTCGATTGTTTTGCAAATATCATTCTTAACAGTTGGTAAACTTATTATATAAATAATTAATTTTTCGTTAGTAGCAATTTTTATTTCGTGAAATTCTAAAGCTTCATCTAAATTAATAAATGGTAAATTTTCTCTGTTTACAATGTTTTTGGCTATTCCAATTTCTTCATTAGATAAAAATGAGGTCATTCTTTGTGTGTTCATCATTTTCCATTACTTTTAAAATTTTATTGGTTATTTCATTAACTTTTTCTATTGTTAGTTTATTAATCAAATAATCAAAAGTTGATTGTTATTATTTTCCAAGACATTATTCAATTTGCTTAAAACTATTACGTGGTCATGGTGATCAGGACTACCTGCTAACCATTTCCATGCACTTCCTAGAAAATCCAAAGACCTTTTCCTTTTTTGAATTTGCAAATTGTTTAAATGGGTTTTAATCTGAGATATTAATAGGGATATGAACGGGTAGTGTGGATTATTTTCGAATTCCAGGGTTTTTGCCAAATGTTCTGTGTTGTTTGTAATGTCGTTGTATATTTATCGAGGTCCACTTCGTGAATAATTTTGAAATTTCCTGTCTGTATTCTTGCAACGGATTTTTCTACTGTGATTAGTTGAGAATTAGAATAATCCAGAATTTGTACGTCCGCATAGTTAAGTGGTATGAGTAGTCTGTTAATTATGTAAAAAAAAAAAATTTCATTATGTTTAATTGCGTATTCTACTTTTGTGTATAATCTGTCTTTTCTCTGTCAGAACTGTACTATTTCTTTCTTCAGCTAATATTTCTTTTGAATATGGCTATGAAAGTTTTGTTCCTAGTCGTTTATTTCTTTTCACAAATATAACTTGCCCTGCTAAGTATGATTTAAAGTAAGTTCTGTCCCTATTATGATGTTCCATGTCCTGTTTTTGTTTCTTGGTAAGTCTTTCTATATTAGTTTGCCTAGTTCGATCTATGCCTTCTAGTGAAAAGTTGGCTGATCGTCCGAAGAATAAGTCAACTGGTTTCCTTTTTGTCACCGAGTGTATTGAGTGGTTATATTCAGCAACCGCTCTTTCCAATAGCTCTTCAAAATTACGGTGTCCTCCATTATTTTTTAGACACCTCATTATTTCAGTCAGAGTAGAGAAAAACTTTTCCACTTGACCGTTGGCTCGGCTTGTGTATGGGGGTGTTACGTAGGTTTCTATTTTTAGTTCGTTTCCTAACATGAATTTTATTGAACGAGAATTCAGTGATGGCTCATTATCTATTACCAACCTTGTTGGTACTCCAAAAGAAAATAATATGTCTCTCATTGGTCTTCGTATATCCTCTATAGAACGGCTTTTAAGTATTTTAGCCTGTGCATATTTTGAAAATTTGTCTAATGCTGTCATCACTGCTCTTCCTTCAGTCAAATAAATGTCAATGTATAACATCTCTCCTGCGCGTGTTGGCAGTGGTGTCTCGGTCAGTTTAGGTTTGTTCGGATGTCGTTCGTATTTGTTTTCCTTACATATTGTGCAATTCTGAGTTATTCGTTTAATTTTACTTGTCATTCCGGGGAAATAATACTTTACGAGTATTTGTATAACATCTCTCCTGCGCGTGTTGGCAGTGGTGTCTCGGTCAGTTTAGGTTTGTTCGGATGTCGTTCGTATTTGTTTTCCTTACATATTGTGCAATTCTGAGTTATTCGGATAATTTTACTTGTCATTCCTGGGAAATAATACTTTACGAGTATTTGGGCTCTATTTTCGATTGCATTTCTATGTGCCCTACAGTGAGCTTCTAATATAATTTCTTCCTGTTGCTGTTCATTAGTTATATCCTCTACAATTGTTTGTGTGTATTACCAACCTTGTTGGTACTCCAAAAGAAAATAATATGTCTCTCATTGGTCTTCGTATGTCCTCTATAGAACGGCTTTTAAGTATTTTAGCCTGTGCATATTTTGAAAATTTGTCTAATGCTGTCATCACTGCTCTTCCTTCAGTCAAATAAATGTCAATGTATAACATCTCTCCTGCGCGTGTTGGCAGTGGTGTCTCGGTCAGTTTAGGTTTGTTCGGATGTCGTTCGTATTTGTTTTCCTTACATATTGTGCAATTCTGAGTTATTCGTTTAATTTTACTTGTCATTCCGGGGAAATAATACTTTACGAGTATTTGTATAACATCTCTCCTGCGCGTGTTGGCAGTGGTGTCTCGGTCAGTTTAGGTTTGTTCGGATGTCGTTCGTATTTGTTTTCCTTACATATTGTGCAATTCTGAGTTATTCGGTTAATTTTACTTGTCATTCCTGGGAAATAATACTTTACGAGTATTTGGGCTTTATTTTCGATTGCATTTCTATGTGCCCTACAGTGAGCTTCTAATATAATTTCTTTCTGTTGCTGTTCATTAGTTATATCTTCTACAATTGTTTGTGTGTACCTAGTTTTATAATTACGAAAATGTTCTGGATATAAATTTTGTATTATTCCCATGATTCTTTCTTCTGTGCAAATTCCGTTTATTACAGAAGGATTTAGTCTCCTTTTCAGATGCTGTATTAAATTTTCTCTATTGAATTCCGTTTCGGTAATGGTATGACGATGGACTGTAGGAAAAATAATTTGAAATTGATAACTTGATAAATCTCCAATCTTTAGAAATATTTGATTCTTAAAAACGTTGATTGGGCTTTCTACGCAAGGCACAAGATCCTCGCTGGAACTTTCATCACTATGAACAGTTCCCGTTAAATTATTAATTTGTGTAGTCATTCTTGAAAGAGCGTCGGCTACAACATTTGTTTTACCTGGCTGATAATTTAATTCATAGATATATTCTTCAAGTATGGCTTTCCACCTTTTCATTTTGTTATTGTGGTTCTTATGGCTTAATGCAAATGTCAGTGGTTGGTGGTCTGTGGTTATTTTTACCTTTTTCGAGCCATACAGATAATTGCGTAGGGAGGTTAGCGCCCAGATTATTGCCAACATTTCCTTTTCGTTTGTGGCATAGGCTTCCTCTGTTCGTGACAATGTTCTTGAAATGAATGTAATGGGTTTTTTATTTTGGGAAAGGACTGCACCTATGGCATGGTTTAAAGCATCCATAGTGAGTTCGAATTCGACCTCAAAATCCGGATGAGAAAGTATCACATCGTCTGAGATCAGGATGTTTTTTATCTTCTCAAATGCTTCTATCGCCTCCTGATCAAGTGAGATAACCTTGCTTTTTTGATGCATTTTTACCCACATTGCCAGCATCTCCTCTGAGCATGGATGTTAATGGTTTTGCTATTTTCGCATAATCTCTAATGAACCGTCTATAATAGCCTGCCATACCAAGAAAGGAGCGGAGTTCTTTCAAACTTTTTGGAACTGATATTTTTGCTATAGCCTCTACTTTGTCTAAGTTAGTTTTGATGTTCGTCCCGAACAAGTTTTTATACTTCCCCTCGATATGGCGCAAGTCGCTCCAAGTGCACTACTTTAAACTTTGCTCTTTTATTCCAGGCACGTTGAATACGATACACTACGTCATTTATCTTTGCTATAATCTCATATGGTCCTTCCCAATGAGTCTGTAGTTTAGGGGACAGGCCTTTCTTTCGTTGTGGATTATGAAGCATTACAAGCTCTCCTTCATAGAACCCTTTTGAATTTGCTTTCAAGTCATACCTCGCCTTCATCTTATCGCTTATCATCTGCGACCGCTCTCTGATGAACTGATGTACTTCATCCAACTGTTCCCGCTTTTCGCTAGTATAATTACCTTCGGTTGATCTCGTTGGTGTTACAACTACAAATTTTAAATCAGCTGGCAGTCTTAACTTGTTTCCAAAAATTGCCATTGCCGGTGTAGTAGCCGTCGTATCATGTTGTGCGCATCGATATGCCATGAGGAACATTGGTATATGTACATCCCAGTCTCTTTGGTATTTATCTACGACTTTTCTCAAATATTCCTCCAAGGTACGGTTAAATCGTTCTACCATGCCATCAGATTGTGGATGCAAAGGTGTTGTACGAGTTTTGTATAGACCCAGCATACGGCATATCTCTTGGAATACAACTGATTCGAAATTTCGACCTTGGTCTGAGTGTAACTCCATCGGTACACCAAAACGAGTGCCACTGCGCACAGTATGCCTTTGCTATTGGACTCTCATTAGCCATTTCTTGCCAATCTGGACGTATGCCCTGCTCCTTGTATTCCATAATCTTTACGAGATCTGGGTCGTTCCGCCGATCTTCTTGCACTCGTTCGGTGGTCCATGACTCCTCCGGCAATATATTCGTAAGTCGTATGTCGACAATGTGCTCCTTGCTTTCCACTCGAGAACAATGTTTACATTCCATTTTGCAAGGACGACGAGATAGAGCATCCGCGTTGCCGTGATGTCCTCCTTTACGATGTTCGATGGTAAAATCATAGATCTGAAACCTTTCAATCCAGCGCGCCAATTGTCCTTCTGGGTTTTTAAATTGTAATAACCACCTTAGCGCTGAGTGGTCAGTTCGTAGATGAAATGAGTGACCGTACAAGTATTTATGGAAATACTTTACGCATTCCAGTATTGCGAGTAACTCTCTTCGAGTGACACAGTAGTTTCTTTCTGGCTTCGACAGGATTTTACTGTAGTATGCTATTACTTTTTCTTGCCCATCTATGATCTGAGAGAGCACACTACCTATTCCATAGCCACTCGCATCTGTGTCCAACACAAACTTTTGACCAGGCACTGGATACGATAATACTGGTGCTGAACAGAGTCTTTCTTTCAGTTGTTCGAATGCTTTCTGTTGTTCCTCGCCCCACACAAATGGTTTGTTCTTTCTTGTCAACTCATGCAGACTGCTGGCGATGTTTGCAAATCCAGGAACAAATCGTCTATAGTAGGAGCATAAGCCTAGGAAGCTTCTTAACTCGTGAAGATTCGACGGAATAGGCCATTCTTGTACTGCTGCTACTTTCTCCTCGTCGGTATGTACTCCTTCTGTTGTTACTTTATGACCAAGATATTTAACTTCTCGCCTGAAGAGTGAACACTTTTTCATATTCAGTTTAAGCCCTGCTGATTGTATACGCTCAAATACTTCTTTCAACTTTTCCAGGTGGTCGTTAAAATCTTTTCCCATCACGATAATGTCATCGAGGTACACCAAGCACGTTTTCCAGTGTAGTCCTCTGAGTACACGCTCCATCAAACGTTCGAAAGTAGATGGCGCATTGCATAAACCAAATGGCATGACTGTAAATTGCCATAGACCATCGCCAATACTGAAAGCTGTTTTCTTTTTGTCCTCCTTACCAAGTTCCACTTGCCAGTAGACACTTTGCAAATCAAGAGTTGAGAACCACTTCGCACCAGATAGGGTGTCCAGAGTGTCATCGATTCTTGGCAGTGGATAGCTGTCTTTTTTCGTAATATCATTCAGCTTTCTGTAATCAACACAGAATCGAGTACTTCCATCCTTCTTCTTTACCAGCACAACTGGTGAACTCCATGGACTCGCTGATGGTTCAATAACACCTTGTTTCTGCATATCGGAAATCAGCTTAATGGCTTCGTCTCTTTTGGCCAATGGAACTCGTCGTGGTGTTTGACGAATTGGTCTAGAATCACCGGTGTCAATGTCATCACATTGACGTCCTCCAGTTTTTCCATTTGAAGAAAATATTGAACTGTACTTCTCCAATACTTGTAAAGCCTTTTCTTTTTGCTGTTTGGTAAGCACACCTGCCCATTCCTCCATCTGTGCTTTTATTTCCGCCTTGACAGTTCCTGATCTTTCACTTTTTATCGACGAACCCTTTTCGCAGTCTAGTACGGCAGTAACTTCCTGGCAATGACCAATCAACATTCCTTTCTTTACAACTGTAGACGTATTAGTTGGATTTAAAATTCGCACCGGTACTATTCCATTTTCTTTAGGTTCTACTAACGTCCTACCAAGTATGATGTTTTTATTCGTTATTTCTTTATCTGCTTCCACCAGCCACAACTTGCCTGTCCCATCATCCACATTCATCTGTGCCCATATCACCGCTTCTGATTTTGCTGGAACCTCTTGGCGTTGACATGCCAGTGCTCGTTTGATGTTCCCACTACGCTTGTAACCGATGTTCAATGGTAGTTCGACATTTGCATAGCGCAGTATCCGTTGATTTAAATCTAACGTAAATCCGTTGTCAATCATAAAATCAACACCAATTATTACGTCATCGATGACGTCAGCCACAATGAATTCATGTTCCCGCGTGTAATTTCCAATAGATACTCGTTTCTTTATCTTACCCAGAATTTGTGCATCCTCACCCGTTGCTGTACGCAATTTTATTCCCATTAAAGGCTCAAACCTCTTTACCAAATCGCTCTTGATTATAGAATGTGATGCACCAGTGTCCAGGGTTAACATGAATTCCATATTGTCCAATTTTCCATCAATAGTCAAGCTGCTTGGCACACGCTGTAGTTGTGAAATGTGAATGATGGGGCAACCCACTGTTGGAGTCAGTTCACGCCCCGCTGAACTGACTCGATTTAGTTTAACGATGGATTTGTGTTAGTGGAGCGATCGCTATCCACCTTATTCTCCTTCTTTTGTCTTCCTGGAGAATTCGATCTTGATCGCTTTCGTCGTAGACGGCAGTCACGCGCCATGTGTCCTGGTTTGTCGCAAATAAAGCACTTACCAGTAAATTTGTTTTCGCGTCGACCTGTTGTTCTTCCTTCAGGCTGCAGTACAGATTTGAATGCCTGACACACTGCTTCAACCAGATCTGATGTTTCTGCCTCTAGTTGGCGTACACGTGGCACTGGTCGACACATTAAACTGGCGGCTTCATATGTCAAGGCACTACTGACTGTTTTGGCATATGTATTCCTGGGTGACATGACTAGGGCACGCTTTGTCTCTCCTTTACGTATGCCATCTATGAATGCCTCTATTTTTATTTTTTCGACGAACTCTTCCGAATTACCAGAGAACGCAAGATGACATAAGCGCTCAATATCGGAAGCGAATTCCTGAAGGCTCTCATTACTCCGTTGCACTCGCGATCTTAACTCCACTCGATGTAACTGACTCTTGTATTCATTTCCATATATTCGCTGGAGTGTGTCCATCAGTGACTGATAGCTACCACGATCTTTCTCTGGAATCATCTGTAACACGTCGGAAGCATTACCTTTTAATACGACTATTAAAGCAGCAGTCTTGTCGCTATCATCCCATTGACTCTTCGAAGCGGTTGTCTCGAATTGAAGCTTGAAGATATTGAATGCCGTGCTTCCGTCAAATGTTGGTGTCTTTAGTTTGATTGTACTTGAATCTCTAATCACTGATGTGGCTGGCCCATTTATTTTTAGTTGGTTGAGATCGTGCTGTAATTTCTCGAACTTATCTTCCAAATCATCTACATGTTCCTTCAGATCTGTAACTTTTTCATTAATGGCTCCGGAAATTTCATCTACATGTTCTTTTAGTTCTGCAACTTTCTCATTAATAGCCCCAGAAATTTCTTGTAGTTTGTAGTTAATTGTCTTCTGGAATTCTCCAATGAAGTTTTCTTGGCGAGACGAACCTTCTTGAATTACCATACGCAATTCAGCCGAATGTTCTTGAAGCTTGGAGTCAATGCGAGACGAATTTCCTTGAATTTCCGTACGTAATTCAGCCGAATGTTCTTGTAGCTGTTGTTGTTGCTGCAGCATCATGGTTTTCATGAAATCCATGAGTTGACCACTCGAATCTATTTTGCTCTCTTCCTCAGCGTGCACAACTGCTTGTATATCGGCTTCCTCGAAGAACTCATGTTCTTCTACATTAATTCCCTTAGCCTCCATAGCTTGCCTCAGCCTCACCAGCAGTTCCGCCTTTGCACCTGATGACGATAGATTCATCTCTACCAACAGCTTTTTAAGCTGGTCCACTTTTAGTTGGTCAATTTTCACCATCTTTACAGAATCCCACTTCTGACACCAATTGTTACGTTTTTATTCTGTGAGCGTTTAATTCTATTTGAATTACCTTGTTCGATCACTGGATTCTGTTAATAATCACTGCAACACTTATTTTATACAACTATATACAGCAACAATTTATTTTATAATCTCTATGTACAATCAACTCTGTTTACAATCAACTATTTACAATAACACTTTAATGTACTAGCAACTTTTGCCTCTGTATAGATGTTTGCGCAGTAACGTTCGGAATTCGATTGATTCTCACTGCTCAACACTGGCTCTATTTATACTCTGTTGGCAACAAACCAGAATCTTCCTTTATCGAGATTCTTCTCTTCCTTTCTCGTTGGCTTGTTCTGGTTATCGCTTATTTCTTTTTGTTGACATTCCTGTCGATGCTGCCAATAGTGCCAGTCACAATAGTGATGAGTAACCAACTATCGATACTCGTTACAATATTATAGGCTAGCAATTCTTCAATCTGTTTTTCGACCTCTGACTTCAGAGCCATAGGATATGGATAAGGCCTTGAATAAATTGGGTTGTCTGTAGCTGTGCGTATTTCACCCTTAATGTTGGTGGTGTAGGTTAATCTTTCATTTGGGTCTGTAAACACGTTAGAACATTCTTCAACAATCTCATAGAGTTTATTCTCTTGCAATTCTGTAGGGTGGGATAGTCTCAACTCAATATTGTTGACCGATTGAGATGTTTTTTGTTTCAATGGGACTCTTATAGCGTTGCTTATATTCATAAAATTTTTATCAGTATGAATAATCGCCTTGATTTCTCTCAATGTGTCATTTCCAATTATTCCATGGAATGTTTCCAAGGTTGGAAGGATATAAAATTTTAGCTTTGGCGTATCTGGACCGAAAATGTTTACGAATGTATGATGTGTTATTTCTATTGTTCCGGCAACTGTACTTATATGAAATGGTTTATCATTTAAAATAGGATTACGAATTCGAGTGGATTGGATATAATTTTTATTTGATCCGGTATCAATTAAAAATTCTAGTGTGTCCTCATCCTTTTTAAGTTCGAAGTATGGGAGTGAAGACGGGACTAGTCTAAAAAATAAACGCTGTCTATTTCATTTCCGTCATTAGAGTACGGGGCATCATTTTGGTAATCTTTATTAAAATTTATGAAATGGTTTTGTTGTATCTGCTCTATGTTATCAAGCGGATAACAAGAATTATAATATTCGTATTGGTCATAGCATCGACCATCATATCGAGCATCATTATTGGTGTTCATGAAATAATTTCGTTGCAACATAGGAGGAATACCACCAGAGGTTGCGTGTGGGCGTTTCTGGGCAAATTGATCATTTCTTTGGAAATTTTGATAATTTGCGTTCTTTGATCTTATTGATTGGTCGACTTCCATAGGTTGAGGGGGTTTCGGTGGAAAATTTAGCCTATTATTAAACCCTGTAAAATTTGGTCTTTGATTTGCTTGGCTAAACTGGTGTGGTGATATTGTTTAAAATGGGGTGGCATGTGAGCCAATTCTGGATAAAAGACTGGCCTTGAAAAATGATGTGGCTGCTGCATTACTGGTGGTGGTTTATGTATGTTACCACGCGAATGATTATGAGTACAGTTTGCTCTGAAATGCATATTGTCCATTTTCTGGCACAAATTGAGTGCCTGTGGTAGTAAAGTTGGTTTCCTAATGCTTAGTAGTCTGGGTAAGTCGCAGTTCAGGCCTCTTACGAATGTATCGAGAGCCTTTTCTCGATAGGAATTTATCATGGCACCTTTTGCTTCTTCTGAAATATCCAAACACGATACTTTGTTCAGAAGCAATGACAGGTGTTCATAGACTTTTTTGTAGAATTCTGTTATTGCCATGTTTTTTTGGAGCAGGGTGGACATCTGGTATTCTAATGTACCAATATCCCTCTTGTCTGCATAATGCATCATTAACACCTTTTTAATTTTATTCCAATTAAGTGGGGTTCTATAAGATTCCAGAGCAGTGTCTGCTTCACCGGTAATCTTATGTCTAACTGTATGTAATATTGCATAATGTTTTGGACTACCTTCTATGGACTTAAATATTTCAAATATGCGAGCCACGGACTTTCGCCATGAATTGAAGTCGCCACTTTTACCGTTGAATTCTCTAAGGGAATTAACTATATCGGGAATCTTATCTACATCACGAATGGACCCCCCTGGGAAATTATCATTGTTATATCCTGCCTCAAATTCTTTAAAAGGATTTAAAATTTCCTGAACTTTAGCCGAGATAATCTTTTCTAAGTCAGCACAATTTATAATAATTGTGTCCTGATTCTTTGCTGCAACAGCTGCAGCGCTTGTTATTTTATATACGTTATTTTAGCAAAATTATTAAGAAAAAAATTTTCATGCAATTCTTTAAAAAGTTAACGCGTCTTTTCTTTTTTTTTTTTTTTAGTGTTCTTGACATGTATAAATGATTTACTATAAAGATTTCTCTTTTTTTTTTTTAAACTGTAAAATTTTTTCGTAATTTTTAATTTCTCAATATCTCAATATTACTTTCCAACTCTGAGAATGCTGCACTGACTGCTCGCGTGTTCATGCCGATTATGTCAATATCGTCGGCATACGCTAACAGCATGACACTTTTGTTGAAGATAGTGCCATCATGTCGTAGATCAGCAGCTCGTATTATTTTCTCCATAATAAGATTGAAGAAGTCGCATGATAACGAATCACCTTGTCTGAAACCCCGTTCGGTTTTAAACGGTGCGGAGAGGTCCTTCCCAATTTTCATTGCACAACGGGAGTTATGCAGTGTCATTCTACAAAGTCGAATGAGCTTTGCAGGAATACCGAACTCAGACATTGTTGCGTAGAGGTAATCCCTTACCGGACTGTCGAAAGCGGCTTTATAATCAACAAATAGGTGGTGTGTGTCGATCTGTTTTTCTTGGGTCTTCTCCAGGATTTGGCTCAATGTGAAAATCTGGTCGATGGTGGATTTACCAGGTCTGAAGCCACACTGATACGGTCCAATCAGGTTGCTGAGCATAGGCTTCAACCTTTCACACAGTACGCTCGATAAAACCTTGTATGCGATGCTCAGGAGACTTATTCCACGGTAGTTGGCGCAAATTGTGGGGTCTCCTTTTTTATGTACTGGACAGAGAACACTGAGCCTCCAATCATCAGGCATGCTTTCATCCGACCATATTCTGCTTATGAGCTGGTGCATGCGGGTGAGCAGCTCATCGCCTCCGGTCTTAAACAACTCGGCAGGCAGGCCATCAGCACCTGCAGCTTTGTTGTTCTTCAGCCTTAAAATGGCCGTTTCAACCTCGTCATAGTCGGGTGGTGGAATATCAACACCATCATCTGTAATTGGGGTTATCGGGCAATCTCCTCCACTGGCGTAATTGTTCGTAGCATCGCCATTCAGTAACGTGGAGAAGTGTTCCCTCCATAGGCTCAGTACACTCTGGACATCCGTAACCAGATTCCCATTTCCATCACGACAAGAAGAGGCTCCGGGATTTAAACCTCCACTCAGGCGCTTGATATTTTTGAAGAATTTTCGAGTCTCATTCTTGTCGGTACACATCTCTATCTCCTCACACTCGCGTCTTTCCAACTCCCTGTTCTTGCGCCTGAAAAGACGTCTCTCTGCACTCCTTTTCTCTCTATACCGCTCCTTAACAGCTCGCGTTGCGCCTGCACGCAGCGTTTTTCTGTAGGCGGCGTCTTTCTCTGCGGTAGCATCGCGGCACTCATTCCTCAGAGGCCGGTAGTAACCGATTACCTCCTCGGCAGCAGTAGTCATGGAGTGGGATATATGTGTCCACCGTGCGCATGTATCATCAAGTGGAGGAGTGTTCTGCATAAGCAGATCCGTTAGTCGAGTGGAAAATGCATCTGCTGTCTCTGGTGATCGCAGCTTACTAACGTCGAGCTTTCTCTGTGTGGTACTTCTCTTGTTATTTGCGACACATAGGCGTGTGCGCACCTTAGCTGCAACAAGGTAGTGATCCGAGTCGATGTTGGCACCACGGATCGATTTCACGTCCATCACACTGGAAGCATGCCTTCCGGCAATCACCACATGATCAATTTGGTTTCTTGTAGGTTTATCTGGAGACAGCCATGTCGCTTTGTGGATGTCGAGATGCTGGAATCTGGTACCACCAATTACCATGTTTCGTGCTGCGGCGAAATCGATCAGCCTCATTCCGTTATCGGAGGTGTTCTGGAGGAGGCTGAGTTTTCCTACAGTTGGACCAAAGGTATCTTCCTTGCCCACCCTGGCATTAAAGTCGCCAAGCACGATTTTGATATCGTCGCGGGGGCAGCGATCATAAGCTTCTTCGAGGCGCTAAAAGATGCTCTCCTTGGTCTTGGAAAGAAGGCTGATGTTGAAAAATTTTGCCTTGATGCGGATTGTGGCCAGCCGATCGTTCACAGGCGTGAACTGTGAGACAAGATGTCGTAGTCTCTTGCTGACCAAAAATCCACATCCTAATTCGTGCCTTTCAGCATGGCAACTGTAGTAGATGTCACAGGACGCTCTTTTGGAGCAGCCCTGTCCTGTCCATCGCATTTCCTGGAGAGCGGTGATGTCAGCTCTGTATTTTTCGAGGACATCAACCAGGTGGATAGAGGCACCCTCCCTATAAAGGGACCGGACATTCCAGGTGCATATCCGTAAATCATTGTTTTCGTTTGCGGGGGTCATCAACAAAAGCGGTAGTCCTTATCCGAGGCATTGCTGTTTTTTTTCATTGGGGGGATTGTTTATGTGGTGGGTCCCAAACCCAACGCACAACTTCTAACCGAGGAGATTTTCGCCACTCACTTCAGCCGCCTACCTGCGGGTGCCAGGAATACGTTGCCCGGTGGTCGCCACATGGAGGGCCCCCTTAATAATAATGAAAGCGCCGTCACATAGTAAGTAGAGCAAGCTATATGACTACCCCTCATAAACAAATAAAGGTATCATCACATCATCAATTTCATATGTTTGACCTACTGAATACACAAATATGTTAGTACATACACACATGTAGTTATCCAAATGCAAATGAAAGAAAGAACAAAAAAAATATATTTTATTTATATATATGTACATGGCCCATATATATATATATATATATATATATATATATATATATATATATATATGTACATGGCCCATATATACATATACATATATATATATATATATATATATATATATATATATATATATATATATATATATATATATGGGCCATGTACATATATATAAATAAAATATATTTTTTTTGTTCTTTCTTTCATTTGCATTTGGATAACTACATGTGTGTATGTACTAACATATTTGTGTATTCAGTAGGTCAAACATATGAAATTGATGATGTGATGATACCTTTATTTGTTTATGAGGGGTAGTCATATAGCTTGCTCTACTTACTATGTGACGGCGCTTTCATTATTATTAAGGGGGGCCCTCCATGTGGCGACCACCGGGCAACGTATTCCTGGCACCCGCAGGTAGGCGGCTGAAGTGAGTGGCGAAAATCTCCTCGGTTAGAAGTTGTGCGTTGGGTTTGGGACCCACCACATAAACAATCCCCCCAATGAAAAAAAACAGCAATGCCTCGGATAAGGACTACCGCTTTTGTTGATGACCCCCGCAAACGAAAACAATGATTTACGGATATGCACCTGGAATGTCCGGTCCCTTTATAGGGAGGGTGCCTCTATCCACCTGGTTGATGTCCTCGAAAAATACAGAGCTGACATCACCGCTCTCCAGGAAATGAGATGGACAGGACAGGGCTGCTCCAAAAGAGCGTCCTGTGACATCTACTACAGTTGCCATGCTGAAAGGCACGAATTAGGATGTGGATTTTTGGTCAGCAAGAGACTACGACATCTTGTCTCACAGTTCACGCCTGTGAACGATCGGCTGCCCACAATCCGCATCAAGGCAAAATTTTTCAACATCAGCCTTCTTCCCAAGACCAAGGAGAGCATCTTTTAGCGCCTCGAAGAAGCTTATGATCGCTGCCCCCGCGACGATATCAAAATCGTGCTTGGCGACTTTAATGCCAGGGTGGGCAAGGAAGATACCTTTGGTCCAACTGTAGGAAAACTCAGCCTCCTCCAGAACACCTCCGATAACGGAATGAGGCTGATCGATTTCGCCGCAGCACGAAACATGGTAATTGGTGGTACCAGATTCCAGCATCTCGACATCCACAAAGCGACATGGCTGTCTCCAGATCAACGTACAAGAAACCAAATTGATCATGTGGTGATTGCCGGAAGGCATGCTTCCAGTGTGATGGACGTGAAATCGATCCGTGGTGCCAACATCGACTCGGATCACTACCTTGTTGCAGCTAAGGTGCGCACACGCCTATGTGTCGCAAATAACAAGAGAAGTACCACACAGAGAAAGCTCGACGTTAGTAAGCTGCGATCACCAGAGACAGCAGATGCATTTTCCACTCGACTAACGGATCTGCTTATGCAGAACACTCCTCCACTTGATGATACATGCGCACGGTGGACACATATATCCCACTCCATGACTACTGCTGCCGAGGAGGTAATCGGTTACTACCGGCCTCTGAGGAATGAGTGCCGCGATGCTACCGCAGAGAAAGACGCCGCCTACAGAAAAACGCTGCGTGCAGGCGCAACGCGAGCTGTTAAGGAGCGGTATAGAGAGAAAAGGAGTGCAGAGAGACGTCTTTTCAGGCGCAAGAACAGGGAGTTGGAAAGACGCGAGTGTGAGGAGATAGAGATGTGTACCGACAAGAATGAGACTCGAAAATTCTTCAAAAATATCAAGCGCCTGAGTGGAGGTTTAAATCCCGGAGCCTCTTCTTGTCGTGATGGAAATGGGAATCTGGTTACGGATGTCCAGAGTGTACTGAGCCTATGGAGGGAACACTTCTCCACGTTACTGAATGGCGATGCTACGAACAATTACGCCAGTGGAGGAGATTGCCCGATAACCCCAATTACAGATGATGGTGTTGATATTCCACCACCCGACTATGACGAGGTTGAAACGGCCATTTTAAGGCTGAAGAACAACAAAGCTGCAGGTGCTGATGGCCTGCCTGCCGAGTTGTTTAAGACCGGAGGCGATGAGCTGCTCACCCGCATGCACCAGCTCATAAGCAGAATATGGTCGGATGAAAGCATGCCTGATGATTGGAGGCTCAGTGTTCTCTGTCCAGTACATAAAAAAGGAGACCCCACAATTTGCGCCAACTACCGTGGAATAAGTCTCCTGAGCATCGCATACAAGGTTTTATCGAGCGTACTGTGTGAAAGGTTGAAGCCTATGCTCAGCAACCTGATTGGACCGTATCAGTGTGGCTTCAGACCTGGTAAATCCACCATCGACCAGATTTTCACATTGAACCAAATCCTGGAGAAGACCCAAGAAAAACAGATCGACACACACCACCTATTTGTTGATTATAAAGCCGCTTTCGACAGTCCGGTAAGGGATTACCTCTACGCAACAATGTCTGAGTTCGGTATTCCTGCAAAGCTCATTCGACTTTGTAGAATGACACTGCATAACTCCCGTTGTGCAATGAAAATTGGGAAGGACCTCTCCGCACCGTTTAAAACCGAACGGGGTTTCAGACAAGGTGATTCGTTATCATGCGACTTCTTCAATCTTATTATGGAGAAAATAATACGAGCTGCTGATCTACGACATGATGGCACTATCTTCAACAAAAGTGTCATGCTGTTAGCGTATGCCGACGATATTGACATAATCGGCATGAACACGCGAGCAGTCAGTGCAGCATTCTCAGAGTTGGAAAGTAATATTGAGATATTGAGAAATTAAAAATTACGAAAAAATTTTACAGTTTAAAAAAAAAAAAAGAGAAATCTTTATAGTAAATCATTTATACATGTCAAGAACACTAAAAAAAAAAAAAAAAGAAAAGACGCGTTAACTTTTTAAAGAATTGCATGAAAATTTTTTTCTTAATAATTTTGCTAAAATAACGTACAGTGGCTCACAGCTTATTTCGTACAGTGTATATATTTTTATGTACATGGCTGTAACATCGAAACTAAAAAACTTATCAATAAGTTTTGAATGTAGATGTCTATGTATGTGTTTAGTAAACCTAATAAGAAAACGGGGAACCCCAAAAATTGTTCTTTTTGTCATGCAAGAGAGAAAAACTATTGATCAGCTGATTTTCAGCTCACATCTTATTTCGTACACAAACTTCAATGTAAGTAAGTTTCATTCTGCCGCGCAGTTACAAAGTTTTTTTGAATTGTATGAGTTTTTGGACCTTTTTAACTATTATAACAATTTTTATTATTATTATTTTAAATAGTTAAAGTGCTGTAAATTAAACATTTAGCTTTATGGGTCATCGTACAACGATGGAACAGGGTAAACTGGTAATTAACCATTTTAGGAAAGGTCAGAGTGTGCGAAAAATTGCTGAAATGACAAATTTAAGTGCCTCAACTGTCCAATACATCATTCAACGCTTCGTTCGCGAAAATCGGTTGGAGAACAAGGGCAGAGAAGCACCTAATAAGATTTTCAACGCATCAGACGAGCGTTATATTGTACGAAAAATTAAGAAAAATCCAAAGTTATCCGCTCCGAAGTTGGCTGCAGAGGTTCAGCGTGAAATAGGAAAATCATCCAGTGCTGAAACTGTCCGACGTGTGCTGCGCAATCATGACTTGAACGGTCGAGTAGCCCGAAAGAAACCATTCATTTCGAAAATGAATATACAACGCCGACTTGACTTCGCCAAAGAGCATATTATTAATACTCCTGCGTTCTGGAATACCGTTATTTTCGCGGATGAGTCTAAGTTTAATATTTTTGGCTCGGACGGAATGTCATATGTTTGGCGTAAAGCGAATACCGAGCTAAACAAGGAGAACCTTAAGCCCACAGTGAAGCATGGTGGCGGTAGCGTGATGGTTTGGGCCTGTATGTCAGCAGCCGGAGTAGGTGAATTGGTTTTTATTGAGGAAACAATGGACAAAATGAAGTACCTCGAGATTCTGAAAAACAATTTACTTCAAAGTGCAGACAAACTGGGTTTGCGGGAAGAATTTCGGTACTACCAAGATAATGACCCAAAACATAAATATGGGATTGTGCAATCTTGGCTTATTTGGAACTGCCCACACTTGATGTCTCCACCACCACAGTCACCTGACATGAATGTGATTGAAAATCTTTGGTCTATTTTGGACAATAAAATAAGAACACACAAGATTTCTAATAAGCAAGACCTAAAGAAGGTACTGATGGAAGAATGGAAAAAAATCACACCAGACATCACTCAAAAATTGGTGGATTCAATGCCAAATAGACTCCAGGCTGTCATTAACGCTAAGGGATGTCAACTAAATATTAAAATCAACTTACTTTGTTTTTAGTTTGAACTTAAAGAGACTGTACGAAATAAGCTGTGACATGAATTTTCCTATTTTTTTCTTATTTTATTTTTTTATAGTGTCAAACACTAAAATTTTGAAAAAGTAAATTTTGGAAAATAAAAAACAAACCTTCCTTTCTAAAATGGCATTTATATTTTGTTCAAATTTTTGCTATATTAGGAATTACGACTGCAGCAATTTTTAAACTGTCACTGTACGAAATAAGCTGGGAGCCACTGTATATAAAATAACAAGCGCTGCAGCTGTTGCAGCAAAGAATCAGGACACAATTATTATAAATTGTGCTGACTTAGAAAAGATTATCTCGGCTAAAGTTCAGGAAATTTTAAATCCTTTTAAAGAATTTGAGGCAGGATATAACAATGATAATTTCCCAGGGGGGTCCATTCGTGATGTAGATAAGATTCCCGATATAGTTAATTCCCTTAGAGAATTCAACGGTAAAAGTGGCGACTTCAATTCATGGCGAAAGTCCGTGGCTCGCATATTTGAAATATTTAAGTCCATAGAAGGTAGTCCAAAACATTATGCAATATTACATACAGTTAGACATAAGATTACCGGTGAAGCAGACACTGCTCTGGAATCTTATAGAACCCCACTTAATTGGAATAAAATTAAAAAGGTGTTAATGATGCATTATGCAGACAAGAGGGATATTGGTACATTAGAATACCAGATGTCCACCCTGCTCCAAAAAAACATGGCAATAACAGAATTCTACATGGCCCATATATACATATACATATATATATATATATATATATATTTATATATATATATATATATATATATATATATATATATATATATGTATATATATGTATATATATATATATATATATATATATATATATATGTATGTATATATATATATATATATATATATATATATATATATATATATATATATATATATATGTATTGTTACGTTTTTATTCTGTGAGCGTTTAATTCTATTTGAATTACCTTGTTCGATCACTGGATTCTGTTAATGATAACTGCAACACTTATTTTGTACAACTATATACAGCAACAATTTATTTAATAATCTCTATTTACAATCAACACTGTTTACAATCAACTATTTACTATAACACTTAAATGTACTTGCAACTTTTGCCTCTGTATCAATGTTTTCGCAATCACGTTCGGAAGTAGATTGATTGTCAATTCTCAATACTGGCTCTATTTATACTCTGTTGGCAACACCCCAGAATCTTCCTTTATCGAGATTCTTCTCTTCCTTTCTCGTTGGCTTGTTCTGGTTATCGCTTATTTCTTTTTGTTGACATTCGTTTCGATGATGCCAATAGAGTCAGTCACAATAGTGATGAGTAATCAACTATCGATACTCGTTACAATATATATATATAAATATTGCAATAGCTGATTATACTAAAATAACATACAAATGTTAAGTAGGGCATTTCTATTATGCATTACTTACTAATAATAGTAATAGTTTTTGTGTTTCTTTTCTTTTTTTTAAAAAAAATAACATGTAATTTCAATATATAACGTTAAATAAATCACTTCTGTAATAAATACAAATGATTCATGATATAACAATGGTTGAATGGATTTTCGAAAATGTAGCAAATAGTGTATATTTTACACCTTGGAGTTTTCATACGCTTGTAAGCTCTGCCAGCGCAAAGTTTAATTGCCGTTTCGTAAAAATCGAATGTAGGCGATTGTGCTTTATTTTATTTTTTATTTTTTTGTCCGATGAAGCGCGGTATTAATATAATTTAAAGTTAGAGTTTGCTTATGTAATTTAATATGGCGTATTAATTGCAATATTCTTACAACTTTAGGACCGAGTTAGAATAGAATATCGGTCTTTCGTCGCAAGAGAGGCGAATATACAGCATAAAAGGAATTTATGTGGAGAGCCAAGGTGACCATGTAGTAAATACCAAATGTAAGTAAAGCAAGGTATGTAAATAAAAAGTAAGTATCCATTTAACTTAACTTATATTAGTATGATTAATCTAAAGGGATTCAGATATCACGCCCCACAATTGTGTGCCCGTTTTAAGCAAGCTAATTGCGTATTCCGTTGGAACAGCTGGCACTGGTGATGGTCATCACGTGCAGGAGGATGGCAATGAGACTGAGGAATATAACCGTTTTTGAAAACCGATCGAGTATGTCGCTTGGAGTGTCAAAAACGAAATTAACCTTTACTTCTTGGCTTGTATGTTGACACCTTTTGGGTGAGTCAAAAATAGTGTTATGCGCGAGGAGGCTTCCACAGATATTATGGCAGATTCTCGTTAGTAAGATTTGAGGAAGCAAGTTACTACCTATGACCATATCAATTTGGGCTTCCACGAAGCATTTCAGGCCAGCCAAATCTAATGAATAAAGAATTGTTGGCAAATTTTGAACGTTCGGAAGAAATTGGTAAATTGTGGAAATACTATTGCCTGGGTTTGTAAACTTTTGGTGCAACTACCGTGATAGTACACATATGGTTTTGGATGATTTCGCCACCCATTCCACAAATTTCACGTGCTTGCATGGGAAGCCTCAGCCAATTTTATAGCTTTGAAAACCTTGGTCGATGAGTGCTCGAACCTCCTCTCCTTTCGCTAGCCGAGGCATCGTTGACAATCACTGTATATGGATGGACAATAATGGCGCCCAATCAAAACAAATGTCGACTGATCATGTTTTGTAGGTTATTGTCCACTGTAGCGTTTTTGTTGTTGCACATTGTGATGCTGCACTGACGTTTTATATTGCATCTGTTTCGTGATGGCAAATATATAACTATACATTTCTTTTAGAATTGCCATTTTCATTACAAACAAAACAATCCAAATATCGATTAACCGCATTCTTTCTTTCTTTTTTTTTACATATCTCACAAAAAAAAAATATATATATATATATATATATCTATATACATATATATCTATATATATATATATATATACAGTGGCTCCCAGCTTATTTCGTACAGTGACAGTTTAAAAATTGCTGCAGTCGTAATTCCTAATATAGCAAAAATTTGAACAAAATATAAATGCCATTTTTGAAAGGAAGGTTTGTTTTTTATTTTCCAAAATTTACTTTTTCAAAATTTTAGTGTTTGACACTATAAAAAAATAAAATAAGAAAAAAATAGGAAAATTCATGTCACAGCTTATTTCGTACAGTCTCTTTAAGTTCAAACTAAAAACAAAGTAAGTTGATTTTAATATTTAGTATGACATCCCTTAGCGTTAATGACAGCCTGGAGTCTATTTGGCATTGAATCCACCAATTTTTGAGTGATGTCTGGTGTGATTTTTTTCCATTCCTCCATTAGTACCTTCTTTAGGTCTTGCTTATTAGAAATCTTGTGTGTTCTTATTTTATTGTCCAAAATAGACCAAAGATTTTCAATCACATTCATGTCAGATGACTGTGGTGGTGGAGACATCAAGTGTGGGTAGTTCCAAATAAGCCAAGATTGCAAATCCCAGATTTATGTTTTGGGTCATTATCTTGGTAGTACCGAAATTCTTCCCGCAAACCCAGTTTGTCTGCACTTTGAAGTAAATTGTTTTTCAGAATCTCGAGGTACTTCATTTTGTCCATTGTTCCCTCAATAAAAACCAATTCACCTACTCCGGCTGCTGACATACAGGCCCAAACCATCACGCTACCGCCACCATGCTTCACTGTGGGCTTAAGGTTCTCCTTGTTTAGCTCGGTATTCGCTTTACGCCAAACATATGACATTCCGTCCGAGCCAAAAATATTAAACTTAGACTCATCCGCGAAAATAACGGTATTCCAGAACGCAGGAGTCTTAATAATATGCTCTTTGGCGTAGTCAAGTCGGCGTTGTATATTCATTTTTGAAATGAATGGTTTCTTTCGGGCTACTCGACCGTTCAAGTCATGATTGCGCAGCACACGTCGGACAGTTTCAGCACTGGATGATTTTCCTATTTCACGCTGAACCTCTGCAGCCAACTTCGGAGTGGATAACTTTGGATTTTTCTTAATTTTTCGTACAATATAACGCTCGTCTGATGCGTTGAAAATCTTATTAGGTGCTTCTCTGCCCTTGTTCTCCAACCGATTTTCGCGAATGAAGCGTTGAATGATGTATTGGACAGTTGAGGCACTTAAATTTGTCATTTCAGCAATTTTTCGCACACTCTGACCTTTCCTAAAATGGTTAATTACCAGTTTACGCTGTTCCATCGTTGTACGACGACCCATAACGCTAAATGTTTAATTTACAGCACTTTAACTATTTAAAATAAGAATAATAAAAATAGTTATAATAGTTAAAAAGGTCCAAAAACTCATACAATTCAAAAAAACTTTGTAACTGCGCGGCAGAATGAAACTTACTTACATTGAAGTTTGTGTACGAAATAAGATATGAGCTGAAAATCAGCTGATCAATAGTTTTTCTCTCTTGCATGACAAAAAGAACAATTTTTGGGGTTCCCCGTTTTCTTATTAGGTTTACTAAACACATACACAGACATCTACATTCAAAACTTATCGATAAGTTTTTTAGTTTCGATGTTACAGCCATTTACATAAAAATATATACACTGTACGAAATAAGCTGTGAGCCACTGTATATATATATATATATATATATATATATATATATATATATATATATATATATATATATATATACAGTCAGGGACTAAAGTTTAAATACACCCCACAAATCTTAATTTTAACTCGTATAAAGCATTGCTGCGAAAATCTAAGTAAGCAGTTTTTTTGCAGTCTATCAGTAAGCAAACACAATATCAAAAAATTTGTATTTGTCGCATAGATAACTGTAAATTCATCAAAAACTCAAAAAATACGCTGGACAAAAGTTTAAATACAATACAAGAAAACACGTGTTTTTGCAATTTCTTTGGAAAAGTACCGTTATATTTTTTTTTGCTTTCTTCACTTACGCATATTTATTCAGTATTATTAGTGATTTCATCGTTGTCGGTAGACTTGAAAGCAAAATAATGGGCAAAGGAAAACAAATAGAGTCTGGTGTTAAAGATTTAATAATTAAACACTTTAAAGAAAGCAAATCCTACCGTGATATAGGAAAAATTTTGAATTTGTCCTGTGCAAGTGTGCAAAACGTAATAAGAAAATATAAAACTTACAAAACAGTGGAAAATAGGCCCAGAACTGGTCGTCCAAAAAAACTTTCTCGCCGAGATGTAAACCTTATCCTAAGAGAAGTGGACAAAAATCCAAAAATAAGTGCTCCAAAGTTAGCCGGTAGTATTGCTGCGGTGTCAGGCAAACATGTTCACCCAAAAACCGTACAAAGAGCTTTACGGTATAACGTCTATCGAAGCAGAGTTCCACGTAAAAAACCGCTTATTTCTGAAAAAAATAGACAACTTCGTCTGGATTTTGAAAACAAGTACAAGGATATGGATGAGGACTTTTGGCGAAGAGTCTTATTCACAGATGAATCTAAATTTAATATTTTTGGCAGCGATGGTCGCGCAAAAATTTGGCGCAAGCCCGGCACAGCACTTCAAACCAAAAATTTAATACCAACCGTTAAGCATGGGGGCGGTAGTGTGATGGTTTGGGGAGCAATTGCAGCAGCTGGCGTGGGACACTTGGCTTTTATCGATGGAATAATGGACAAACACGTGTATAAAAGTATATTGGAACAAAATTTGCAGCCTTCTGTGGATAGCTTGGGTCTGGGAAGAAGTTGGATATTTCAACAAGACAACGACCCTAAGCATACCGCGCATTTGGTGAAGGACTGGTTGCTGTATTATGCTCCACGTCAGCTCTGTAGTCCTCCCCAATCACCGGACTTAAACCCAATTGAACACGCTTGGGAATTATTGGACCGAAAAATCAATCGCGCAGCTTTAAAGAACAAAGAATCCCTTAAAGAGGCTCTGAAAAAGGCCTGGTCAGAAATCAGCACATCGGAAACAGAAAATTTGGTTCTGTCTATGCCACGTCGTCTGCAGGCAGTCATTGAAGCTCAAGGCGGACCTACCAAATATTAATTTAAGTTTAACGTTTTTTAATTAAGCTAAAATCAGCTAAAGAAAGAAAATTTTGTATTGTATTTAAACTTTTGTCTCATGTATTTTTTTAGTTTTTGATGAATTTTAAGTTATCTATGAAAAAAAGTGAATTGTTTTGGTTTTCGATATTGGTCATTGTAGAGTTGAGATGGGGTTGCCGGTGGGCCACAAGCTGGATTAAACCTTGCCACTGTTGTTGGTTCAATAAGGCACAATAACACTCACTTTCTGTTTAATTTAGTTTAAGTGATTTTTTAATTGTATGTTTTCGTTTGTAAATGGTCTATTTGTTTATTTGATTTTACACTTAGTTTTAGCTTTTCGTTATAAAAAAAAAAAAACACTTCCGTTTAAATAATATAGATAAATATAAATATAAATATAAATGAAAATATATGGAGAAAATTCGGTGTTTAAAAAATCGCGCACTGTCGAAAGGAGAAAAAAGGCGAGAATAATCCTACAAAACGATAGAAAAAGAATATAGGAAAATTAAGAAGAAGAGACAGAGAGAGAGAGAGGGAGAGCGGAAAATAGAAACGAAACGTGATAAATCGACTGGGGTTGCCAACTCACTGAAAGTTATAATTTAAAATATAATAAAATCAATTAATAAATGGACAGTGCGCGACATCGGCATTCTGGCGTAGACAGTCATTATTCAACTAAAAATAAACTTATTTAAAGCAATGTTTTATGGGTGTATTTAAACTTTAGTCCCTGACTGTATATATATGAGTGTGTGTGTGGCACTTATAAGCCCCAAAGGGCTCTTTCTCTTCCACTACCGTTGTTCGTGTTAAATTTTGGACAGTATTAGAAGGGACCCATTTATTTTAGCTGGTTCCGAACGACGAAACGGCAGAACTCTTGCGACATCAGCTTTGTCACAAAGTTCTTTTAGAAGCTTTTCCATGGCGAATTGTGACAAGTGGGTATATATCCAAAAAAAATATTTTCGATATTAAATTTGTTATTCTTTATCCGGGGATTGAACCCACAACCTACAGATCAGAAGGCCAACACACTAACCACTAAGCTGCAGCACATATTGTTACCATTCCCTTCATTAGACGTGAATAATGTTTACACTTTCGGATCGGTCCTGATAACTTCCGGAGTTCCTCGGTAAGATCTTATTTGGATTGTGCCCCAAAACGTTTATGTTCCTATTCAGGATACTATCGGCTGATATGTGAAGCACCGTGTGGTGCCTTCTCTGACATTGCAAACAGAAATGTTTGCTATTGCAATCTCGTGTGAGGTGATCAAGAGCTAAACAGTTCCGACGAGGTTGTGTTCTCGAACTAGCTTCGTTCTGCCGCAAGCAGTCCAAAAATATAGATTTTGGAACCGCTCACAGATTTTAGTGGGTGAGCGGCTTTGCAGATGGGACAAGAGAAATGCTTTTTTGAAAAAAATTTTGTGTCCTCCTCTGATTACGGTTTTTGGAGAAATCCGGATTTGTTCGGCTTGACGCTGTTGAGTCTTTCCACGTCTTCATACCTTAGAGTAAGAAAGTCATCCATGGTTCCATGTAGCAAGATTTTTGTAAGGACTGAGAAATTGTTTCCAAAGCGCCTATGATTCTTCGGACAGTTTTGAACACCAAGTACGTACCATTAATGGATCCCAATTCTCCTTCAAATCGCCTTGAGACGAAAAGATGACCAGAGAATTACTAATCGTTATTTGAAGTCTCTGGATAGCCTCACTGTTTTAGTAACTAATTTAAGGGAGATTCAGTAGAGTTTTTATTTGCTTGTCAACAAAAATGCGCTTTTCTTTTTAATCGGGACTCAACGTTTTCATTGCTGAGCGCACATGATGTTAATGTACACCGCCGTAAACAAGTTACGGAAAGACTTCCACTCTTCATACCCACCGGAAAATATTTCGGTATTGCACGTGGAACCATCAGGCAAATAGTGGTATTATTATTTTACTTTTAAGAATCAGTCTGAATTCTTAGTTTGCTTCGAAGGCCGAATATTATTTTCAATGATTAATTAATACAATAAATAAACGCACTTCTACAAAGACGGCACGAGAACTTGCTTTGGCACTCTGTAAGAATATGTGAATTTGCCAAGCAGATGACGCATAAATCACTCTTTCTCACAAAGGATATTCTCTCATCAACTGTAAGTTTTGAGAGCTTTGTGCATATTCGCAAGTGGTGGTTACCTCTCTCTACATAACGGAAAGCACTTAGTTATATGACTGTCTTCAATATGATTCTCAAAGTGCTGATCGCCAAAAGGCGAATAGATATTTTTCTGGAATTTGCACTGGCTGATTTCATTTTTTATTTTACGATGAAATCCTTCGTAGAGATGTCAGATTTACGGTAGGGTGGGTTGTCGTGATGGACGATGTATGCTGTTTGTCGATTACAACACCATGCTGCTGAGAATCAGACGACTGGCAAGGACCTTCAGCTGTTGACGCAGTTCGAAATGTCTACGGTGGCGGACTTGCGACTATTGCTGATAGTAATTTCCAATCTATGAAGAAGCTAGTGATGCCTTCTTCTGCGTGTTGAGCATTAGAATAAGCTGTTGCAATTTTTGTAGTCGTCGGGTTGCCGATTCAACAATCTGAAACCGTCAGAAGTGAGTTAAGAGCGCTTTGTGAAGGGATTTCAATATTGCTCTTTATCGATTGCTTCCACAGACAGGGTTTTATCTGCGACTTCGTAGAGCATTGATACCCAAAAATTCGTGCCAACTAACAACTTTAGGTCAGTTATATAATAATTTATGGTCACGGTATGGTAAAAGGGGTTTAAATTGAACGTTGATAAGAATACCATCTGGGGATTGTTTCGGTATGTTTTGAAAACTTGGCCAGGAAACGTAATATTCTGAGAAGCTGGGGTATCAGATGGAAAAAGTTGAATGAGGGGAACGTGCACTTGTGAAAGGAACCCTCAGGTGGAGGTGTTGAAGTGGCTGCATGGGCAACTTCCGTGTTCAGCCGTTGAAGATGCGCGTTGATTGTAGAGAGGTATCGGACATAAGTGGAGTGACACTTTTTATATGCCTCTATGACCACTTGAACCACTTTCGTTTTTGCAACAGAAAATATGCCGGTTCACACACTCTCCATAGGGCTTCAAACTCCTTTTTTTGTACTTCCAGCATGAAATCCATAAGCTCCTCTACAAAGAATTGGAAACATTACTCGATCAAGATTCGTGTCAAACAGAAGAAGAAATTACGAAGTCATTGGTAGTAATCCAACAAGCCATTTCCAAACGATTAAAAGCACTGGGATTCATCCAAAAGTAAAGAAATTGGGTGCCGTACAAATTGAAGCCGAGAGACGTTGAACATGTGATTTACGTTTTCAAAGAAAAAGCTCGACTTCTCAATTGTTAACTTAGCCCAAAAGGGCAGCTGTTGCAAAAGTGATAGTTATTTACTTACTTATTTGGGCCATTACAACCGAAAATCGATTTTGGCCGAATCTAGCATTCTTCGACAGCCAACTCAAACTTTGCTAGTTGGCGCCAGTTAGAAATTCCAAGCGCTGACAACTTCCCCAATACTTTGTCTTTCCACCGGAGGTTAGGTCTGCCTCTTTTGCGTTGTCCACCAGCGAATTCCAAATATAACACCTTCTTAGCCGGAACGTGTTCTTCCACTCTCTCGAAATGACCTAGCTAGCACAGCCGTTGAATTTTAATGCGCTTTACTATGTCGGTGCCGGCATACAGCTCATTCAGCTCGTGGTTGTACCTTATTCGATACTCGCAACCAACGCGACACAACCAAGTAGCACCTATTAGCAAGAATGATCCTTCGCAATATCTCCAGGCAATAGTTGAGATGGAAGGTCTCTGGAACAGAGGAGCAATGACTTCATCGGTTTGTGCCTAGGATATATAATTCGCTTGGGTGTATGTCTTGCATATTTTATTGGGTTGTGCTATGTGTCTTGTGTGTTAATAGTTGTGGGGTTGTGTCTTGGGTGATAGCTTTCAAGTTGTGTGTTGATGTTAGTCTTTAATTGTGATCGTGGATTGGTGCTGGGTTAAAAATTGATAAGAAGCGTTGATAAGAGGTTGATGTCGAGGATATAAATAATGGTGTGTTGAGTCAGTAATCTTTAATTGGAGTAGATCTTTCCCGATCGCGGTTGAAAGATCATAAACGGGTAAAATGAATATCAAGCAATGATTTATATACATTTTGTTAGCGTTATCGCTTGATGTAATTAGTGGTAAATCTGTACTTTGTCCGAGATACATGATAACAAAAGGTATTTGGAATTTTCGCTTAAACTGCCAAACGATGATATAGTAGAAATTGAAGTAAATTTCTGTTAATAATGTAAATAAGACATATGTATCAACATCACTAATATCTCCATCAGAGGAATCGGTCAAAACGACAAAACAAAAATATGAAGCTGGATGCTGGATACGATAATAAGTATCATTATACAGTAACGGAAGCAATTGAAGCATTCAGGCAAGAATTAATATGGAAATAAATGGAATGGAATGGAAATGGAAGCTGGAATTGTTGAGAGCCCAAATATATTTTATGGACATTTTCAGCTAGATTATGGAGGTGTTCAAGAGAACATTCGTTGGTCCCACGATAGTAATTATGATAAGCGCACGTTAAGTATAAATAGTTGTTGATTGTGTTAGGGATGGGGTGCCAGGTGAGCTCGATGGCTGCTTCCTCCAGGTGATCGTGGTGTGTGTGAGCATGGGAATGTTTGTAGCTGATGCTACGAAGGATGGTGTTTATTTATTATTTCAATAATAACACACGCCATTTTTACTATATTTAAGTGTACAATATTTATTTGCAATTTACGTGTAGATTTAATAAATAGAGGGAGAGATATTCAAATTGTCGCGCACTGGCTGTCTATTGACTGTGAGAAGTACATTGAGAATAACAAAAAACAATCAAAACGGGTGGCCAGAAGAGAGAAATGTTATATAAGTAACAGGGTTGCCAACCCACTCAAATGAAAACAAACAAACAGTGAACGCGTCTAACTCTGGCGTAGGCATTCCGCCCCCCTTGCAGGGATACTGCAAAGGAGACTAAACCCCTACCCCAGGTAGAGATAGAGAGAGAAAGGAAAATTACAATTTAGAAAAGAAATATATACAAATATAGGGGATACATTACAAATTAAAATTCAGTCTTAAAAATTTTAGATTTAAAACTATGAGTGTCAGCAGCAATACAAATATGCTTCGTGGAAGTTCGTGATTTATATCGGGCAGTTACAGTAAACTGAAAAACGTGAGAAAAATTGCTACACACTACGGGTGTGGTTTCAAGCCACAATTCTCTTATCACATTTTACGTGACAATAATCTCGGGAGGCCAGTTGTAGGTGGGATCGTATGTACTGCTATTTTTAGGGAGTGATGCGCAAAACTCGATAATCCATTAAATATCGCTGTTCGAGATGTATTACGGGTGGTAAATACTTTTGACGGGAGTTGTCTTCTTCTTGTATCCGATCTGTAAGATTGATCCTTTGTATCCTGGTAGAGAACTGTATGATGGCGAACTTTCCGCTTTGCTCTCGGGTTGGTGTGTGGATCGGGGGTTGTATGTTGAATGTTGATTGGAGATCTTAGAACGAACGTTGATCGATAATAGATGAGATGTATCTCCTCAAAATGAGAATACTTTTCTGATCACCTCCACGCTTAGAGTTGTGATCTGAAGTTGAGTTTTTGAGGGTTTCCAAACTGTAAATTTTGTGGCTTCTTAAACTACTTTTTCCTTCAATCGTAGATAGATAGGGTTAGTAGAGAGTATAAACCATAAGGGCTGGTCGTAGACCAGATGTACGGGATTTTGGGTCAACGTAGTTGCCAAACAAGTATCAAGTTCAGATATGGTACATTGATGAAAAAAGAATTAAATACTCTGAGTTCATTTTCGTGAGAGTGAGTGTATACCACGGTGAGTCTCGAAGTTAGTATTGTCCGCTGCTCAAACCGAATCCGTGAGAGTACCAACAGAAACTAAAAATCACTGGAAATGTTAATGACTCTGGGAGTAATCGGGTATAAAGTATTTAGAAATTTATCTTCATATATATATATATATATATATATATATATATATATATATATATATATATATATATATATATATATATATATATATATATATATATATATTCCATATAGTTCACATATGTAATACATCCGACTATAATGTGAAACTTTGGGTTCATGACGTTACGACAGTTGACTCGGGTCATGAATAGTATCGAATAATGGGATGTTAACACCTGAGCCCATTTATACGCAGGTAAACTATGGCAGCACACAGTTCCTATGATGCTTCGTAGAAGCAATCGTAAGGGTCCAGTATTTGGCCAGTAAGGGTCCAGTATTTGGCGTTCTTTCGTTAATCACTTCTCTCGTCGACTGAACGAGACTTCTTTCGAAAGTGATGCTTTGAACTCACTTTTTTATTGAGGTCCGTTGTTGGGAATGTGTTAATACGGGATGTAGATATCCTGATAGGGAGCTGATTTCGCTTTCTATAATATCTGCAAGATCTATTTTTTGCAGCTGGAGAGAGAGTTGAGAAGTTCTTTAATACGAAAGTATCAACCTTCAATGAAAAACTCTGGTCAATCGGAGATCCGATCACCAATGAATTCTTCTTCTTCGGATGTGCCGAAACTACCTCATTCAGGCCGGTGACTTCACTTCGAACCCCGTAAGCAGGGAGGCGCAACCTGCTACGTAAGCGTTCTGACATGAAGGTCGCTCCGGAGCCTTATTCGATCAAGGCACGGGCTTTAAATGTCCTGTTCTGATGTCGGATATAGATCAGTATTGTTCCAAGGAGCACTGTGGAATCTGCAATTGTAGATTTTGGTGTATTCAATGCTGTCGGGATTCTCAGTAGTAACAGCTTGCAGCTGGAACGTGATCGACTGACAAAATCGTCCACACGATGTTGCAGCGGAAGTTGGCACGTGGGTTGCTTCACGATGACTGCTGGATGAGTTTTCCAGTCTGTGAAAAAGTGAATGATGGCGTTTTCTGCAATATGAGCACGTGAACAAGCTCTTGCAGTTACTGTAGTCGTGGGAATTAGCGAGGCAGTTTGTACACAGGGTGTGTTTTCTCACGATATTGTATCTTTCACCGATTAGCAATTTAAGAAAATCGGGACAATGACGAAGAAGGGTGTGACTTTCGACACAATGGGCAATCACGATATGAAACATTGGCGTGATATGTGTTTACTTTTCAGGGGTTCACTGTAGGATTGTAGGATCGCTTGGGTGGATCAAATCGAAGGGTTGCTGATCCGATGGTTGGCTGAGTTGCCGAGTTGGTGGTTGGATGAATTGCCGAGAACTACTTCGGATGTCTGCGACTGATTCCAAAGTCTGATACCGATCTGTAAGAAAGGCATCGAAGTCGCTCCAATTGGGATTTCACGTTTATTTTTTATCGATTGCTCAATGACTCAACGTGTTATACGGGAGTTTCGAAGAACACAAATAGACCAAAATAGGATCCCACTGATTTGTGTCGATGCCTAAGAGCTACAAATTCATAATGCAATCGTTAATAGTGCGCTGTAAGCGCTTTAAATTGTTACCGGTTTCTTGAGTAACAGACTGCAAGTTGAAGAGTGATTTCAATTATATGTTTACCAATATGCGATTGTTGTCATATCACTCTTCTAAATTGTGCCACGCTATTGAGAAGCCATCATTAGTCAACGGAGTTGACTTAATGATACTGTGTGCTTCGCCACGGGTTTTCTGTAGCAAGTGGTACAATTTTTCTACGGAACTTAAGCGAGGATGATTTGTGTATAAGGCCTTGAACATATCTCGAAAACTTGGCCAGGAAACATAGTCGCCCGAAAAGCATTCTGTGTCGCACGGAGGAAGCTGGATAGTGGCATTATTTACTCTCTCAACGGGTGGAGAAGAGGAAACTGCGGGGGATGACACCGTGAAGCTCAGCAGGAAATAAAGGTTGACGGGCTATGTTTTCAGCGGAAGAAGAGGAAACTGCGGAAGGTACCACTGCGGAACTCAACTCGTGAAGATTAGCGTTAATTGCAGAGAGGCACCGGACATAAGAGGTTAGGTACTCCCTACATGCCTCTTTAATTTGATTAACGTCAACATCTTCAGCTACTTCCTCTGTTATGAGAGAGTAGTATGCCGTTTTGCAATCACTCCAAAGGGATTGGAATTGCTTTCTCTTTGTAAGATTTTGCGGGTTGATGGCATGAAAATAGCCATCAAATGAAATAACCTCTTCCGCGGTAGCTCTGAAGAGCTTGAGAGTTCATTTTATTGTTAATTTATAGAATCGCCGAAGAAAAGAACTAGATACATTTAAATACGACAAATATACTCACAAAATACAAGACGGGTTGCCGAAATGTGTCTGGCATAAAGACATAGTCTTAAATAGTAGACAGTGTTGTACTTTCCGGAACTTCTACTATATTATCTCTCACCAAGAAACAAATTATATTATATTTGATCGCACTGTAGCAACTTAGGGTCGAGAGTGAGTGTTTTCCTCACTGGGTGCGTTCTCAATAGGAAATAGTATACAATTGTTGTTACAATTCTATTTCTAGTGTATAAGCCAATACAAATATTTTCTTGCTAATGTACATGTGCAAAGCAAAAGTAGGGAGAACGATATTTAGTAATAATATATAGTACCGCAATAGTTATAATCAAATTCAGGTACTTAGGCCGAGACAAATGAATACACTTTGTTGTTGCGTATGATGACGAAATACCTTTATTGTTTGATGTTGGGATAACTTGCTGTTGGTGCTTTTTGGATACGAATAAACTCAGAGCAGGTAGATTAAATGCAAGTGTCAACAACAACAGGTAATTGCATGTGAATTTGAAGAAAAAACACTGTTGTCCTTGCATGTAAGCCAAGCAAAATTATAACAAAAAGGGAGGACAAATACGAGGGCGGATTGATAATAAAGCTACCTAAGTAGGAAAAAAACATTTTTTTTTTTCAAAAACCATTTATTTCTCTTTTTACTTCGACACACTTAGTAAGACGATATTCCAACTTTTTGATACCATCTGAATAATAAGATTTCGGAAACCCCTCAAAATACGCGTTCGTTTCGTTTGAGCTGAATCTTTTTCCTGCGAGCCATTTTTTCAAGTATGGAAACAGGAAAAAGTCACTAGGAGCTAAATCTGAACTTTAAGGTGGATGATCAACCAATTTGAAGTGTATTTCAAGTAATTTTAGCATCGTATCTAATGCTGTGTGAACCGGTGCGTTGGTTTGAAGAAAGAGCACTTTTGTCTTCTTTAAATGTGGTCGTTTTTTCTTGATTGCATCATTCATTTGATCCAATAATGCACGATAATACTTTCCTGTGATTGTGGATCCTTTTTCAAGATAATCGATAAGCAATATTCCGAGGATTGCGCTTTATTATGTCCAAACACCGATGTGAAGTGGTCTCTCGAACTCGTTTTTGTTCAACACTGAAAAAACGCGGCGCCCATCTTGCTGATAGCTTTTTCATATGCAAATGTTCATGCAAAATGTTGAACACACAACTTGACTCGGCGATCATTCATAACGATATAGAGGATTTTCTAGATATTTTCTTCAGTAACCACCTCGTTTGGCCTTCTTGTTGATGGTATTGTTGCAGTGCTTGTTCGGCCTCGTTTAAATTCAGCAATCCAATATTTTACCATGTAATCTGACGGAACAGACACACCGCAATATTTATCGAGCTTTTATTTTGTCTCTTTCGCCGTTTTCCCTTTCAAATAATAGTGTTTAATCCCTGCACGAAATTCGCTTTTTTCTATTTTTCAAGAAGCACAAAAGTTGGTTATTTTAAACGTGGGAATGTTTGTTTGTGCAATGCTGCTGATGCTACGAAGGATGGTGTTTATTTATTATTTCAATAATAACACACGCGATTTTTACTATATTTAAGTGTACAATATTTATTTGCAATTTACGTGTAGATTTAGTAAATAGAGGGAGATATATTCAAATTGACGCGCACTGGCTGTCTATTGACTTTGAGAAGTACATTAAGAATAGCAAAAAACAATCAAAATGGGCGGCCAGAAGAGAGAAATGTTATATAAGTAACAGGGTTGTCAACCCACTCAAATGAAGACAAAGTAATTTTAAATTGAATTTTAAGTAATAGTGAAATTGAAAAACTTACAACTGGTGATATAATTGTTGAGTAAAGTGTCTAACTGCCTCAATCGGGTGGGGCTAGCGCAATCCTTGTTGAACTCATCGCAAATCAACTCACTGGCTGTTATGTAGTTTGATCTTCATTATTATTATTAATGGGGGCCCTCCATGTGGCGACCACCAGGCAACGTCATCCTGGCACCCGCTGGGAGACGGCTGAAGTGAGTGGCGAAAATCTCCTCGGTTAGAGGTTGTGCGTTCGGTTTGGAACCCACCACATAAACAATCCCCCCAATGAAAAAAAAACAGCAATGCCTCGGATAAGGACTACCACTTTTGTTGATGACCCCCGCAAACGAAAAAATGACAACGATTTACGGATATGCACCTGGAATGTCCGGTCCCTTTATAGTAAGGGTGCCTCTATCCAGCTCCAGGAAATGCGATGGACGGGACAGGGCTGCTCCGAAAAAGCGTCCTGTGACATTTACTACAGTTGCCATGCTGAAAGGCACGAATTAGGATGTGGATTTTTGGTGAGCAAGAGACTGCGACATCTTGTCTCGCATTTCACGCCTGTAAACGAGAAGCTGGCCACAATCCGCATCAAGGCAAAATTCGGTAACATCAGCATTATATGTGCCCACGATCCGACGCCTATGTGTCGCAAATAACAACAGAAGTCCCACACAGAGAAAGCTCGACGTCAGTAAGCTGCGATCACCAGAGACAGCAGATGCATTTTCCACTCGACTATCGGATCTGCTTATGCAGAACACTCCTCCACTTGATGATACATGCGCACGGTGGACACATATATCCCACTCCATGACTACTGCTGCCGAGGAGGTAATCGGTTACTACCGGCCTCTGAGGAATGAGTGGTATGATCAGGAGTGTCGCGACGCTACCGCAGAGAAAGACGCCGCCTACAGAAGAACCCTGCGTGCAGGCGCAACGCGAGCTGTTAAGGAGCGGTATAGAGAGAAAAGGAGTGCAGAGAGACGTCTTTTCAGGCGCAAGAAGAGGGAGTTGGAAAGACGCGAGTGTGAGGAGATAGAGATGTGTACCGACAAGAATGAGACTCGAAAATTCTTCAAAAATATCAAGCGCCTGAGTGGAGGTTTAAATCCCGGAGCCTCTTCTTGTCGTGATGGAAATGGGAATCTCGTTACGGATGTCCAGAGTGTACTGAGCCTATGGAGGGAACACTTCTCCACGTTACTGAATGGCGATGCTACGAACAATTCCGCCAGTGGAGGAGATTGCCCGATAACCCCAATTACAGATGATGGTGTTGATGTTCCACCACCCGACTATGACGAGGTTGAAACGGCCATTTTAAGGCTGAAGAACAACAAAGCTGCAGGTGCTGATGGCCTGCCTGCCGAGTTGTTTAAGACCGGAGGCGATGAGCTGCTCACCCGCATGCACCAGCTCATAAGCAGAATATGGACGGATGAAAGCATGCCTGATGATTGGAGGCTCAGTGTTCTCTGTCCTGTACATCAAAAAAGGAGACCCCACAATTTGCGCCAACTACCGTGGAATAAGTCTCCTGAGCATCGCATACAAGGTTCTATCGAGCGTATTGTGTGAAAGATTGAAGCCCATGCTTAACAACCTGATTGGACCTTATCAGTGTGGCTTCAGGCCTGGTAAATCCACCATCGACCAGATTTTCACACTGTGCCAAATCCTGGAGAAGACCAAAGAAATACAGATCGACACACACCACCTATTTGTTGATTATAAAGTCGCTTTCGACAGTCCGGTAAGGGATTATCTCTACGAAACAATCTCTGAGTTCGGTATTCCTGCAAAGCTCATTCGACTTTGTAGAATGACACTGCATAACTCCCGTTGTGCAGTGAAAATTGGGAAGGACCTCTCCGCACCGTTTAATACCGAACGGGGTTTCAGACAAGGTGATTCGTTATCGTACGACTTCTTCAATCTTATTATGGAGAAAATAATACAAGCTGCTGATCTACGACATAATGGCACTATCTTCAACAAAAGTGTCATGCTGTTAGCGTATGCCGACGATATTGACATAATCGGCATGAACACGCGAGCAGTCAGTGCAGCATTCTCAGAGTTGGAAAGAGAGTCGCGTCGGATGGGTCTCACGGTGAACGAGGGCAAGACGAAGTATCTAGTGTCAACAAACAAAGAGTCCCGGCGTCTTGGACAGCACTTCACTGTTGACAACTACGCTTTTGAAGTAGAAGGGACTTTGTCTATCTTGGAACCAGCATTAACAGCAGTAATGACGTCAGCTTGGAGATCATGCGTAGGATAACTCTTGCTAACAGGTGTTACTTTGGGCTGAGTAAGCAATTGAGAAGTCGAGCCCTCTCTCGAAGAATGAAAACTACACTCTACAAGTCTCTCATCATGCCTGTCCTAACATATGGCGCTGAAGCCCGGACAATTTCCACCTTGGATGAGCGAATGCTTGGAGTTTTCGAGAGAAAAGTCCTACGCAAGATCTTTGGACCTATTTGCGTTGGTGGCGAGTACCGAATAAGGTACAACCATGAGCTGTACGAGCTGTATGCCGATATTGACATAGTAAAGCGCATCAAAATCCAGCGGCTGCGCTGGCTAGGTCATGTCGAGCGAATGGAAGAACACGCTCCAGCTAAGAAGGTGTTATATTCGGAACCTGCTGGAGGACGACCCAGAAGAGGAAGACCTAACCTTCGGTGGAAAGACCAAGTACTGGAGAACCTGACGGCGCTTGGAAATTTCTAACTGGCGCCAGCTAGCAAAGAACAGAGATGGCTGGCGAAGCATGTTATTTTCGGCCTAAATCGATACTCGGTTGTTATGGCCACATAAGTAAGTAAGTAATCAATATTTTCTTTCTAATCAATATTTTCTTTCTAAAATAAAAAAAAAATAAAAAGCACTTAAAGCCCTGAAGGGTTCATTGACCGAGCTTCTCTTCCATTACAGTTGTGCGTGTTAAATTTTGGACAGTATTGGAAGGGGCCTACTTATTTTAACCGGTTCCGAAAGGCATAACTCCTGCGACATCACTTTTTCTGAGCTTTGTCACAGAGTTCTTTTAAAAGCTTTTTCATGGCGAGTTGTTACTGTCGGAAGAATTGCCAATTGCTTGCCGACAGGTGGGTACCGTTCGAAAGAAAAATCTTTCCGATATTAAATTTGTTATGCATCAGCCGGGGGTTGAACCACGACCTGCAGATCAGAAAACCAACACACTAACCACTGAGCTACGGCACCCAAGCTAGGGGTTGCTTTCTAAGGGGAGCAATTCTCATACATGATCATTCATGATGTATGCTGTAATGACGTCATATCGTGAGAAAGCGGAAGTGGCTCTATGGTGTATGTAGGTTGGGGTGATAAGAGTTTATAGTAAAAAGGTTGTTGTTGTTGTTGTTGGTCGATATAAGTTAGTACTTTTTCAGTAAAAATTATACGGCAAAGAAATTTCTCAGAAATTGACACCGTTCGGTCGCAGAGAGAAAAATATACGAAAAAGTACGTGAACGCAAAACCAGCAAAAACCTGCAAGTTTCACGAACAGCTGATATTCCACTAAGTAAATTGCAATTGTTCGTTTGCTTGTTTGTTTCGTTTGTTTGCGATCAGCTGTTTTTCTAACTTGCAAGTTTCTACAAGTACAAATTTATCCAGGAAAAATTTGCAACTTTTCCTTAAACTGAAATGTCATTTTGCTCTCTCAATTTCCTCTACTTTGCATGTTTTTGGAGTACGAGAACGCAAAACCTGTGATAGTTTGTAATAAATTTTGATAACTTGGAGTACGAGAACACTCTTAGTGTGTACATTCATATGTGTATGTATTAAGTAATATGATCATATTTAGCTTACAGAATATCATATTTTTTGTTGTTGATTCAGCTTATAGCATATCAGGTATTTTGTTGGTTTTGTTACGTTTTTGAATAGTAATCATAAATATATTGTTTTTTATATGGATAAGGATCAATTTTTATTCATGATCATACATGAATGCTTTATGCCCTGAGATTGAATTTATGGTATAAACAAAAGTATTTTCTCAGCTGTGTTTGAAATTATAAACAAACGAATTTTGTGAGTTCTTGTACACAATCTAAAAAGAAGAGCTTAAGTCTTATTGAGATGATTCAATAATATGGATTCAACGCCGCTTTTAGATGAGAAATTTCACAACAATGATAGAAAAGAGAACAAAACAATCAGGAATCCTTTTAGAACGGATGACACAAGTAATAAACATTCAACCAGGAATATTTCATATAAGAGATTAAGGGGGTCCACCTGTGTGAGCGCGGTATTCCGAACGCTTTTTCTGCAATTTTCGTTAGGAGAACTAATTCGAAAATAAGAATAAGTTTTACGTTATTTTGAAGGTTTGTGCTTATATATCAATAGTAAATTTTTCCAATAGTGTAATCCGAAGGCTTGTACTCATTAAGGGCGTTCAAAATTACCCCTTCAAAATGAAATACCGAAATTATGGGCAAGATTCCGCTCGAACCAGTTATCTAAAACGCAAAAAGTAAAAAAAATCTTATTTCTGTTTATATCGTTGAGGTACTGACGTAGGATTTTGACGAAATTTTAAAAATTGAAGATATTGCAGTTGGTTTTATAAAAATTATTCGTTTTCATGCTTTTTTTCGATATAAAAACTGCTGTAAAATTGAAAAAAAAAAATTCGAAAAACCGCTACGTGGGTACCTTCAGTTATCTGTATAATGAGTCTGTCAAGATTTCAAGTCAATCGGTTAAGTAGATTTTTTTTAATCCTGCCCACAAAATTCAAAAATATGGTTTCGAGAAAAACGCTTTCAAAGTTTGGAAACACAACAAAACTTTGTATTATAGACTCACATTTAATCTGCAATACCAGGACCATAAACTTCCCCTTCCTCATCCTGTAGAAGCTCTCGTTAAAGATGCGAAAAATGTAAAAAAAATCGATTTTTCGAAAATTTTACACAGGTGGACCCACTTAAAAGATGATAAAAAAAGTGAAATAATAAAATATATTTATGGTTTTTTTTAATTGTCAAAATTTTATTCAATAAAATTATAAAGAAATTCCAAACAGAATTGTCCACAAATCCATGAGTTATAATTTTGCATCTTATATCTAAAATTATTACTTATTACTATTGATGATTTCCTTCGGTACTGGTGAATTCTCAAAGCTATCAAAGTATTCCTTAATGTTTTTGTGTTTATATTGGATCTATAACTTAATTCGTCCGGTTTTTTGTGGGCGTTTAATTCTTTAATTCTATTTAAAGTAACCTTGTTCGATCACTGGATTCTGTTAATAATAACTGCAACACTTATTTTATACAACTATATATAGCAACAATTTATTTAATAAACTCTATTTACAATCAACTCTGCTTACAATCAACTATTTACAATAACATTTTAATGTACCTTCAACTTTTGCCTCTGAAACTGTATCGCTGTTTGCGCAATCACATTCGGGATTAGATTTATTTGCATTTGTCAACACTAGCTCCAGTTATACTCTCTTGGCAACACTCCAGAATTTTCCTTTATCGTAGTCTAGATTCATCTCTTTTTTTCTCGTTGGTGTGTTCTGGTTATCGCCTATTTCTTTTTGTTGACATTCGTTTCGATGGTGCCAATATTCGTGTCATTCACAATAGTGTTGAGTAACCAACCATCGATACTCGTTACACTGTCCTCCTCTCAACCTTGTTCATCCCAAACAAGTTTTTATACTTCCCCCCGATATGGCGCAAGTCGCTCCAAATGCACTACTTTAAACTTTGCTCTTTATTCCAGGCACGTTGAATACGATACACTACGTCATTTATCTTTGGTATAATCTCATTTGGTCCCTCCCAATGAGTCTGTAGTTTAGGAGACAGGCCTTTCTTTCGTTGTGGATTATAAAGCATTACAAGCCCTTCTTCATAGAACCCTTTAGAATTTGCTTTCAAGTCATACCTGGCCTTCATCTTAGTTTGTGTTGGACACAGATGCGAGTGGCTATGGAATAGGTAGTGTGCTCTCTCAGATCATAGATGGGCAAGAAAAAGTAATAGCATACTACAATAAAATCCTGTCCAAGCCAGAAAGAAACTACTGTGTCACTCGAAGACAGTTGCTCGCAATACTGGAATGGGTAAAGTATTTCCATAAATACTTGTACGGTCAGTCATTTCATCTAAGAACTGACCCCTCAGCCTAAGGTGGTTATTACAATTTAAAAACCCAGAAGGATAATTGGCGCGCTGGATTGAAAGGCTGCAGAGTTATGATTTTACAATCGAGTATCGTTAAGGAGGACATCACAGCAACGCAGATGCTCCATCTCGTCGTCCTTGTAAAATGGAATGTAAACATTGGTCTCGAGTGGAAAGCAAGGAGCACATTGTTGACAAACGACTTACAAATATATTGCCGGAGTCATGGACCACCGAGCGAGTGCAAGAAGATCGGCGGAACGACCCAGATCTCGTAAAGATTATGGAATACAAGGATCAGGGCATACGTCCAGATTGGCAAGAAATGGCTAATGAGAGTCCAATTGCAAAGACACACTGGGCGCAGTGGCAAAGCCTGCACTTACGAGACTGATGTTTATTCCGAACATGGGAAAGTGAAGATGGAAAAATCACTAATAATCTTCTAGTGGCACCCAAGGCAAGAATAAGTGAAGTGATAGCTTCCAGTGGAGGGCATGTCGCTGATTGTATTCGGAAGTATAAGCAATGTGTAATGGCCAAAGGTCCCACTAAGAAAAGTCGAGGTAAGATGCACCCTACACCGTAGGTGCTCCATTTGAGCGAATTGCTATGGACATAGCTGGACCATTTCCAACAAGCAACTCGGGGAACATGTTCTAGTGGTTATAGATTATTTCAGTAAATGGCCTGAAGAATACCCCATTCCAAATCAAGAAGCTAGTAAAGGTGCGGATGTATTCGTCAACCAATGGATTACTCGTTTTGGTGTACCGATGGAGTTACACTCAAACCAAAGTCGAAATTTCGAATCAGTTCTATTCCAAGAGATGTGCCGTATTTGGGTTTAAAAAAAACTCATACAACACCTTTGGAAAAATCACATAGAGGCAAAGAAAACACAGATCAAGCTTAAAATTAATCAGTTATGGTGGCTGTTACACAAAAGATCAAAGTTGAATCTTGAATACAAACTGCTATTATATAAAGCAATCCTGAAGCCAATCTGGACTTATGGTAATCAGTTTTGGGGCACCGCATCTCCCTCAAATATCGAAAAATATCAGCGAATACAATCCAAGTGTCTGCGAATTATTGTAAACGCGCAACAATTGCCTAGCAAGGGGATTCGGATGACTGTGTAATTTTTGAATGTAGCTTCTGCAAGACATTGCAACTTCCTCAGAAATTGTGGGTACATTTAAATCTCGATGGATGTTAACGTTCCTCATATACCAGGGCGCGTTTACAATAATTCGCAGACACTTGGATTGTATTCGCTGCAATTTTTCGATATTTGAGGGAGATGCAGTGCCCCATAACTGAATACCATAATTCCAGATTGGCTTCAGGATTGCTTTATATAATAGCACTTTGTATTCGAGATTCAACTTTGATCTTTTGTGTATCAGCCACCATAACTGATTAATTTTAAGCTTGATCTGAGTTTTCTTTGCCTCTATGTGATTTTTCCAGGTCAGCCTTCTGTCGAGGTGAATACCCAAGTACTCTGTTGAGGAACATTGTGGAACTGATTGGCCATTTATTTTAAGTGGGGGACATGTATCTGGCCTTAGCGTGAAGGTTACATGTACGCTCTTTGATTCATTGACTTTTATACGCCATTTTGCTAGCCAGATTTCGAGAGAATCGACATGAGTCTGCAGGAGTTTAGTAGCTTCTATGGGGTTAGAGCGAGAGCACAATATTGCCGTATCATCTGCAAAGGTCGATATAAATGTATAGTTATTGCTGGGCATATCTGTAGTGTATAAGAGATACAGTAAGGGGCCCAAAACGCTTCCCTGAGGAACGCCAGCGTGAATATCCAATGGATTTGTTGTGTAATCCTTGTGATGTAAGAGAAATTGTCTTTTCGTGAGGTAGCTACTAAGCAATGAGGAGACATTTGCAGGGAGTAATAGTTTGAGTTTGTAAATAAGGCCATCGTGCAATACTTTATCGAATCTTGAGTGATATCAAGAAAGACAGCTAAGCAATACTTTTTTTCTTCAAAAGTGTTCCTTATCAGAATAGAACTGATTCGAAATTTCAACTTTAGTTTGAGTGTAACTCCATTGGTACACCAAAACGAGTAATCCATTGGTTGACGAATACATCCGCACCTTTACTAGCTTCTTGATTTGGAATGGGGTATTCTTCAGGCCATTTACTGAAATAATCTATAACCACTAGAACATACTTGTTCCCCGAGTTGCTTGTTGGAAATGGTCCAGCTATGTCCATAGCAATTCGCTCAAATGGAGCACCTACGGTGTAGGGTGCATCTTACCTCGACTTTTCTTAGTGGGACCTTTGGCCATTACACATTGCTTATACTTCCGAATACAATCAGCGACATGCCCTCCACTGGAAGCTATCACTTCACTTATTCTTGCCTTGGGTGCCACTAGAAGATTATTAGTGATTTTTCCATCTTCACTTTCCCATGTTCGAGACATCCGTCTCGTAAGTCTCGTAAGTGCAGGCTTTGCCACTGCGCCCAGTGTGTCTTTGCTATTGGACTCTCATTAGCCATTTCTTGCCAATCTGGACGTATGCCCTGATCCTTGTATTCCATAATCTTTACGAGATCTGGGTCGTTCCGCCGATCTTCTTGCACTCGCTCGGTGGTCCATGACTCCGGCAATATATTTGTAAGTCGTTTGTCAACAATGTGCTCCTTGCTTTCCACTCGAGACCAATGTTTACATTCCATTTTACAAGGACGACGAGATGGAGCATCTGCGTTGCTGTGATGTCCTCCTTAACGATACTCGATTGTAAAATCATAACTCTGCAGCCTTTCAATCCAGCGCGCCAATTATCCTTCTGGGTTTTTAAATTGTAATAACCACCTTAGCGCTGGCTTCGACAGGATTTTATTGTAGTATGCTATTACTTTTTCTTGCTCATCTATGATCTGAGAGAGCACACTACCTATTCCATAGCCACTCGCATCTGTGTCCAACACAAACTTTTGACCAGATACTGGATACGCTAATACTGGTGCTGAACAGAGTCTTTCTTTCTGTTCGAATGCTTTCTATTATGCCTCGCCCCACACAAATGGTTTATTCTTTCTTGTTAACTCATGCAGACTGCTTGCGATGTTTGCAAATTCTAGAACAAATCGTCTATAGTAGGTACATAAGCCTAAGAAGCTTCTTAACTCGTGAAGATTCGACGGAATAGGCCATTCTTGTACTCCTGCTACTTCCTCCTCGTCGGTACATACCCATTCTGTTGTTATGACCAAGATATTTAACTTGTCGCCTGAAGAGTGAACACTTTTTCATATTTAGTTTAAGTCCTGCTAATTTTATACGTTAAAATATTTCTTTCAACTTTTCCAGGTGGTCGTTAAAATCTTTTCCCATCACGATAATATCATCGAGGTACACCAGTACCTCCATCAAACGTTCGAAAGTAGCTGGCGCATTGCAATGGCATCACTGTAAATTGCCATAGACTATCGCCAATACTGAAAGCTGTTTTCTCTTTGTCCTCCTTACCAAGTTTCACTTGCCAGTAGCCACTTTGCAGATCATGAGTTGAGAACCACTTCGCACCAGATAGCGTGTAATCCATATTAATATAACTTATAATTGTGGAATGGCACAACATTGAGCCAATTGAGTTGCAGTGAAAAAGCTGGCTAAGCACTTTCCCACACAATTCGTAGTTCTGCACTTACTTAAGCATACCAACAATGTTAAGTGTTAGCGTGTAAGCAATTGTAAAATGCTGCGATCCTTACAAGACCTACCAGTATTATTGTAAAAGAGTTTAGTATAAAAGTGTAAAGTTATACCAGCAATAAAGTGAAGACCTAAAAATACAAGTATCATATAACTAACTCTGTTTTATTTCAGCTAACTATTGTCATAGTCTTGAAGGATATTTAGGTGCTTAGGTTTAGCTGCGAATCTTGTGCGTTATATTCTTGAGTCTAGCCGTTAGGTATTTAGTGAGTGTTGTGAAAAAATAGTACACAACAAGTACAACGTGCAATGCTGGTGTTTAATGCGTCCAATGGTTTGATTAAAAAAAAATTTTTTATGGAATGGTATGAACAATAGCTTGAAAAGTGGGTTTTGTGTGTACCGCACTACTAAGCAATATTGTCGATGTGAAACTCCTGGTGTAAGTGTTTAATGATTGGAGCAATAATGAATATATAATTTTGATTCTGTTATCATTTTCTTCTGATGTGGATCCAAATACATTGTCACTGATAAATACAGTATCTGAAATATTCTATTCGGTTGTGGTTGCATAGCTGGCACTCGATGGCCGCGCTGGCTAGGTACGCCAAAGTTATTGGTTGTAAATTTTACTGTTTTGTAAGTTTGTTATTTGGTACTCGATGTACTGGGCCTGCTTTGCTTTCTGCTCTGGGCTTATTTGTTCTTTACTTCCTCAAGGATAGTTTTGTGGCATCATTTTCTTGGTTGTTACTGTTGTTAAAGCTGTTAATGTTGCTGCCTTAGCATCTCTCGAAATTTCACTGTATTAGTTATAGGGGAATTACCAGATTCTTTTTCTATAATAAAGGGTTATCCATTTCGCGGTTTCAAAAGTATAGGGCTAGAATTCGACATCTGTCAAACTGAGTTGTTAAAACAATTTCTTTCTTTTTCAGTTCAAAGTCTGACATTTGCGAAAATGGATCGCTTAACTATCGCACGACGCATTAAAATTGTAAAAACCTACTACAAAAATGGTGATTCTGCCACAGCCACATATCGTGCTTTAAGAGGAGATTATGGTTTACATAATCGTTCAACTACGCAAGCAATTGGCAAAATTGTGAAGAAATATGAAGAGACTGGATCGGTTACAGATATTGTAAGGCCTATGCATCATAGTTTCGCTCGTACCACCGAAAATATCGCTGCTGTAAGTGAAAGTGTTGCCGAAGACCCGAATGTGTCGATTCCTCGTCGTTCTCAGGAATTAGGACTGTCTTACGGCACATTATGGCGTATTTTGCATTTGGATCTACACCTACATCCATATAAAATCCAGCTCACACAACAACTGAAGCCAGCTGACCATTCACAACGTCGTAGATACGTCGAATGGGTGCTTGAACAACAGGCGGTGGACGGCGATTTTTCGAACAAAATTTTCTTCAGCGACGAAGCACATTTCTCACTCGGTGGGTATGTTAACAAACAAAATTGTCGTATTTGGGGTTCTGAGAATCCTCAAGTAATTGAAGAGAGGCCACTACATCCACAAAAAGTCACTGCTTGGTGCGCTCTTTGGTCCGGAGGTGTGATTGGACCTTACTGCAATAGAAATTTTCTGGCCGCGTAATTTCTCGTCGTGGCGATATCAAGTGGCCACCAAGATCATGCGATTTGACACCTTTTTGTGGGGCTACGCGAAAGACCGTGATTATGCAGATAAACCTTTAACTCTTGAGCACCTAAAAACCAACATTCGTCACGTTATGGCTGAGATACCGCCCAATATGTGTCAAAAAGTGGTCGAAAATTACCTCAAAAGAATCGATGCTTGCAACAATTCGCGTGGGGGTCATTTAAATGATGTAGTATATCACACATAATGCCAACGTTCAAACTTTATAATAAAAAAGAAATATCATGATAAAAAATATTTTATATGTGTTTTATTTACATTTACTTTTGAAACAGCAAAATGGATAACCCTTTATATCCTTACATCTACTATATATTTATAACTACTATGTCTACTGTATCACTTATTTAGTTAATTTTTATACCATGCATAATGTAATATGCAAGGTATATTAATTTCGGTCAGATGTTTATAACTTGAAGGAATCTTCTGAGATATAGAAAAGTATATATATTCGTGATCAGTGTCGCTTAAACGTTCGATTTAACGATGTCCGTCTGTCCGTCACCTGGCTGGTTCGCATGATAACTTGAGCAAATATTGAGCTATTTTGACGAAATTTGGCATAAGTAACCTATGATCCAAAAGTATGGATGGGATTGATATTGGACAGCCACGCCCACACCAAGCATGTAAAGCGACTAACTTTGGAATTTTCCAAATTTTTAACTTGCTATAACTCAATTGATATACCATTTAAGACAGCAATATTTAGCACATAGCTTTAAATTATATTGCTACATAACCTTGCCAAAAATGGGCGAGCCACGCCTACTTTTTATAGTAGTTCCCATACAAAGTGTCTGAACTTTTTTTAAATTGAAACAGCTGTAACTTCTGCAATCTTCTGTTTAGAATAACCATAATTGACATTTAGATTAATATTGTAGTCAGAAATAACATGGCTAAAAGTCAGCGTGCCACGCCCACTTCTTATTGGGGCTCCCATACAAAGTCAAGGGAATTAAACAAAAACTTTTAATCCCCATAACTTATAAACTATTTAGCGTAGAAATACGAGATTTAAGGTATGAATTGGTATTGTAACAGCAACTAGACTTACAAGAAATGGACTCGCCACGCCCACTATTGATAGTAGCCCCATTCAAAATGAATGAATTTCTTTTAAATTGAAACAGCTGTAACTTCTGCATCCTTCTGTCTAGAACAATCATAAATTATACTTATATAACTTATAAAATATTTAGCGTAGAACAACGAGATTTAAGATGTGGATTAGTATTGTAAGAGAAAATATACTCACAAGAAATGGGCCAGCCACGCCCATTGTTTATAGTGGCACCCATGCAGAATGACTGAATTTCTTTTAAATTGAGATAGCTGCAGCTTCAGCAATCTTCTGTCAAGAACGATCATAATTAATAATTAGGTTAATATGGTAGTTGTACATAATCTGGCAAAAAATCAACATGCCACGCCCACTTCTTAATGGGGCTACCATACAAAGTTGCGAAAATTAAAAAAAAATTAAACCGCTATAACTTACGAACTCAACGTAAAACAACCAAATTTAAGGTGTGGATTAATATTGAAAAATTAATTGGATTTACAAGAATGAGGTAAGCCACGCCCGCTTTTTATATAGCTCCCATATTAAGCTTCGAAATTATCTTAAAAACCTCCTTTAAATTATTCCTTTTAGAACCCTCATAACATACAAAGTACTTCGCCAAAGTCAATCATATTTTGGGTGTAAATTAGTAGTATATTTCTCAAAAAGTGGAAATAAAAGAAAAAGATAGATATTCGAGTAAACTTTATATATATATATATATATATATATATATATATATATATATATATATGTATATATATTTATATTTATATTTATATATATATATATATATATATATATATAAATATATATATATATATATAAATATATATATATATATATATATATATATATATATATATATATAAATATATATATATATATATATATATATAAATATATATATAAAAATATAAATATAAATATATATATATATAAATATATATAAATATATATATAAATATATATATATATATATAAATATATATATATAAATATATATATATTTATATATATATATAAATATATATATATAAATATATATTTATATATATATATATATATTTATATATATATATATATATATATATATATATATATATATATATATGGTTTCGCGTGGTCCATCAAGTGGACCACGAGAAACCAGACCAAGGTTTGTTAGAGGATATGAGCCCTATAGCTGATACCTTTGGGGGCCAACCATAAGCGTTACGGGCACTGCGACCAAACGAGATCTTTTGTACCCAAGCCCATTTACGACACTAGAATCTCCTCTACCTTCTTAATGAAGGATAGGATTGACTTTGTCGAACTTTTGATGATTGAAGCTGGTGTTGAAGAACTCAGCTGAAAGTGTTTGAGGCGCAGTCTGGCCAGGGTCGGACATTCACAAAGAATGTTTATTGGTGTTTCATCCTCCTCCAGACATAGCCTACACTCCGTGTCAGAGGATAGTCCCATTTTGTAAAGGTGATATTTTAACCAGTTATGTCCTGAGAGATAGCCGGTTATTAGGCGTAGGTTTGTTCTACTAAGAATAATTCTGTCAAAAGCTGCATAAAAGCTGAATAGGGCTTTCGTTTGACGAAGACCCGTCGGATTTATCCATTGTAGAAGGTATTTGTCATGGTAATGTTTTGCTATCATAGCTTTGGCCGATGCCTAGCTTATACCGAAGAAAGGCTCCGGGCCCGTCAGTGGAGAAGACTCGCCAGCTCGTCCGCCACTTCATTGCCCTCAATTCCTTTGTGCTTCGGTACCCAACATAATATGACCTTGTTTCGCATAGAGTTTTTGTAGGATATAGAAGCATTCGGTGACTAGTTTTGAAGAGAACTCTCAAGAGGAGAGAGATTTGATGGCAGCTTGGCTGTCTGAGCAAATAAGAATGCGCGCTCCTTTGAGCCCTTTGTCATGTAAAGTTACTGTTTGGTGCGGTTTTCGTGCCGGAGATGTGATTGGGCCGTATTTTTCCGTGGATGAAAACGACCGCCATGTTACCGTTAATGGAGAGCGCTATCGTGCTATGTTGAAAGATTATTTGTGGCCAAAATTGGATGAACTTGACATCAGCGATATGTGGTTTCAACAAGACGGTGCCACTAGTCACACAGCACACGTCACAATCGATTTATTGCAAGGCAAATTTAGACGAACTCAAAAACAACAACCAACGCGAAATTGCCAACGTTCCGGTCGAAATATGTGCTAGAGTGTTGGAAAATTGGGTCCAAAGAATCAACCGCTGTAAACGGGCTCGTGGTGGTCATATGACCGAAATCGAAATCGAAATTTCATTCATAAAATGTATCCACAATAAATTTGAACTCAATATCTCTAATATTTCGGTGTTTTATTAATAGATAAAATAGATATTAACAGATAAAATATGTCCCTAATGGAAAACCCTTTATATATATATATATATATATATATATATATATATATATATATACATATATATATAAATGCACAAAAGATCTTCAGGTATATATATATATATATATATATATATATATATATATATATATATATATATATATATATATATATATATATATAAATTAAAAAAAGATTAGTTAATATTCAAAAATTTTTTTATGTTTTTTATTAAAACTTTTACTTTAGTTACAGGTTTTTACTTTATTCTAAATTTCTTTACATGATTAAGTTACAGGTTTCACTTTATTCTAAATTTCTTTACACGAGAATGTCTTGCTTTCCGCTATGCGGAACTTTTTCGGCAAGATTACCTTTTAAAGTTTTTTAAAGACTCACTGTCAGAGACTAACTAACTTAGCTACCATTTCCCTTTTATTTATACGAAAATCTTCGCGCTTATTATCGTACCGCGCGTGGGAACACAAGCTTGCCAAAAAGCCAAAAAGAAAAGAATAAAAAAACGAGGATCAATTATCGTCTGCTGAATGCAGTTACGTGATCGCACCTTGCAGGTGTGGGAACTTTGTCACGTTGAAGTGTAACGTGCGTTACCCAACAGAGTGTGGGAAAGAATTTTCTGGAACGGAATTTTAAAGTGTCACGTTGAGATGCAACGTGCTTTATGCTTGCGCGTGCATTGCAGAGGATGCAAATTACCGCTGCTATTATTACAAGGCAGACGACCGCATAAGATGTTTCCTTTATTTTAGAATGCAACAGGGCAATTCTATCAATGTTTCTGGTGTGCAATTCATGTAAATATGGAAGCGATAAGAGAGAGATATGGTTTGTGAAATTTACGGAGTGAGCCATAGGGGTTTCAGGGCTCATGTAGGCTATTTTCCTTTGGTTTCGTAACTTGGTTCCGTTTATTGCTAGTTCATCATCGAACGTAAGTAGGAATGTTCCCTTGTTGAGGAGTTTCCTTACTTCTTGCTCTGTGATTTCAGAAGGTTGGTTATTTATATCCACAATTCCATCGTCAATTATTGAAAAGAATGGAAGATCATAGGCGGGCATTGTTTGGCAAGATGCTGTATTGTTATTTAAGAGGTTGGTAAGACTTTTAGATGAAGTAAATTTTGGCAAAAGGAAGTGGTAACTTTTTTCTCACAATTACTTAGTGCTATATAATGATTGTTACATTTAGCAAATTCATTACTTTCAAATAAACGCATTTTATTCTCATGAATAACAGGTATAATTAATAATTTTTCGCATAATGCCTCGATAATAGGAAACTTAATTATAAATACAATAATTTCTTTATTTTGCAATATTTTTAACTTTGAATTTGCGATGATTTCGCTTACACTTATTTCTATATTACTTTTTTCAGAATTAAAAATGTATTTCGTTTCTCTTATATTTAATAGTAAAGGATCTATGACATTAAGTTTTCCTAACATTATTGATAATGCAATGCTGTCCAGTTCCAGAGATCCAGAGATCGTATAATCGTTCTAGTTCGATGTCCGAGGTTTTCGTTTCGTTTACTAATATGTTAACAGTTCGGGTTAGGTTGTTTATCTGGTTTTGCAGTTCGGAATTAATGATTCTCTGCCTATTGTTATTTAAAATGAGTTCATTTTCTTTGCCATGCATTTCTTCAAGATCGTCATAGTCGGGTGTACCTGCAATGTATTTAAGCGCTGATCCCAGAAAGTTAATGCTGCGAGCATGTCGATGGTGGGTTTTCAAGGAATCGACTAGTTTCTCTATTTGTTCTATATCCGCTTCTAAAAGTTTCTTCATTTGGGATTTAGGAAAGAATTCAATTAAGTTGTGCGTCTCATTTATTATTTCCTCGAAGTTAGTCAGATTAGTTTTGTGTAATAGGGTTCTGCTGTCGGTCAAGATTGCCACCTTACCATCCAGTATAGGAATGTAGTGTGAGGCAGAGTAATCCACTATAGTGGTGTGGATGTAAGGAAAGAGTGAAATTATAAGCCTGGGAAAGAGGTGAGAAGAGAAAAAAACGAAATTTAATAGATTTGAAGTGAAGAGCATCTACCTAATATTATCCTTGTGGACTAGTCTGCTATCAATTTGGACTGAATTCCCCATATCTTTTTGCACTCTTTTCTTAACAAACAGATTGCTGAACTTATTTCCTATACGCTTATTAGTTTTGACATATAGAAACCTCCGGGTTCGAATGTTCTTATATGCCTATCCTTGTTATGATACTGAAAGTCCTTTTCTTGAATCTCGGTCAGTTTTTTTATAATGTATTCCTTTTTTTCTTCTCGAAGAGAGTGGATTATATCTACGGGTCTGCAATTTGTTACTGAATGGATAGTGTTATTATACTTAGAGGTAGCGATGAGAACAAGGTCTTTGGTGTCTGAGATTTGTCCCTCATTCTTTAAACATCTAGCTATTTCGCCAAGTGTGCTATGTAGTCTTTCTACTTGACCGTTACTAGTGCTGTGTGCTGGGGGCATGGTAAATAAAGATACTCCGAAATTGTTTCTTAGCAAGGATTTTACGGTTTCCGAATTGAAGGATTTTTTGTTATCACACACTATTGTTTCGGCATTCGGGAAGAAATTCATGATTTGTAACATTGGTATTTTTATGTCTACTATGGATCGCGACTCTATGGGGAAAGTAAGGGCATATTTTGAAAATTTATCGATACAAGTAATGAAATGGACCCTGTCAGTAGAAAATATGTCCAAATGGATGATCTGTCCAGGGTGAGCTGGGATTGGTGTCTTGTCAATCTGATTATTTGTGGGGTGTCTGTCATATTTCGCTTCTTTGCATGTTCTACAGTTAAGGGCAATCTCTTTTAATTTCCTTGACATTTTTGGAAAGTAGTAATATTCAAGAATTTGATTTCTATTTTCTTGGATGTTTCTGTGTGCTCGGTTATGTTCACTGATAAGAATCTCGAACTGATCGTTAGGATTATGTATGTCTATTAGAATCTTTTTCGAATGGCGGAATTTAGCCGAAGGGAAGCGTTTGACAACTTCGTTTTGAATTTGTCCTAGGGTGTGCAAATCGCAGTGAATGCAGTTTATTACTTGCGGGTTCACGGCATCTTTCAAATGAGGGTATATTTCGTTAATGGTGCTAAAGTTTATTAAATGCCTGATCTGTTTTTTGAATACCGTTTCGGTTGTGAGTTCTGATGTATTGGTCTTATTTAGAATGATTTGATTCCTAAAACAATTTACAGGATTTTGTACTGTCCTAATTATTTCCGTAAGGGATTTTTCACTATGAATGGTTTCTATTTCTGAGTTTTGAGATTCCCCTGGTCCTTGACTTTGTCCTTCTGATGCAGTTTCCGTATCTGATTTGGTATCCGATCCAAAATCTGCACCTACAGAGCTAATGGATTCTAAGTCGTCCTCTAAATTATTAACGTATTGCCTGGATAATGCATCCGCGACAACATTATCTTTGCCGGGTTTATAGAAGAATTTCGGAGTGAACTCCTCAATGAAAGCTCGCCATCACCTAATTTTAGTATTTGGATTTTTCTCGGATATTGAGAATGAAAGTGGTTGGTGGTCAGTATAGATGTGGAGGCTTTTTACGCCATACAGATAGTTTCGCAATTTTTGTAAGGCCCAAACGATAGCCAATAATTCACGCTCATTGGTCGCATAATTCTCTTCTGTGGGTGACAGTGTTCTTGAAATCATAGTTATAGGCCTACTATCCAGAAAAAGTACAGCACCCAAAGCTTTTGAGGAGGCATCAGTTGTAAGCTCAAACGGTTTACTGAAGTCAGGCTGTAATAACAGTACATCTTCTGAGGCCAGTATCTGCTTTACTCTTATAAATGCTTCGAGCGCTTCTTTGTCCAAGTTCACTGGAATATTTTTTGAATATCTACTACCAATGTGTCCATTCTCTCCACGCACATACTTCGTAAGTGGTTTCGTGATCTGAGCATAATCTTTAACAAATCTTCTATAGTACCCTGCTAATCCTAAGAATGACCTTAAGCTTCTCAGAGTTCTAGTTTCCTTATATTCTACAATGTCTCTGATTTTATCTGGACATGTTTTAATACCTTTCTGGGATACCACAAATCCTAGAAACTCTACGGACTCCTGGAAAAATTTAGATTTTTCGGGTGATACTCTCATATTCGCTTTGTATAGTTTCTGCAAAATTGTCTCTATATCCTTAAAATGTTGATCTACTGTATCGGAGAAGATTATAATGTCGTCAATATAAACATGACAACTCCTCCCCATTTCTTCTCGTAAAACATCATCAATTGCCCGTTGAAAAATACTTGGGGCGTTCTTTAATCCGAATGGAAGGCGACAAAATTCATATTTTCCATTGTTTACGCTAAACGCAGTTTTTTCCCTGTCTTTTTCTGCCAAGTTAATTTGATGGAAGCCTGATTTAAGATCAATAGTCGTAAAGTATTGCCTAGGTTTGAAAGAATGACGGAAGTGTTTGGAATAGGGTATTTGTCACTTATTGTTTTCGAGTGGAGTTTCCTGAAATCCGTGACAAGTATTTTCTTCGGTCTTCCGAGATCGTCAAATCCCTTTTTATCCACAATCCAAAGTGGATTGTTATAAGGAGATCGGGAAGGCCTGATTACTTTATTTTTGAGTAGTTCCGCAATTTCTTGGTTAACGAATTCGGATAAGGCGAGTGGATAAGGATAGGATTTTGAGTATATCGGTTCCTGATCTATAGTTCTGATGGTTGCTACTACATTTGTGGTGTATGGCAGCGCTTCGTTTGGATCGACAAAAACGGCTTTATAGTTTTCTAAAAGTTCATTAAGATTTTTTTCTAAGGTTGGTGCACTTCGGATGTGTTTTTTTATTGATTTTAAGACTTTTATGTAATTCTTTGATGCACCGGTATCTATTAACAACTTAATTAATTTTCCCCCAATATATCTCTCGACGTATGAGAGGAGGGATGTTCCTCTAAAAAATTTATCTCGTCTTGTCCAACTGTTTCACCAGTTTCATCAGTTGTGATCTCATCATATGATCCTGAATTCTGTTCTTCTTGGGAGTACTGCTCTTCTTGATTTAGGTGATACAATCTTTGGAATTTAGGTGGATTCTGCCTCAATGATTCTAAAGGTCTCTTAGTACCCTGAGCCTGTTGCCTAAATAATTCTTGCTGCATGATTCTTAGGCTGCGATCAATGTCCATTGGTTCAGGTCTGGCCTGATAATGTTTTTTTTGAGGTTGTCCAAAATTATTTGTTGGTCCTTGGAATTGACTAAAATTGTTGATTGACCTTTGGGTTTGACCAAAGTTGTTTACTGGTCTTAGGTGTTGACCAAAACTATTTGCTGGTCCTTGGGGCTGACCGAGCCTATTCAATGACCTTTGGTGTTGTCCGAAATTATTTGCTGGACGCGGGCCGTTTTGGCCAAATGCACGTTGTGGGGAAACATTAGATTGATGATTATAGTGTGGAGAATTTAATACGGGGTTTTGCCTTGGCGACTGATTCCAATAGGTAGTTGCGAAATTATACCTTATTTGGTTCGATTCCAATTCTTGAGCTAGCGCAAGGGCAGAAGGCATATATGAAGGCCTGCATGAGAGCAGAATGTCACAATGGGGTCGTCTGAGCCCAGATATGAATACCCGAAGGGCATCTTGTCTGTTTTTTTGGTTCAGAGATTCTATCAACATCTGGTTGCCTTTGTTTGTCATAATTACCTTATTGACTATCAATGTGATTTTGTTCTACTTCATCATAGAAACTCACGATTGATCTTGTTCTCTGCTTGAGAGTAGAAAACTCCTGCTCCAGTGTGAAAATTCAGCGTTTATCTCCATAAGAGAAATCTAGCCGAGCGATAATCGCTTTAAAATTAAGGACTGTATTATATGAGCTCAAGAAGGTGTCAGCTGCACCTACAATTCTATTTCGCATGATAGCAACTGCTTGATAATAACGTGAGCTGCCTTCATATTTTTCGAAAAGTTTGTGAGCAGTTGTCGCGGCTTGGCGCCACGAAACGTATCTTGAGGGATCACCGTTAAACTCTGGAATGGATTTAACAATGTCAAGGGACTCACTACAGTCCACATTGGGAATTATCGTGATTGGTTTATAAGGTTCGACCCGAGTGGGTGTTTCTAAAAGTCTCAGTCTGTTAGTTAAGTCATCAACAGTAACTTGAAAGTCCTTTCTTGTTTGTTCTGTAGCTACTTCTAGAGCGCTCGTACTCCGCCAGCGTCCATTATGTTTTGTTTAGTTTCGTCCTGTTCGTTGTCGCCTAATATTAATTGCCAGCTGCTTAGTTCTTCGGTTAGCTGATCTGTGGTCAGCTCCTCAATACTCATAGAATCTCAACAATTTAATTTTTAAATATTGTTATTATTTTTACTTTTCCTTAATTTCATAAGTTATAATTACTCTTTTTCTTAAAATTCGACTTACAATGTTGTAGTATTTAACCTCATCCTCGCTTGTAGTGTTGGTTCCTTTAGATACAAATTCGAATTTGGGTTCTCCGAGTATCTGCTCAAGTTCCTCCACAGTGTAGGTTGAATTCTTATGATGTTTGGTTTCTGGAGACACGCTGTTTGGTTCAACTATCCTTGCTAATTCCAGTTCTAAGTCGTCAAGCATGAGCGATTTGTTGATTGCTGATTTAAAAGATTTCGTACAGGAGTATAATTTTTGATGATTGAACTTTATTCTTCGCAGGAGTATAGTTTTTGATTATTGAACTTTATTCTTCACAGGAGTATAGTTTTTGATGATTTATTCTTCACAGGAGTGTAGTTTTTGATGATTGAACTTTATTCTTCACAGGAGTATAGTTTTTGATGATTTATTCTTCACAGAAGTGTAGTTTTTGATGATTGAACTTTATTCTTCACAGGAGTATAGTTTTTTTTTTTTTTTTTTTTTTTTACAAGCCTTTTTATTGGATTTTTCTAAAATTACTTAGAAACTAACAATAAGTAATCAAATCTTACAATGCCCCGTGCTCAGCAACAATTGCCTAGCAAGGGGATTCGGATGACTGTGTAATTTTTGAATGTAGCTTCTGCAAGACATTGCAACTTCCTCAGAAATTGTGGGTACATTTAAATCTCGATGGATGTTAACGTTCCTCATATACCAAGCCGCGTTTACAATAATTCGCAGATACTTGGATTGTATTCGCTGCAATTTTTCGATATTTGAGGGAGATGCGGTGCCCCAAAACTGAATACCATAAGTCCAGATTGGTTTCAGGATTGCTTTATATAATAGCACTTTGTATTCGAGATTCAACTTTGATCTTTTGTGTATCAGCCACCATAACTGATTAATTTTAAGCTTGATCTGAGTTTTCTTTGCCTCTATGTGATTTTTCCATGTCAGCCTTCTGTCGAGGTGAATACCCAAGTACTTTGTTGAGGAACATTGTGGAACTGATTGGCCATTAATTTTAAGTGGGGGACATGTATCTGGCCTTAGCGTGAAGGTTACATGTACGCTCTTTGATTCATTGACTTTTATACGCCATTTTGCTAGCCAGATTTCGAGAGAATCGACATGAGTCTGCAGGAGTTTAGTAGCTTCTATGTGGTTAGAGCGAGAGCACAATATTGCCGTATCATCTGCAAAGGTCGATATAAATGTATAGGTATTGCTGAGCATATCTGTAGTGTATAAGAGATACAGTAAGGGGCCCAAAACGCTTCCTTGAGGAACGCCAGCGTGAACATCCAATGGATTTGTTGTGTAATCCTTGTGATGTACGAGAAATTGTCTTTTCGTGAGGTAGCTACTAAGCAATGAGGAGACATTTGCAGGCAGTAATAGTTTGAGTTTGTAAATAAGGCCATCGTGCCATACTTTATCGAAAGCTTGAGTGATATCAAGAAAGACAGCTGAGCAATACTTTTTTTCTTCAAAAGTGTTCCTTATCAGAGTTACAATGCGGTGGACTTGTTCTATTGTGCCGTGCTGTTTTCTAAATCCAAACTGATGTTGAGGAATCAGTTGGTTGAGATTAATAAATGGAGTTATATTCATGACAAGTAGCTTTTCGAATACTTTAGAAAGTAGAGGCAGGAGGCTGATAGGTCTGTACGATGCAACTTTTGTAGGGTCTTTTCCTGGTTTTGCTATCATAATAATTTTTGAAGTTTTCCAGCATTTGGGATAGTGTTTAATACGAACGATAGCATTGAAAATGTGCATCAGATGAATTACTGAAGCCGGAGGTAGCTCTTTTATCATTTTACCGGTAATTTTATCTGGACCAGGTGATTTTTTGGGTTGAAATCTTTATAAATTGCTTTGAATATGTCCTTTTTAAGTATAGTTTTTGATGATTTATTCTTCACAGGAGTGTAGTTTTTGATGATTTAGAAATTTTTTATTTTTCAATTTTCGGCGTGCCCCACGTTGGGCACCAATTAAAAAAAGATTAGTTAATTTCAAAAATTTTTTTATGTTTTTTATTAAAACTTTTACTTTAGTTACAGGTTTTTACTTTATTCTAAATTTCTTTACATGATTAAGTTACAGGTTTCACTTTATTCTAAATTTCTTTACACGAGAATGTCTTGCTTTCCGCTATGCGGAACTTTTTCGGCAAGATTACCTTTTAAAGTTTTTTAAAGACTCACTGTCAGAGACTAACTAACTTAGCTACCATTTCCCTTTTATTTATACGAAAATCTTCGCGCTTATTATCGTACCGCGCGTGGGAACGCAAGTTCCAATGCAGTTACGTGATCGCACCTTGCAGGTGTGGGAACTTTGTCACGTTGAAGTGTAACGTGCGTTACCCAACAGAGTGTGGGAAAGAATTTTCTGGAACGGAATTTTAAAGTGTCACGTTGAGATGCAACGTGCTTTATGCTTGCGCGTGCATTGCAGCGGATGCAAAAAGTCCGCGAGTGTGTTTGAAACTAGGGCAAGGAAATTTAAATCTATATATATATATATATATATATATATATATATATATATATATATATATATATATATATATATATATATATATATATATATATATATATATATATATATATATATATATATATATATATATATATATATATATATATATATATATATATATATATATATATATAAATATATATAAAGGGTTTTCCATTAGGGACATATGTTATCTATTAATATCTATTTTATCTATTAATAAAACACGGAAATATGATGATTTACGGATATACACCTGGAATGTCCGGTCCCTTTATAGGGAGGATGCCTCTATCCAGCTGGTTGATGTCCTCGAAAAATACAGAGCTGACATCACCGCTCTCCAGGAAATGCGATGGACAGGACAGGGCTGCTCCAAAAGAGCGTCCTGTGACATCTACTACAGTTGCCATGCTGAAAGGCACGAATTAGGATGTGGATTTTTGGTCAGCAAGAGACTACGACATCTTGTCTCACAGTTCACGCCTGTGAACGAACGGCTGGCCACAATCCGCATCAAGGCAAAATTTTTCAACATCAGCCTTATATGTGCCCACGCTCCGACGGATGAGAAGGACAATGTGACCAAGGAGAGCTTCTTTCAGCGCCTCGAAGAAGCTTATGACCGCTGCCCCCGCCACGATATCAAAATCCTGCTTGGCGACTTTAATGCCAGGGTGGGCAAGGAAGGTACCTTTGGTCCAACTGTCGGAAAATTCAGCCTCCATTAGAACACCTCCGATAACGGAATGAGGCTGATCGACTTCGCCACAGCACGAAACATGCTTCCAGTGTGATGGACGTGAAATCGATCCGTGGTGCCAACATCGACTCGGATCACTACCTTGTTGCAGCTAAGGTGCGCACACGCTTATGTGTCGCAAATAACAAGAGAAGTCCCACACAGAGAAAGCTCGACGTCAGTAAGCTGCGATCACCAGAGACAGCAGAACACTCCCACACTTGATGATACATGCGCACGGTGGACACATATATCCCACTCCTTGACTACTGCTGCCGAAGAGGTAATCGGTTGCTACCGGCCTCTGAGGAATGAGTGGTATGATCAGGAGAGTCGCGACGCTACCGCAGAGAAAGACGCCGCCTACAGAAAAACCCTGCGTGCAGGCGCAACGCGAGCTGTTAAGGAGCGGTACAGAGAGAAAAGGAGTGCAGAGAGACGTCTTTGCAGGCGCAAGAAGAGGAGTTGGAAAGACGCGAGTGTGAGGAGATAGAGATGTGTACCGACAAGAATGAGAATCGAAAATTCTTCGAAAAGATCAAGCGCCTGAGGTTTAAATCCCGGAGCCTCTTCTTGTCGTGATGGAAATGGGAATCTGGTTACAGATGTCCAGAGTGTACTGAGCCTATGGAGGGAACACTTCTCCATGTTACTGAATGGCGATGCTACGAACAATTCCGCCAGTGGAGGAGATTGCCCGATAAGTTGTTACTTACGGAAGAATTGCCAATTGCTTGCCGACAGGTGGGTACCATTCGAAAGAAAAATCTTATCGATATTAAATTTGTTATGCATCAGCCGGGGATTGAACCACGACCTACAGATCAGAAGGCGAACACACTAACCACTGAGCTACGGCTCCGAATACACCGAATAAAATTATAGCAATCACGATGTAATACTTATTCCGTAATATACATTCCTATGGAACTTTAGTTCTTTAATTTCCTTAATGTTAGAAAAAACTTGTATTTCAATTTTTCCGAAGTTTTCTAATTTTATATCATTTAGCAAAGGGTTGCTATTTGGATAGAAATATTTGTTTCAGACGGTTTTGATAGATTTCGTTTTCAATTTTTATCTTACAGTTATAAAAGATAAAAAGATAGTTTTTGTTAACAGTTATATTACGGTTGTCGAAATTTTGCATTATCTGCAGATGAACAGCGTTTTTAATCAAAATCATATAATCTTCGAGTTCTTCAATATGACATTTGTTATATTTATAATTACAATTGTTTAGAACCGTGCAATTAAGTACATCAACTTTCATTTATTTTAATTTGAAAAAGTCAACCTCAAAATGATCAATTTCCTCGGATGTAATTTGGGTATACAAGGTATATTTGGGTTTACAAGGTGGTGTTTAGCTGATGCTATGCTTTCTTGTATATGATTAATTTTGTGCTTGAAATAGTTCAATTTAAACATCTGGTCGGTATATAAAAGGCGTTGGATAATTTCGTTGTGTCTGTTTTTTATTTCCTTTAAAGAATCTTTCATAATTTCCCTGTCTTCTTCTATTGCTGATTTTAAAATATTGATTGTCTGGTTGAAATGCGTATTGATAAAAATTTGTTTGTTAACAGTGTCTATGATGTGATTATTTTTATCAATCACATCCGAGAATTTCTTGGCGGTCGTCATCGTCCATTACTCCAAATAGCCATTTATAACCATTTCCTACAAAGTTCATCAGTCCCCTTTTTTTTCTAGGTTTGATTGGTATAATAGATTTTATTTAGATTTAACTATTTTAATTTCCCTTGCTATTATTTCTTTATTATGAAAATCGAGAGATATTACATTGTTTTCAATTTGGTTTAAAATATGTCTTACTTCATTTGCATCAATTACATGAAGAATTGTGAATGTTTGATTTACCAATTCTACTCCTCGTAATTTAATTTGTACATATCCCAACTCTTCGCTTATTGGAGTAGTTTGTAATGCTCCTTCAGTTGGAAGCGATATTCCTAGAAGCAACATCAGCAAGCTGATCACCTGAAAATTTCAGAAGTCTCTTTATATTTATTGGATGAACATTCTTTAATAGATATTTTCTAAATGTAGGCTTTTCTTTATGCCTCACGTTAATGTAGTTTTAATAAATCCGTCTCTTAACTTTCTCTATTTTTGTTCAATTTTGTTCTCAATTCTGTTTCTTATAATTTCGTTATTAATTTTATTGTGTACAATATATAACGGTGTTGCTTTTATAGTTAATTGAAAGGTATTGTTATATGATTCTATTGCTTTGATTACTTGCTGTTTTATCGGAATTTTATTCTCCAAATCTAAGACACGAACTGCAGGGTATGTGGATCGGATTTTACTGGAGGATGAGTTGCTGGACTCTGGAGACGATGAGGTCAACGTCACTATTGTGGAAGCAAAAGTGACCAATGGTGGCGGGGATGCTTCATTGCCTACAGATAAACCTGCACAAGCCTAAGGCGGCCTCAGCCGCTCTTATCCTTCGTCTGGAAGCCGACGGAGAAGACATCGTTCTGGTCCAAGAACCGTGGACAGTTGGCAACAGTGTTTGTGGACTAAGGACACCTGGATATAACCTAATATACAAGCGTAACACAGGTAGACCTAGGGCCTGCATACTCCTAAGAAAATCAATAACCTTTCTTTCACTCTGTAATTACAGCAATTTAGATCGACGGTGGTATGCGCAGAGAATATAGGTACGTTCTGCTGGTTTGCATCAGGCTACCTCGCGCACGACCACCTGGAATCACCACCACCAAGCAATCTCAAACATCTAATAGAAGATGACCAAAAGTCCAGGGCTGGACTCATAATAGGATGCGACGCCAACGCTCACCATACAATCTGGGGTAGCAGGGATATTAACGACGGAGGTGAGTCACTGTTTAATTATATCCTTACAACAAACCTTCTAATGTGTAACAGGGGCGAGACCCCAACTTCATAACAAAAAATAGACAGGAGGTTTTAGACTTAACTCTTGCCACCGAAGGCATTGTAGACCATATAAGAAACTGGAGAGTATTGGATCAGCACTCCTTCTCTGATCATAGATACATACGGTTTGCCATAGATTTTAAACCTCCTACTCCAGTGGTCTTTAGAAACCCAAAAAAGACAAACTGGTCACGTTTCAGGGAGTCAGTTAGTTCTAATCTACCCGTAGCTCCTTCGACTATAACTAACATAAATCAGATAGACGCCACAGTCTACTGCCTCACAAAAACTCTCAACAAGGCATTCAAGTTGTCCTGTCCGATTCGTAAGAAATGGAGGAAAGGTAAACCTCCATGGTGGAACCAGGAGTTCGACAGTTTGAGAAAAGACTGTCGCAAGCTCTTCAATTGTGCTAAAAGCTCTCACCTAGAATCAGATTGGGCGTGTTATAAATCGGCCCTCAGAACTTATAAATACAACCTCAGGAAATACCGAAGGGAAGTCTGAAAGAGCTTCTGCAGTGATATAGAAGACGCTTCTGAGACATTTAGACTTAGGAAAATCCTTTCTAAATCACCCCATACTCCAAGTGTTCTGGTCAAACCAGATGAAATGTGGACCACAACCTCTACTGAAGCGCTGCAAACGCTAGTAAATGCACATTTCCCAAACGATCCGTCTGAAACTGAAACCCCGCTTGATTACAAGTCATTACCGTTAGACTATTCAATAGTTGCATCGGAGAAGATTACTTGGGCGATATCACGTTCAAGCCTTACAAATCCCCTGGACCTGACAGGATAATTCCAGCACAGCTACAACAGGTAGCCAAACTCATTCTTCCACGGCTAAAGCTGATTTTCATTGCCTATATTCCGAAACTCTGGAGACAAGTCAAAGTTGTCTTCATACCTAAGGCTGGAAAGAGCTCCCATACAAGTCCAAAGGACTTTAGACCAATTAGTCTATCGTCATTCTTACTCAAAACACTGGAAAGATTACTAGACATCCATCTAAGATACACCATAAGCAGCGACATGCTGTCTCCTTCTCAACATGCATACACAAAGGGAAAGTCCGTTGAAACAGCGCTACATGCGTTAGTTTCAATTGTGGAGAAATCTCTTCATAATAAAGAATTTGTACTAACGGCTTTCACGGATATTGAATGTGCCTTCAACAATGTTCAGCCCAGAGCAATCACGGAGGCTCTTGCACGACTCGGGGTGGAGGTAACGCTTAGCAGATGGATAGAATGGCTATTGAAAGATAGACTCATTACATACGAGCTGGGTGGATCTACCATCACGAAAATTGTAAGAAGAGGAACCCCACAAGGTGGGGTACTCTCCCCTGTTCTATGGAACTTGGCACTCTATGCCTGTAAAAAAGCAGTAGGGAAAAAGTGGGGTATGCAACCGAAAATTGTTTGTTGGATTTACAAGGCGGTTATCAGGCCAGTCCTCCTGTATGGGGTACTGACCTGGTGGACTGCACTTACTAAGTCGTCCCATGTCAGGCCCCTTGAAAAAATACAAAGAGCAGCTTGTATTTTAATAACAGGAGCACTGAGAACAACTCCAACGTTAGCACTAGAAGTGCTTCTACATCTTACTCCGCTTGACTTACTTGGTAAGCAGCTGGCGTCCAATTCTGCTTTACGCCTTACTGGCCTGCACCAATGGACATCAAAGTCCTTCGGACATGCTAGCATACTGGAAACTTTTAATATTGAAACTTCACTTGATTATATCAAGCCGACATATGCCTTTGAACGGAAATTCCTAACCTCCTTCCCTGATATGTTCGCCTGGGAGGCGAAAGGGTTCATGTCAAATTATACTCTCATCTTTACTGATGGCTCTAAGCTTAATGGAAAGGTGGGAGCAGGTGTGTATTCCGAATCATTCAACCTTAATATTTCTTTCCGCCTGCCGGACCACTGTAGTGTGTTTCAGGCAGAAGTTAAAGCGATTCATAATGCACTTACTTGGATCAAACAGAGCTTTGTCTCCCGCAGAGACATCTGCATCTTGAGCGATAGCCAAGCTGCAATTAAGGTCCTGGACTCATTTCTCGTGAAATCTAAGACCATTCTTGACTGCCGCAAATCTCTTAACGAGATGGCTGAGCAGCACAATATTCTCCTGTGCTGGGTACCTGGACACAGGGGTATACGAGGAAACTGCATAGCCGACGAGCTTGCAAGACAGGGTGCAAATGAGCCTCTAACCCAGGAGAATTCTTGGTTAGGGATCCCCATAGCCACGTGCAAGCTTAAATTGGAGGATATCACCACTAACGTCTTCCAGAAAAGATGGACGGATACACCCATCTGTAGGACGGCGAAATTGCTGTGGCCCCTACTCAGCAAGAAACGTTCACGTAAACTTGCCGATCTTAATAGGGTAGATATCTCGACCTATGTCGGAGTAGTCACTGGTCACTGCCTCATAGGTCCTCACGCTGTGAGATTAGGTCTGGGCAACCTCACTCATGACTTCTGCAGAAGCTGCAGAGATAAGGAGGAACTTGAGACGATCTCACATCTGTTATGTACCTGCCCCGCTTTATGCAAAAATCGAAAAAAATTACTAGGACACTACCATTTGAGTGACCTAGCCCAACTTTCCCAGATTGATATTCTCAATCTCCTAAAATTCATTCAACGTTCCGGTTGGTTCAGCGAGTAGCTAGGTGAAGGAAAAATCCGTGCGACGGTATCACAACCGTCCTAATTCTGGCCTATGTGCGCTCTCTCTCATCAGAGAGGGCGGCCGCTCTAATCTAACCTAACCTAAGACACGAATTTTCTCTGTAGGTGTATTATTTAACCTCTCTATGTCAGAATTGCCAGTATGGCTATTGGGTTTAGCGAAATGTATCTCTATGCCTTTGTCTTGACAGAATTGCTAAATATTAATTCTCTTAAATACGTTGTCGCAGATAATTTTTTTCATTTTTCGTTGTATTTCCTTGTATTGAAATATAAATCTTCAAGATAGAAGCTCACAACGGGCTTGGAAAATTTATCAATGAAATTTATAAACGAATGCTTAAAATTCACATATGTATCAATGTGAACAATTTCATTGGTATCAGAAGGCTTTTCTACATTCTTAAATTTGGGTTGGATAAGATTTCGATAGTATCGGCAGTGCATAAATCGCAGTTATTTATTACTTTATTGATTACAATTTTCATATTAGGGTAATATATCTTATGCTTCAGAGCTTCATAATTCTGAATTCTCTCTTATGAAAGAGGGCTACCTGTCTTAAAGCTTGCTCATTTTCTTTCATGTCCCTTGCAAAATGGCTGCATTTCACGAATTTTATGCTTGAGCCTCTTGGGAATAACTCAATAAGTTTTTGCTGGAGGTAATTGTAGTTTTTGCCATTTAAAGCAGAGTAAATAGCAACTTTGGCACTACACATATGTCTTCGGACAATATCGGCAATTTTTTCGGGTATACTCGTATCAGTTCTTTCAATATATATTCTATTATTACCCAATATTTTTTCGAATTCTTTTTCCTTCCTCTCTACTAAAAATAAATGGGTCTTAAATCTGTTTACAATTGCATCCAAAATTGGAATGTGATTGTGCAAATCCTCTTCTTGGGAATTGACAGTTTGAACTTCGATTGTGTCATTATCGATTTCTTCTTGAGTATGATCTGTTTGCACTGTCAGGTATGATACTAGTTGATCTGCTTGTTCTTTAACGTTTAAATTTTTATTCTTAGCATATCGTTTAAGGTGATTCCCAAAATGTTTTAGGTTGTGGCTGTGGTACTCTGCTGAGTGCATCTGAATTTAAATTTCTTTTACCTGATTTATAAATTATCTCAAAATCAAATTCGGATAATTTGTGCCTGAAACGTGCTAAACGGGACGTCTGGTAATTTAGGTTTGCAATTCCTCGTAGTGGCTGGTGGTCGGTGTAGATCTTGAAGGGTCTACCGAGTAGTTAATCTGGATAATTCTTCACAGCCCACACGATGGCCAGGAATTAATTTTCGATGGTGGAATACCTTTTCTCAGTATCACTGAGCGCCCTCCTCGCTATCGTCTGTCTTTTCCAATTTCACCTTGCGATAGAATTGCACCTCCAGCGTCGTTGCTGGCATCTGTTGTTAATACAAAAGGTTTAGAAAAATCTAGGTAGGCTAAAACTGGCGGAGAGCAAATTGCTTGCTTCAAATCTTCAAAATCTTTCTAATATTTTTCTGTCCAATCAAAATTCGCGTCTTTTCTGAGTAGTTTGTTGATTGGTAGTGAAATTCGAGCCATATTCTCAACAAATTTTCGATAATAATTTACTAAAACTAAAATTGCCTGAACATCTTTCTTATTTTTGGAACAGGAATATTTTTAACACATTTCATTTTACCAGGGTCTGGTAACACTCCTTCCTCAATGCATTTATGGCCTAGGTAAATTATCGCTTTTTGTAGAAACTGGCACTTTTCTGTATTTAACTTCAAGTTATGTAAAAGTCAAAATACTCATCGTAAACGCGATTCATGTTGTGACAAGTTCCGACCATAGACGATTGATGTCATCCAAGTAGACAAAACAATCTATATCTTGAAGTCCTGTTAATACATGGATCATTAGTCTTTGGAAGGTGGCAGGGGCTCCTGTCAAGCCGAAAGGCATTTTATTAAATTCATAGTGCGCAACACCTGTACTAAAAGCTGTGTTTTCTCTGTCTCCTTAAAAAAGAATTGGTCTGACGACCGAACAGTATAGCCCTGATACGATTGTAGGACTCATCCCCCATATTTTCCCTAAGGCTTTCTTACAGGAATAGAGTGCTGCTGTTGCTTTACACACCCTTTCCTCCGTGTTTGGTTTCCAACTTAGTTTTCTATCTAAAGTTGTACCCAAGTACTTCGACTTTATGTTATGTTTACTTTCTAGTAAAGAGGACTAGTTCAGTTTTGGGTAGATGGCCAGAAAAGAGTTTGAAGTCCATTTGGACAGGATTGATAATATTCATCACTTCGGTGAATGTATTTAAATATTTTCCGAATGTCACAAGTGCCACGTCATCTGCATAAGCCACCGCTTTGCAGCCCGTGGCCTGTAATAATATGAGAACTTCATTGATGGTTAAATTCCACAAAAGAGGCGATAACACACCCCTTGAGGGTTGCCCTTAATCGCAAATCTACTAATACATGAGGTACCCAATTTTGAGTTTATCGCTCTTTGCCTTAGCAACAGACTAATGAATCGAATAATAGGTTCATCCACCTTAAGCATAGCATAAAGTTTTCGACTGCTTCTGGATTTATGTTATTGAAGGCCCCCTCAATATCTAGAAAGGTGACCAGGCTATATTCTTTGCAGTGCATAGATGTTTCGATGATCTGTACAAGTGAGTCTGTCTCAACGGATTTGCTTTTGTTATATGCATGTTGCAATGAAGAGATATTCTTAGCATCTATGGAGCTCCTTAAGTGCACATCAATTAGCCGTTCAAGGGTTTTTAACAAGAAGGATGATAGACTTATAGGTCTGAAATCACTTGGCTTTGAGTGAGACGTTTTACCGCTTTTATGAATAAACATCACGTTTACTTTTAACCATGTCTTGGGGACATAGCATAAGAGGGCGGTCCCAGAACTACGCGACCTAACAAAGAAAAAACAACAAATTTGGGAATAATTTTCTTTATTTCACAACATAATCGCCTTTTAGCTCTATAGAAATTACCCCCCGATATTCTATAGCTTCGATACCTTTTTATAGTATGAACTGTCTTGCTCATTAAAATAGGCATCTACCGCAGACTCCACCTCTTCATTGTTTGCAAATCTTCTACCACCAAGCCACTTTTTCAATTTTGGAAATATAAAATAATCCGAATAAGCTAAATCTAGCAAATAAGGTGCGTGCTGGCAATTCGAGCTCTAACTCATTGATTGTGGCCACCGCAATAGCGGATGTGTGAACTGTGTATTGTCTTGATGACACAACACTTTCTTTTTCGCCAATTGCCGCATTTTTTCCTTCAACTTCATCATTTAAACCCTGAAACAAATTAGCATAATACTCCCTGTTGATTGTTTTTCCTCTTTGAAGATAATCAATAAAAATTATCCCGCGTGCATCCCAAAAAACAGACGTCATAACCTTGCCAGCAGATGGAACTGTCTTCGCATTCTTTGGAAACGATTCTCCCCTCTCAGTCCACTGTTTTACTGATTCTTTCTCTCAGGTGTGAAGGTGTGAACCCATATCTCATCCATAATTACGAATCGACGCAAAAGCTCGGCTTTATTACTGTGAAACATCGCCAAACACTCTATAGGAACTTCTTCACCACGTTGTTTTTGTTCTATTGCGAGCAAACGCGGCACCCATCTTGCACACAGCACACAGTAGAATCTAGTTCGGCTTTAATATTCGTTGGACTGAGGCCTTCCAAATGAAAGTATTGAATTACATAACGGTGACCAATTTTTTCCATGTTTACCAATTCACCGAGGCCGTTAACTTTCGATGGCTCCAAAAAAATAGTACTAAACAACGTGGCGCCTTGAAACTTAAAACCAATGTTTTATAAGGTTGCCACTTTTAACCAAAGTAATTTTTTTTAAACTACTGCCGCCATCTATTTTTCAGGTCGGGTATTGACCCCAAGGTCTAGATCCATAATGTTTTGTTAATTAGCAGGGTCACTTCAAAGAGGATATGACAGAGAGTCACATCCTGCTAGGGTAGTCAAATAGAGGCTAGCGCCGTATATAAGGCTACAGCTGTTTTGCGCATATTCTGACCCTGCAAAGAAAAATGCAGATCTGCAAATACGCAGACGCGCGAACTTGCACACTTGCTTGACTCCAAGCTCAACTGGAGAATATACACAGAACAACGGGTTAACGGGGTCCTATACCTGCAAACGAACAATTAGTGGGAAATAGATCTACAACCAAAATTAACTTTATGGATGTACAAAGCGGTTATATGTAGAATCCTATCATACTGATCAGTTGTTTGGTGGAAAGTCTTGGACAGAGCTTATACCGTCAACTACAGAAGGAGCCTCACCACCCTGAGCGAACGGCACAATGTTTCCCTGATCTGGGTCCTGGGACTTGGGAATATAGAAGGAATTGAAAAAGCTAACGAACTGGCTGGAACGGGATCTGCCATGCGAGAAAGTCTTGCAGAACCGACCATTGGGTGCCGTTAAAAGAGTTATAGACACTAAATACCTCCAAATAGCGGATTGTAGATGGAAAGGTCTTACAACTTGTAAGACCAGAAGGTCACTATGGCCTGGATACAATATCAAACAAACAACATCGCTGATAAACAGGAATCGTGGGGATGTCTCCAGACTGATGGCAGTCATAATTGGCTTCTGGCTCCTATGAGAGCAAACAGCCAGAATGGGAATTTGTCATAACGTTCACTGTCTCAGCTGCAACCAAGCAGAAGAAAAGGAAACTGTTTCCCATTTCCTCTGCGAATGCACATACTCTCTGGAGACAGAGTATGGATACCTTCAACAACTTCGAAGAGTTAGTGGAAACGAACATCAACGACCTTCAGAGGTTTCTAAGCCGCACGGACTAGTTGGATTCATGGAATGAGTAACCACTTTAACCAGCCAACCAACCAAAACCTCAACCATTTCTTGTTTGAATTTTTACATGTGCAATTATTTTGAAATATATATATTTCTTATCATTTGCATTTTAAAGATCATTCGAATATGTTATCATTACAAACATATTCGAGAGTTCATTCGAAAATATGGTGACATTATAACAGAGTCGCATTGGACAAAAGTACAAAGTACTTATATAAAATGTTCAAAAAGTCGGATTCATAGAATCGAAATATGGAATTCATATTTCCAATTGTCCTTGGAGCAATGATAAACAACTGTTGGACCTGATTCTTGATCCTGTTATACCTTCGAAAAGAATGCTTGGATATGGAAAAATTGATGACGGAAAACAAACGAACGAACAACTTAATTCAAGAATGAGAATGAAATACATAATAACACAATTACATTAGTATACATTATTATTAATTATAAAATTTATTTTAAAATAAAACTTTAAATTCATACAATTAACAAAACTATTATATATTAATATACTCTGTGTTTTGTTCTCTCAACCTAAAGGATCTGATACCTTGCTCGTATCTTCTCAACATCATCGGTTTTTTTTTTGAGTTGCTCTATCAGAATCCTCAATCATATATATTTCTTCAGTTGAACTATTAATCTTCTCAGTAATGTTCTTCTACGTTTGGATGTGAAATTCCCATCAATGTAATCGATCCGACAATCACTTCAATTTGTACATGTTCCTTTATAGTAAACATGAAACTTGTATCAAGTATGGCTTCAGGTTGCTGTGCACCTCTTGACATAGTAAACAATAATGTGCTAATCCCATCTTTAGGAATCAAATAGATTTTTAAGTATTCCTGAACAACATCCAACCACCCTTGCATATACAATACTTGTCACCCTCCATTACTTTTTGAATCCAAAACATTTGTTATTTACCAAGATCGTTAAAGTCCAACTCAAATTAAAGCTTACGGACTCAACACACCATTATTTATATACCGGACATCAACCCCTTATCAACGTTCCTCTCATCAATTGTCACCCAAGCATCAAACCACGATCACACTTAAAGCTTTACATCAAACCACAACTTGAAAAGCTGTCACCCAAGACACACACCAACAATCGAATAAAATATCCTATGAAATATCATAGACACAACCCGATGGCGTCATTGCACCTCTATGTCAGAACCCCTCAATCACAACTACTGATAAATATGTATTGCACAATTATGGGAAATATGTCGCGAGGCAAAATTTACTCTTGTCCATATATGCTTGTCTTTTTGATGGAGATATTCTTTCTGTTGGTTCTTGTTTTTGTCGGTTGTACGTAAGCTCTCATCGATATTTTTCTGTTTTTTTTCAACATTCTGAATTAATTGAGGAAACCCTTGATGAAAACAGTAGCTTGAGCTTCTCTATAGTTAGATTATTCGGATAAATTCGATATTTGTATCATTTTGTCTTTTTAAATTAAATGTTGGTATAGTTTGTTTATTTATTTTTTATTTTTATAGTTTGCTCGTAGTTTGTTGATGTAGTTTTTAGGATGGTTGATTGATGGTTTTCAATAGTTCACTTTATGTAAACTTTGATTGTGGTTATTGTATACACATATTGTGCTCATCTTGACGGACAATAGTTTCCAGTATGGGTTTTGTGTATACCATAATGCCAAGCAATATTCTGCAGTGGGTAGCTCAGTGGTTAGTGTGTTGGCCTTCTGATCTGTAGGTCGTGGTTGAATCCCCGGCTGATGCATAACAAATTAATATCGAAAAGATTTTTCTTCCGAACCGTAGTCACGTAATTTATATTACATTATATTTGAGTGTAGTGAAAAAATATGAAATACATAAATCAACATCAGTGCAACCGACGTTGAAAGTTCACCCGCGGAAAACTCCCTCACTTAAACAAATATATGCCGTGAGTATCAATATACGGTTAATTACACTAATAATTTCAATATTTAACACATATTTAATTAGAGAACTAATTTATTTCTTATATTTTCCAGATTGGATCTAAGTGGTTGCATCCAAAACAATAACCCTTTTAAGCAAATTATTTAAATAGCAAAAATACTAATATTTATTTCCTTTTCCAGATGTAAACCGGTGCTGCATATTTAACAGAAAAGATGAAATTCGTTGAGGCACCGCAGATGCAGCAAATTTTATTAAGTTAATATTTATTACAATTTTTTTGATATTTTTTAATTGTAAATATATAACAATATCTAATCAAAAGAAATGTAATTTCACTACTTTTCGTTTGCTTATAATAATGTTAAAATCGAATTTTGTAACTTTTATCTAAAAGTAATATTGTATTCATATTGTAATTTAATCAAATTTCATATTGTATATATGTAAATATTTTTTTATTTGAATTATTTAAAAAATCATCTAAATTAATATAATCACTAATATTATTACTATTATTATTATTATGAGTACTCTTCCATCATCGTTATTATTATTGTTGTTAATAATATTAATATTTAAAAAAAAAAATAAAGAATTTGACATTTTAAATTGTGTTAATAAATTAAAATGTTTATAAAAAATGCAACCCTGCGCCGGCTGACGAGGGAAATAAGAGAAGTATAGCTATATGTTTTCTTTATGACGTAGCTGAATGAGAGCGACAGGAATGGGTGATCACACGTGCAAGGGGAAAGTGGTTAGTTTTGTCCCAGCGCCTATACAAAGTTACCCACTATTTTAACCACTTTAGAGGGTTATGCTGTCCACATATTAACCAGATAATTACCCAGTTCTGGCTAGCAGGGTCCCGTGTAAGTATCTCACTCACACTATTTCCCTTAATTTTTACATAGTCGCGAGCGCCGGCAGTTGCAATATTCGATTACACATACATACAGACTCTACACAAAACAACACAATTGTTTGTGTTGAATATTATATTATCAGTTGTACGGTAAATTTGACACAATTTGCGCATGTTAGTTAGTTTTTTTTTTTTTCTAACAAGCTTTTTTTATTGGATCTTTCTAAATTACTTAGAAACTAACAATAAGTAATCAAATCTTACAAACTAACTAAAATTATGTGATATTCCCAATGTTCCATCACAATTTGTTGAGCCGCGAGGTATAGCAATTTCACAGCATATTCAGTGTGTCTTTTCTTTTTAATCGACGATTCCCCGTGCTCAGCAACAATTGCCTAGCAAGGTGATTCGGATGATTGTGTAATTTTTGAATGTAGCTTCTGCAGGACATTGCAACTTCCTCAGAAATTGTGGGTATATTTAAATTTAGATGGATGTTAACGTTCCTCATATACCAAGGCGCGTTTACAATAATTCGCAGACACTTGGATTGTATTCGCTGATATTTTTCGATATTTGAGGGAGATGCGGTGCCCCAAAACTGAATACCATAAGTCCAAATTGGCTTCAGGATTGCTTTATATAGTAGCACTTTGTATTCAAGATTCAACTTTGATCTTTTGTGTAACAGCCACCATAACTGATTCATTTTAAGCTTGATCTGAGTTTTCTCTATGTGATTTTTCCATGTCAGCCTTCTGTAGAGGTGAATACCCAAGTACTTTGTTTAGGAACATTGTGGAACTGATTGGCCATTAATATTAAGTGGGGGACATGTATCTAGCCTTAGCGTGAAGTTTACATGTACGCTCTTTGATTCATTTACTTTTATACGCTATTTTGCTAGCCAGATTTCGAGAGAATCGACATGATTCTGCTGGAGTTTAGTAGCTTCTATGGGGTTAAAGCGAGAGCACAATATTGCCGTATCATCAGCAAAGGTCGATATGAATGTATAGTTATTGTTGGGCATATCTGAAGTGTATAAGAGATACAGTAAGGGGCCCAAAACGCTTCCTTGAGGAACACCAGCGTGAATATCCAATGGATTTGTTGTGTAATCCTTGTGATGTACCAGAAATTGTCTTTTCGTGAGGTAACTACTAAGCAATGAGGAGACATTTGCAGGCAGTAATAGTTTGAGTTTGTAAATAAGGCCATCGTGCCATACTTAATCGAAAGCTTGAGTGATATCAAGAAAGACAGCTGAGCAATACTTTTTTTCTTCAAAAGTGTTCCTTATCAGAGTTACAATGCGGTGGACTTGTCCTATTGTGCCGTGCTGTTTTCTAAATTCAAACTGATGTTGGGGAATTAGTTGGTTGAGATTAATAAATGGAGTTATATTCATGACAAGTAGCTTTTCGAATACTTTAGAGAGTAGAGGCAGGAGGCTGCTAGGTCTGTACGATGCAACTTTTGAGGGTCTTTTCCTGGTTTTGCTATCATAAAAATTTTTGAAGTTTTCCAGCATTTGGGATAGTGTTTAATACGAAGGATAGCATTGAAAATGTGCATGAGATGAATTACTGAAGCCGGAGGTAGCTCCTTTATCATTTTACCGGTAATTTTATCTGGACCAGGTGATTTTTTTGGGTTTAAATCTTTATAAATTTTTTTTAGTTTTGAGCGTTATTGAGCAAGGTTGATAAGTTAATTTTGGTAATGAGGACTGTGAAGAGGGTGGATTGGGTGTAAACACACTTTTTAGGTTGTTTGCAAAAGCCAAACCCTTCTCAGATTCGGTGATCTGAATTCTTGCCATTGTCTTCGGAGTCTTCTTTTCTGTCTTACTAGAAATTCAATATCGGCTGGTGTGTATGGGCTATAGTTTGATTGCTTGCATACCTTTGTGCAGGTGGCTGAGCTGAGAGCTAATGAGAGCAGCTGGTTGAATTTTTCGAGTGCTGAGTCTACATCGTGTCCATTTCTTAATACAGTACTCAGAGGAAGATGGGAATTTATTTATTTCTTGAATTTTAATCAGTCTATTTTCTTTCTAACGCAATTGCCTTGGGGGCTTGGTGATTTTATAGATATCACCGTGGGTGAGTGGTCAGATGATAGATCATAATTACACTCTGTGGAGATATTTTCCATCTGCAAACCTTTGGCGACTCCAACGTCTATGAGATCGGGTATTTTCCTCTTGTCCGTTGGCCAATATGTCGGTTGACCATTTGAAATAACATCGTAGCCGTGGTTAGTGATGATTGAACATAGTCTTCAGCCTTTTGGAGTTATTAAGCGGGAGCCCCAGTGAGTGTGTTTGGCGTTCAAATCGCCAGCAACCAAGAATTTGCTACCAAGAGTTGAGAAAAATTCTTTATATTGTTGTTCGGTAATACTGTATCTTGGGGGACAGTATATCGCAGATATTACTAGCTTAGAGATGTATTCTTCCAGACATGTAGATGTTGCTTGCAAGTAGACGCTACCGAAATCTTCGAGAACATGATGTTTTATTCTGCTTTTTATCATTATGGCAGTTCCTCCGCGTGCCTTACCATGCGGATGATTTGTGGTGTACAGTTTGTAATATGGTATTTGGTAGCAATTTTTGTCAGTGAAATGGGTCTCAGATATCATCATTATGTCGATCTGGCTGGATTCAAGGAATTGAATTAGCTCCAAACGGTGCTGGCTTAAGCCGTTGGCGTTCCAGTGGCATATCTTGAGACAACTCATGGTCTGGATAGCAATGTTTGGAGTAACATCGATTGATTTTTCATCATTTCTTGCATCATTGTTTGCATTGAGTTCATGAATTGGTTCATATTCTGAATTAATGTTTGAAGCAAATGTTCAAGGGTACTTGGCTGTTGGGTGGGCAGTGAGTGTTTCTGCTCATTATTTACATTGCTTTGTTGGTGTGGGTTTTGTTTTAACACGCTAGCGTATGAATTTGTTTGATTCTTGTTTGGGATTGCAGAGAAGAATTGTGTTGCATCAATATTTTATCTCTTACTTGAGTTGGCTATCTGAGTTTGCTCAACTGGTTTTAGAGGTTGATTGCTAGCGGAGAAATTTAGCTTTAGGGTTGTATATACTGGGCAACCTCTATAATTTGCGGTGTGATTACCTCCACAATTGTTGCATTTTTTCATGCTAGCATTGCCTTTAGATTTGTAGATTTGCATATGTTTGATTTATGGAGATCTCCACAAATCACACAAACAGCTGGCAGGTTACAATATGTCTTAGTATGTCCATATTCTTGGCAGTTACTGCGCTGAGGAGGTCCAGTTCTCTTATGGGGTTCTTCGATTGTGATTTTGCGATGCAATAAATATCGAATTTTATATATGGGGTGTACTTCACCTTTTTTTTAGGGGTTTTGTTTCAGGCTGAAGCTCAATACGATATAACGGTTGAGGTATATTGCTCTTGTTGAGAATGTTGAATACTGTTTTGGCTTGAAACCCTTCTTCCTGAAGGGCAAGTTTGATTTCGTTAATATCAACGTTGGGTTCGACGCCTTTGAGTACAACGATTAAGCCCTTACTACTTTTTAGCTGATATGTGTAGTAATTCTTTTTTACAGCATCAAATTCCGCAATTACCTTGCGATAATGAGTTTCGCTGTAGATTTGCACTTTCGTTTCCTCAATTTCCTCAACGTGGAAATTCTTTGGTCCTATAAGACTTGTAATTCTAGAAATCAACTTATCTGAGTTGTGTTCTCTTAAGAAAATGGGTGGGGGATTGAAATTTTTCTTGGAGATAATATTTTCGTCACTTTCATCACCTGAAAGCAGAGCGTATCTATTTTCCGAACTAATAGGGGCAGTGTTCTGAATTTTTGTTGAATTCATTTGTTTTGTGGACTTCTTTTTCGCTTTACTACAGTAATGTAGAGATCAATTAAAGTTTGAACAGCAACTGGTTCTTTATTAGTCATCGCACTAGTTGCTTTAACTACTGGGTCATGCACTTCAGTAGAAAGGCCGTTATTTGTTTGCTTTGATGTTGTAGCTGTTGGTGTTACAGCAGGAGAAGCGCATTGTACACTCCACGGTATAGAGGGAGATAGTATATCACGAGAGAACAAATTATTTTTTTTGTCTGTATTTATTGTTGTTGCAAATTTTGATGTAGTGTTAGAGAGAGGAATATGTGCAGGCAAAAGATTTGCACTGTTACTTTCACTTGTGCAGTGTGTATCAACTGATTTTTTTGATAATGCACTTCTCGGGGGGGTTTGCGCGGGTGATTGCAAATTATTGTTTACACACACATTAACAGGGGATTGCCGTTGCCGGAGAGGAGAGCGCTGAACACTCATATTACAAACAAAATGTTTGCAAACGATATTATTTTTTTTTTCTTTGATTTTATTGTTCTTTTTGCTTATTTGTATAAACAATAAAAAACCACAGAAATAACTCCTTGAGTTTACTTAGCGTCTTTTCGCAATATATTAAATTTTTTTTTTACCGAAATCAATCAGTCCACTCTTATTGGAGACTTTTTACCATCTTAGTTAGTGATGAGTGATTTTTCACTATCGGTGATTTATACACCGTTATTGAAAAATCGCTATAGTGATTTCTACTGCTAGTCTACAGAAACAGTGGTTGGTTGGTTTGCAGTTAGTGGTCAGAATCGCTATAGTGATTTCAACAGTTAGTTAACAGTAATAGTGATTGGTGATTTTTGTACTAATATGATGTTTCGCAGTTAGTGTTCAGAAGTAGCGAATGATATTTTTTGAACATTTTTCTACTCACGAGATATTATGCACAAATTGCTTCACAAACTTTCACGACTACAAAAATTGCAGCAGCCTTCTTTCTCATGTAGAAGAAGTTATCATCTGTTTCTTCATAAACTGAAAAATCCTATCAAAACTAGTTCCAAGTCAACCACTGCAGCAACCCGACTTGCGCTATCAGTTGAAGTTTCTTACCAGTTGTGTGATCTTCAGCGGCATGCTATTGTGTACGACAAACGCATATATTATACATCACGACATCTCACTTTGCCGTAAATCTGACATCTTGTCGAAGGATTTCATAATTCTGTAATGAAATTGGAGGGTGCAAATTCCCGAATATTCTCTGTTCATCTTCTGATGTTTCACGCTACCATACCGAAAATAAAAGTCGGAAACATTGCTGTGTCAAATCGAACATTACAATTTCGTGCTTCCCATTATGTAGAGGCATGCTTTCTCTACGGTAATGAGCAAACATCTCGAAAAATACAATTGATGAGAGAATATCCATTGTTGAAAAGTGGGATTTGTGCGTTATTTGTATGTCAACTACGTTATGTAGAAGATAATAAACACGAACACGACTAAATATGAATTTCAAGCTCAATCGCCAATCGACTCGATTCTCGATTCTGACCGATACCGGTATTACCACGAATGAGTGAAACCAATAAGCATCATAAAAGCATAGAAATGAAGCAAGACTCGCCTAGAACACAGCGCCCAAAAGTGTTTGTTGCGTAAATTTTAATGCGATAATGGGGTCCGGCAATATTGACCTAGTCAATAGTCATTTATTCAGTTTATTAGTTGTTGAGTTTATCCTAACCGAACAAGATAATTGATCGATTTCTACGAAACGTCAATGAAACTATGAAACTTGTATGGTTTAGAAGTGTATGAATAATCCCAGGTGGTAAATTTACACTGTTTGCTACATTTTCATGCCAATCGCCAATCGGACATAACATTTCTTTTCATCGTTCATGCTCTACGAACGGAGAATATCTAATTTCTTCATACTTTAAGTGATTTAACTTAAGAGTCAGTTGAGAGTATATTTTCATTATTGCTGGGACTCTAATGGATTGTGTTAGAGCGGCATTCTTTCAGCTTTGAATCTCATTTACATGAGATCTCAACTCAAAAAATGTTTCCCAAAATTTTGTGTTTTACATTCCTTTGTATAAACGCACATCAACTCGAGACCTCCTACTCCAACCAGCCCTTATCGTTTTATTCTCAAGAAACCCTTCTTCTGAGGACTTCAAAAGGTCACAGGTTTTTTATTTTCGAAATGCCCACAGACATATCACTACTCTACAATTTAATCTACAATCTACAATCTTTTCAAAATTGTTTTTTTTTCTCAATAAAAACGCCAACATAAAGGAATACACTTAACAATCCACATTAATCCATCAATCAACCCTCAACAATCAACATAGTTCCCAGATCAACATTCAACATCACGTCTTCTCTCCTGAAATAAAAATATATAAATAAATATGTGGCAGTGATCAGCCCCGCAGTGCTCTTTGGCCGAGCTTCTCTTCCAGTACTCTTGTGCGTGTTAAATTTTGGACAGTATTAGAAGCGACCTGGTGGTCTGGTGCTGTTTTCGCACTCTCTAATGAGGGTGCCATCATGTAGCTATCTCTAATGAAGGTGACCATAATTTTTAATGGGGGTCCTTCACGTGACGACCATCGGGCAAAGAATTTGTGGCATCCGCTGGGAGACAGCTAAAGTGAGTTGCGAAAACCTCCTCGGTTAGAGGTTGTGCAGTGGGTGCCGTAGCTCAGCGGTTAATGCGTTGGCCTTCTGATTTGTAGGTCGTGGGTTCCATCCTCGGCTGAAGTATAACAAAATTTAATACCGAAAAGATTTTTCTTTCGAACGGTACCTACCCGCCGACAAGAATTGGAAATTTTTCTGGCAGTAACAATTTGCCAAAAATGCTTCTTAAAAGAGCTTTGTGACAAAACAAAGTTTAAGTGATGTCACAAGGGTTCTACCGTTCAGAATCGGCTAATATAAGTAGGTCCCTTCTAATGCTGTCCAAATTTAACACACACAACAGTATTGGGAGAGAAGCTCGGTGGTATCACAATGGGCCTTTCTGCCCTAAGTGTGTCCTCTCATAGAGACGGCAGCCGCATAACCTAACTTAACTTAGAGGTTGCGCCTTGGGCTTGGGATCCACCACATAATAACTAGCACGCAATGAAAAATCAAACCGTGCCTCGGATAAGTACTACCACTTTAATTTGACGACCCCTTCAAACAAAATAAGGACCACAAATTACGGATATGCATCTGGAATGTCCGGTCCCTCTATAGAGAAGGTGCCTCTATCCGGCTGGTTGCTGTCCTCGAAAAATACAAGGATGATATCACCGCACTTTAGGAAATACGATGGACGGGACAGGGTCGTTCTAAAAGACCATCCTGTGATATCTACTACGCGGAATCCAAACTCGGGTGTGGATTTGTTGTCAGTAAGAGACTGCGACATCATGTCTCGCAGTACACACCAGTGAACGAACGGCTGGCAACAATGGTATGAAGACAAAATTTTTGTCCACAGATGAGAAGGAAGGTGCGACTTCAATGCCAGGGTGGGCAAGGAAGGTCCAACTGTCGGAAAATTCAGCCTCCACCAGAACAGCCCCGATAACTGAACAAGGCTGATCGACGAAACATGGTAATTAGTAGTACCAGATTTCAGAAACTCGACATCCATAAAGCGACATGGCTGCCTCCAGATCAACGAACGAAGAACCAAACTGATGAAGTGACGGAAGGCATGATCCGTGGTGCCAACAACGACTGTGATCATTACCTTGTTGCAGTTAAGGTGCGAACACGTTTATGTGCCGCAAAGAACAAATGAAGTCCCACACAGAGAAAGCTTGATGTCAATAAGCTACAACCACCAGGGACAGCAAATGTTTTAACACTCGATTATCTGATCTGCTTATGCAAATTCGAAGATCTAAAACTCTGCAAGAAAGAACACTCTACATTAAGTTAATACATAGAATGCATACAAGTATGAAACCCAACGTACAAAACATTGATACACAAGATTGAAATTTCCAGGCTAAGCAAAATGCATATTACTAAAACACATACAAAGACAAAATGCTATTAAAAAATTTAATTAATAACATTTTGACCAATTGAGATAGAATGCATATCAATGCGGCTCCTGTACAATAACATAAGACCGACACTCTAAAAAATAATAAGGCAATCATATATACGAGAATCAAATTACAGACAGAATGCATATAACACCAACAAATTCACAAGTATGAGAATTTTTTTGGCATGAACTACCCGACCTAACTAAGAAAACAATAAATTTTGGAAAATTTTTCTTTATTTCTCAACATAATCTCCTTTTAGCTCTATACACTTTTCCCAGCAATATTCTATAGCTTCGATACCCTGTTTATAGTATGAACTGTCTAGTTCATTAAAATAGCCATCTACTGCAGACTCCACCTCTTCATTCTTAGCAAATCTTCTGCCATATAGAAATAGAAAATAATCCGGAGGTGTATTTTCTTGATGAAAGACGCCGTTGATTGTTTTTCCTTTTTGAAGATAATCAATAAAAATTATACAACGTGCATCCCAAAAAACAGACGCCATAACCTTGCCAGCAGATAGAACTGTTTTCGCCTTCTTTGGATACGGTTCTCCCCTTTCAGTCCACTGTTTTGACTGCTGTGTTGACTGCTCCTTTCTCTCAGGTGTGAAGGTGTGGACCCATGTCTCATCGCACTCTATAGAAACATCTTCACGACGTTGTTTTTGTTCTATTGTGATCAAACGCAGCACCCATCTTGCACAGCTTTTTCATCCCGAAATTTTCAGTTAATATACGATGTATAGCACTTTTTGAGATGCCTGTAATTTCACCTAGCTTACGCACCTTCAGTCGACGATCATCCAATACCATTTTATGGATTTTCTTAACCGTTTCTGGCATGGCCACCTCAATTGGTCGACCACTACGGTGTTCGTCTTGGCAGCTCGTACGACCTCGTTTAAACTCTGCCACCCAATATTTTATGGTCGTAAACGTAGGAGAAGACTCCTCAAGAGTAGAATCTATATCGGCTTTACTATTCGTTGGACTGAGACCTTTCAATTGAAACTATTAAATTACATAACGGTGACAAATTTTTTCCATGTTTACAAATTCACTGATGTTAAATTTCGATGGCTCCAACAAAAATACTAAACAACGTGGCGCCTTGAAACTTAATACATATGTTTTATAAGGTTGCCATTTTTCACCTATATGTCAGATCGGGTAGTTCCTGGACCGCCCTCATATATACATGTATATATTTATATATATTGATATTATAAGTGACCTTCTGAAGAAATGGCAATGAATTGACCACTGAGGAAATTGCAATTTCTTCAGAAGTTCTGTATTCAAAAACATTGTAATAAGGAGGCCATATAAACTGAGAGAACTTCAGTAATTTGGTCAGTTGAGATAAGAAGATTGTTCCAAATTTGTGAAGTGTTCGAGTATAAGATATTGTAATACTGCGATCGTCACGATCCTGCACATCAAAGTGTGAACATAGTCAAGTACAAGTTGTGAAAAGTAAAAAGTGCCAATACTCGTAAAAACCTTAAAGGAAAAATACCATACTGTAGTACTGAAATCATTTGGATGCAAAGTGCAAAAACGGTTAGTCTTCGGAATTAAGGGTATTTACAATAAGTGTCGTGACCTTCTAGAGAAAAAACCGCAACGCAATTTTTAACGCAGTATTATAATTCCATTGGTCCGTAGGACATAATATCAATTTGTGCTCCAGGCTAATATCTGATGGAGGTTAACATCCCCTTAGATATTGCAATTCAGGAAGTCATCACTCTTGTGTGGGATTTAATTAAGCGATACAGCAGTTACGAGCAATACAAACTCCTGAAATCGAAAGTACAACACAGCAAAATAGCAGCACTAGGCTAGGAGCTATAAGCCTCCTAAAAACGCAGGGTGAAGCGATTCTAACCTAAAAGACACCTCTTCCGAATACATCCGAATACACCGGACACCAAGCACTACTCTAGGAACTAGAGACTTTCTTCTCTAATGCCTGTTATGAACCAATGCTGAGAATCCATATGCTTAGAAAGAAAGGTACGTTAGATGAACTACTCAATGAAGCTCTAATCACAAATAGCTTGCTTAAGAGAGGACAACGATACAATCAGAGTAAGTTATCGACTAACATTTGTTTCGGAACAGCACTAAGTCCTTGTCCTTAAAACCAATGTGAAGGTTACTAGACCCAAATAGGTAATATAGTGACAATTCGCTAGAATGATAATAGTTCGTTGCCAAGTATGCGTAGAAATACTTTGAATAATCCACAGAAGGGTTTTGAGAGAAACCAAAAGAAGGTTCCCACCAGAGGTACCAGAGACGATTGATTCAAAAGGAAAAATGCGCCGAAAGGATTGCAGAGTGTTTCAAACGCAAAGAGTTGGAGAAGTCTCAGGAAAAATACGGGGAGCCTAGGTACGGCCAAGAGACAGGGATCCCCTGAAATCATGTGAAATGTACGTCAACAGTAGTAGAAGATGTTAGTCATGCATCTACAAAGATTGTTAACACAGCTCTCTAATATGAGAGTAGGGTAACAGAAGGTGTTAGTCACGCGTCTTTGCAGATAGTTGACACATTTTCCATATCAAATAGCATTAACCATAAGTATGGTATTAGAGTATCTAGCCGGATTTAAGAAAAAACCTCAGTGGTGATTCAGAGGATGTTCACCACTTTAGGATCAATTGCAGCTACATTTAGTATCCAAAGAGAACCGTTCGGTTATCAATACTATGTAACGCGTGCCTTTATTTTCCAGCTGAGGTATCACTCAGCTAGCCAGGGTGGACAAGAGGGCAGCGAAAAACTCTTGTTGTAGGAGGAAGACCGAATTACATATAATACTTACTGACAAGTTGACAGTAATATTACCGACACCAAACTGTTCGGTTCGGATGGTATACTTTTCGTGGTACAATTCCTACTTTTTACTATATTTAATACAAAATGCAGTTCGTAAATTAAACGAAAAAGAGAATTCTAAGTATAAAAGAATTATGCAATTCAGACTATAAAATTATTAAAATACCCTACTCGTATCCGACATAAAGAAGGAACCAAAGTTCTAGCTGGTTGCTCCTGGATTTTAAGTGGTAAAAGTGACTACTTAGGCAGAGCAGAAGGCTCGCAGTTGACTACCTGAAGCACCCGTATTTGGGTTCACTTTAGGGCAAGTACTCTTATGACGTGCACCGTATATGGTGCTGCTTCTAAAGAGCACTCGTTGCCGATAAATCACTCAACGGGTCATTATTGCAATGATCTTGCAACTGAAGAAAGAAGATCATCACCATACTATGCATAACGTGATTATCATTAGCTAAAATGGGTTATAGTATATTTATAAAAATGCGTGGTCAGTGTTATAGTACCTCAATGTATGATTATGAAATAATTTAGCAACCATATACAATAAAAAGAAAAAGAACCAAAAAAAAATGAAAACCAAAATAAGCAATAACAATGCATACATAATATTTAACGCATGCAAAATGTTTACAACAAGTATTAAATATAAATAATAATGATGACCTAATAAGAAAAAGTTGTAATTATGACCTACTGAAGAAATTGCAATTTCTTTAGAAATTCTTTTATGGAAAAACGCGGTTAAATTGTAAATTAGGCTAAAAAACTAAGAGAACTTCTAAAATGAAGTCAGTCAATCTAGATAAGTAGATAACTCGAAGAGCGAGTTAGTGTGGATAATAAAATAAGAGTTAAAGGAAGAATTAAATATCCTAATAAAATTAAAAGTTACATTGTGAAGGATTTAACATTCTATAAAGTGTTCCAAAAAAAAACAAGAAAACCACAAGTGAAAAGAAAAAAGATTGACTAATTGGTTCGTGCAAGAGCTACAGTTTGGAAGAAGAGAAAAAGGGTAAGTCCTAGGAAATAAGTTACCTAAGAAAAAGTTACGGTTAGTATCTCCTTAGATATTGCAATTCAGGAAGCCACCTCTTTCGTGTGGGATTTAGTTCAGCAACATAGCACTTAAGAGCAATACGATCTCATAAAACCCAAAGTAAAACGACAAAGTATTAGCACCAGGTGAGGAGCTAGAAGCCACATTAGCACAACTAACAGATCTTTTAAAAACACAGGGTGAAGCAAGTTTAGTCGTGAAGGACAATTTGGACGCAGTATGAAGGTACTTACGAACCCGCAGTCAGTTTAGTAGACTAGTTCCAGTACTCACTGGAGCTGAGTTAAAAAAATTTGAGAACAGAAGTCTATCAATTTATCTCTGGCTGTGAATTAGCCAGTAAAGGAATAAAACCAGAGGAGTTGGAAGACTTCATATCCTGCATAAAGCAACGTCTATAAGAAGATGCGTTTAATTTGGTATTGGGGAAAAATTTGCCAATTTGGAAAAGTTATATACACTTTTAAGGAACACATACCTAAAAATAATCCAGCTAGAACACATCACTCACCAAATCCAGTTTCAACGGCAATTACCACAGGAAAGCATAAGTGCATTCGCAAGAAAATTAGACGAACAAAAACCGGTGCAACTCAGTTTGTCAAAGTCTAATATGGGGAGAAAGGGAGACCAATCACTGCTGCATGAGCTAGAAACGTCCACAAAGAAATCGTTTGTAACAGGCCTTAGTGACTCAATACTTAGAGCACATATGTTAAGCAAGAAAGGCACGTTAGAGGAACTAGCAGAGGAGGCCTTAAATACGAGTATCCTGCTCGAAAGAGGGCAACAGCACTATCAACTCAAAGTGAAAGCCATCGTAAGTCTCAATACACTATTCAATTCTTATGAAGCTTGCAAGACCCAAACAGGTAGCATAGTAGCATTCCACCACAACAGGAATAATAAGGTGCCATTTAAGGCGATTCAGTACCCAGAGCATAAAGTATATCTCCAAAACAGCCAAAGGAAAGTTCCTACCTGTTCCATCTGCGACAAGAAGGGACACACCAGGGACGAATGTTTACAAAGGAAAAATACGCCCTTCTGTATTAAATATAAGCAATATGGGCAAGAGTTCAATCTATCTTGTAGGTCGTTCACTAACGATACAAAGACGCAAGGGAATTATACTCCAAAAACAGGGCATAGTAAGAGAAGCCAGGAAAATGTAGGGCCTAAACGGAGTATTCCCGAATCTGTTGCCCGAATGTTTCTTTTACAGGAAGCCCGGACACAGGATTGCCGACTGTTACAAACGCAAAGAGTTGGAAAATACTCAGGGAAACTACGGAAGGTCCAGGTACGGCCAATAAACAGGGAACCCCAAAAGTTTGCTAAAAAGAGGACAGCTGAAATGGAAGGTGTCAGTCATGCGTCTTTAGAGATTGTTGACACACCCTCCACGTCAAATAGTAGGATGTGGAAATTGGTACTCAGGTGTCCAACTTGAAAAGCTGTCACCCAAGACACACACACACAATCGTATAAAATATCCTAGACACACACCTACAACAATCGGGTTGTGTCTATGAAATATCATAGACACAACCCGATGGCGTCATTGCACCTCTATGTCAGAACCCCTCAATCACAACTACTGATAAATATGTATTGCACAATTATGGGAAATATGTCGCGAGGCAAAATTTACTCTTGTCCATATATGCTTGTCTTTTTGATGGAGATATTCTTTCTGTTGGTTCTTGTTTTTATCGGTTGTACGTAAGCTCTCATCGATATTTTTCTGTTTTTTTTCAACATTCTGAATTAATTGAGGAAACCCTTGATGAAATCAGTAGCTTATGCTTCTGTATAGTTAGATTAGTATAGATTGATGGTTTTCAATAGTTCACTTTATGTAAACTTTGATTGTGGTTTTTGTATACACATATTGTGCTCATCTTCACGGACAATAGTTTCCAGTATGGGTTTTGTGTATACCATAATGCCAAGCAATATTCTGCAGTGAGTAGCTCAGTGGTTAGTGTGTTGGCCTTCTGATCTGTAGGTCGTGGTTGAATCCCCGGCTGATGCATAACAAATTAATATAGAAAAGATTTTTCTTCCGAACCGTACCCACCTGTCGGCAATCAATTGGCATTTCTTCCGACAGTAACAACTCTTGTAGTCACGTAATTTATATTACATTATATTTGAGTGTAGTGAAAAAATATGAAATACATAAATATTATAAAGTTTTTGAAATTTGCGATCTTCTTATTGTTTATAAAGCAGCAACATCCACACACACAGACACATTATCATCAAGCACCAATTGCAACAACATCATCAACATCATCAACATCAACATCAGCGCAACCGACGTTGAAAGTTCACCCGCGGAAAACTCCCTCACTTAAACAAATATATGCCGTGAGTGCCAATATACGGTTAATTACACTAATAATATCAATATTTAACACATATTTAATTAGAGAACTAATTTATTTCTTATATTTTCCAGATTGGATCTAAGTGGTTGCATCCAAAACAATAACCCTTTTAAGCAAATTATTTAAATAGCAAAAATACTAATATTTATTTCCTTTTCCAGATGTAAACCGGTGCTGCATATTTAACAGAAAAGATGAAATTCGTTGAGGCACCGCAGATGCAGCAAATTTTATTAAGTTAATATTTATTACAATTTTTTTGATATTTTTTAATTGTAAATATATAACATTTTAAATATAATATTTTAACATTATTATAATCAAAACACACACATAAGTAAGTAAGTATAATCAAAAGAAATGTAATTTCACTACTTTTCGTTTGCGAATAATAGGTTCATCCACCTTAAGCATAGCATAAAGTTTTCGACTGCTTCTGGGCTTATGTTATTGAAGGCCCCCTCAATATCTAGAAAGGTGACCAGGCTATATTCTTTGCAGTGCATAGATGTTTCGATGATCTGTACAAGTGAGTCTGTCTCAACGGATTTGCTTTTGTTATATGCATGTTGCAATGAAGAGATATTCTTAGCATCTATGGAGCTCCTTAAATGCACATCAATTAGCCGTTCAAGGGTTTTTAACAAGAAGGATGATAGACTTATAGGTCTGAAATCACTTGGCTTTGAGTGAGACGTTTTACCGCTTTTATGAATAAACATCACGTTTACTTTTAACCATGTCTTGGGGACATAGCATAAGAGGGCGGTCCCAGAACTACGCGACCTAACAAAGAAAAAACAACAAATTTGGGAATAATTTTCTTTATTTCACAACATAATCGCCTTTTAGCTCTATAGAAATTACCCCCCGATATTCTATAGCTTCGATACCTTTTTATAGTATGAACTGTCTTGCTCATTACAATAGGCATCTACCGCAGGCTCCACCTCTTCATTGTTTGCAAATCTTCTACCACCAATCCACTTTTTCAAATTTGGAAATATAAAATAATCCGAATAAGCTAAATCTAGCAAATAAGGTGCGTGCTGGCAATTCGAGCTTTAACTCATTGATTGTGGCCACCGCAATAGTGGATGTGTGAACTGGTGTATTGTCTTGATGACACAACACTTTCTTTTTCGCCAATTGCCGCATTTTTTCTTCAACTTCATCATTTAAACCCTGCAACAAATTAGCATAATACTCCCTGTTGATTGTTTTTCCTCTTTGAAGATAATCAATAAAAATTATCCCGCGTGCATCCCAAAAAACGATTCTCCCCTCTCAGTCCACTGTTTTACTGCTCCTTTCTCTCAGGTGTGAACCCATATCTCATCCATAATTACTAATCGACGCAAAAACTAGGCTTTATTACTGTGAAACATCGCCAAACACTCTATAGGAACATCTTCACCACGTAGTTTTTGTTCTATTGTGAGCAAACGCGGCACCCATCTTGCACACAGCACACAGTAGAATCTAGTTCGGCTTTAATATTCGTTGGACTGAGGCCTTCCAAATGAAAGTATTGAATTACATAACGGTGACCAATTTTTTCCATGTTTACCAATTCACCGAGGCCGTTAACTTTCGATGGCTCCAAAAAAATAGTACTAAACAACGTGGCGCCTTGAAACTTAAAACCAATGTTTTATAAGGTTGCCACTTTTAACCAAAGTAATTTTTTTTAAACTACTGCCGCCATCTATTTTTAGGTCGGGTATTGACCCCAAGGTCTAGATCCATAATGTTTTGTTAATTAGTAGGGTCACTTCAAAGAGGATATGACAGAGAGTCACATCCTGCTAGGGTAGTCAAATAGAGGCTAGCGCCGTATATAAGGCTACAGCTGTTTTGCGCATATTCTGACCCTGCAAAGAAAAATGCAGATTTGCAAATACGCAGACGCCCGAACTTGCACCCTTGCTTGACTCCAAGCTTAACTCCAAGCCAAGAACAACGGGTAAATGGGGTCCTATACCTGCAAACGAACAATTAGTGGGAAATAGATCTACAACCAAAATTAACTTTATGGATGTACAAAGCGGTTGTATGTCCAATCCTATCATACTGCTCAGTTGTTTGGTGGAAAGTCTTGGACAGAGCTTATACCGTCAACTACAGAAGGAGCCTCACCACCCTGAGCGAACGGCACAATGTTTCCCTGATCTGGGTCCTGGGACTTGGGAATATAGAAGGAATTGAAAAAGCTAACGAACTGGCTGGAACGGGATCTGCCATGCGAGAAAGTCTTGCAGAACCGACCATTGGGTGCCGTTAAAAGAGTTATAGACACTAAATACCTCCAAATAGCGGATTGTAGATGGAAAGGTCTTACAACTTGTAAGACCAGAAGGTCACTATGGCCTGGATACAATATCAAACAAACAACATCGCTGATAAACAGGAATCGTGGGGATGTCTCCAGACTGATGGCAGTCATAATTGGCTTCTGGCTCCTATGAGAGCAAACAGCCAGAATGGGAATTTGTCATAACGTTCACTGTCTCAGCTGCAACCAAGCAGAAGAAAAGGAAACTGTTTCCCATTTCCTCTGCGAATGCACATACTCTCTGGAGACAGAGTATGGATACCTTCAACAACTTCGAAGAGTTAGTGGAAACGAACATCAACGACCTTCAGAGGTTTCTAAGCCGCACGGACTAGTTGGATTCATGGAATGAGTAACCACTTTAACCAGCCAACCAACCAAAACCTCAACCATTTCTTGTTTGAATTTTTACATGTGCAATTATTTTGAAATATATATATTTCTTATCATTTGCATTTTAAAGATCATTCGAATATGTTATCATTACAAACATATTCGAGAGTTCATTCGAAAATATGGTGACATTATAACAGAGTCGCATTGGACAAAAGTACAAAGTACTTATATAAAATGTTCAAAAAGTCGGATTCATAGAATCGAAATATGGAATTCATATTTCCAATTGTCCTTGGAGCAATGATAAACAACTGTTGGACCTGATTCTTGATCCTGTTATACCTTCGAAAAGAATGCTTGGATATGGAAAAATTGATGACGGAAAACAAACGAACGAACAACTTAATTCAAGAATGAGAATGAAATACATAATAACACAATTACATTAGTATACATTATTATTAATTATAAAATTTATTTTAAAATAAAACTTTAAATTCATACAATTAACAAAACTATTATATATTAATATACTCTGTGTTTTGTTCTCTCAACCTAAAGGATCTGATACCTTGCTCGTATCTTCTCAACATCATCGGTTTTTTTTTTGAGTTGCTCTATCAGAATCCTCAATCATATATATTTCTTCAGTTGAACTATTAATCTTCTCAGTAATGTTCTTCTACGTTTGGATGTGAAATTCCCATCAATGTAATCGATCCGACAATCACTTCAATTTGTACATGTTCCTTTATAGTAAACATGAAACTTGTATCAAGTATGGCTTCAGGTTGCTGTGCACCTCTTGACATAGTAAACAATAATGTGCTAATCCCATCTTTAGGAATCAAATAGATTTTTAAGTATTCCTGAACAACATCCAACCACCCTTGCATATACAATACTTGTCACCCTCCATTACTTTTTGAATCCAAAACATTTGTTATTTACCAAGATCGTTAAAGTCCAACTCAAATTAAAGCTTACGGACTCAACACACCATTATTTATATACCGGACATCAACCCCTTATCAACGTTCCTCTCATCAATTGTCACCCAAGCATCAAACCACGATCACACTTAAAGCTTTACATCAAACCACAACTTGAAAAGCTGTCACCCAAGACACACACCAACAATCGAATAAAATATCCTAGACACACACCTATAACAATCGGGTTGTGTCTATGAAATATCATAGACACAACCCGATGGCGTCATTGCACCTCTATGTCAGAACCCCTCAATCACAACTACTGATAAATATGTATTGCACAATTATGGGAAATATGTCGCGAGGCAAAATTTACTCTTGTCCATATATGCTTGTCTTTTTGATGGAGATATTCTTTCTGTTGGTTCTTGTTTTTGTCGGTTGTACGTAAGCTCTCATCGATATTTTTCTGTTTTTTTTCAACATTCTGAATTAATTGAGGAAACCCTTGATGAATACAGTAGCTTGAGCTTCTCTATAGTTAGATTATTCGGATAAATTCGATATTTGTATCATTTTGTCTTTTTAAATTAAATGTTGGTATAGTTTGCTCGTAGTTTGTTGATGTAGTTTTTAGGATGGTTGATTGATGGTTTTCAATAGTTCACTTTATGTAAACTTTGATTGTGGTTATTGTATACACATATTGTGCTCATCTTGACGGACAATAGTTTCCAGTATGGGTTTTGTGTATACCATAATGCCAAGCAATATTCTGCAGTGGGTAGCTCAGTGGTTAGTGTGTTGGCCTTCTGATCTGTAGGTCGTGGTTGAATCCCCGGCTGATGCATAACAAATTAATATCGAAAAGATTTTTCTTCCGAACCGTAGTCACGTAATTTATATTACATTATATTTGAGTGTAGTGAAAAAATATGAAATACATAAATCAACATCAGTGCAACCGACGTTGAAAGTTCACCCGCGGAAAACTCCCTCACTTAAACAAATATATGCCGTGAGTATCAATATACGGTTAATTACACTAATAATTTCAATATTTAACACATATTTAATTAGAGAACTAATTTATTTCTTATATTTTCCAGATTAGATATAAGTGGTTGCATCCAAAACAATAACCCTTTTAAGCAAATTATTTAAATAGCAAAAATACTAATATTTATTTCCTTTTCCAGATGTAAACCGGTGCTGCATATTTAACAGAAAAGATGAAATTCGTTGAGGCACCGCAGATGCAGCAAATTTTATTAAGTTAATATTTATTACAATTTTTTTGATATTTTTTAATTGTAAATATATAACAATATATAATCAAAAGAAATGTAATTTCACTACTTTTCGTTTGCTTATAATAATGTTAAAATCGAATTTTGTAACTTTTATCTAAAAGTAATATTGTATTCATATTGTAATTTAATCAAATTTTATATTGTATATATGTAAATATTTTTTTATTTGAATTATTTAAAAAATCATCTAAATTAATATAATCACTAATATTATTACTATTATTATTATTATTAGTACTCTTCCATCATCGTTATTATTATTGTTGTTAATAATATTAATATTTAAAAAAAAAAATAAAGAATTTGACATTTTAAATTGTGTTAATAAATTAAAATGTTTATCAAAAATGCAACCCTGCGCCGGCTGACGAGGGAAATAAGAGAAGTATAGCTATATGTTTTCTTTATGACGTAGCTGAATGAGAGCGACAGGAATGGGTGATCACACGTGCAAGGGGAAAGTGGTTAGTTTTGTCCCAGCGCCTATACAAAGTTACCCACTATTTTAACCACTTTAGAGGGTTATGCTGTCCACATATTAACCAGATAATTACCCAGTTCTGGCTAGCAGGGTCCCGTGTAAGTATCTCACTCACACTATTTCCCTTAATTTTTACATAGTCGCGAGCGCCGGCAGTTGCAATATTCGATTACACATACATACAGACTCTACACAAAACAACACAATTGTTTGTGTTGAATATTATATTATCAGTTGTACGGTAAATTTGACACAATTTGCGCATGTTAGTTAGTTTTTTTTTTTTTTCTAACAAGCTTTTTTTATTGGATCTTTCTAAATTACTTAGAAACTAACAATAAGTAATCAAATCTTACAAACTAACTAAAATTATGTGATATTCCCAATGTTCCATCACAATTTGTTGAGCCGCGAGGTATAGCAATTTCACAGCATATTCAGTGTGTCTTTTCTTTTTAATCGACGATTCCCCGTGCTCAGCAACAATTGCCTAGCAAGGTGATTCGGATGATTGTGTAATTTTTGAATGTAGCTTCTGCAGGACATTGCAACTTCCTCAGAAATTGTGGGTATATTTAAATTTAGATGGATGTTAACGTTCCTCATATACCAAGGCGCGTTTACAATAATTCGCAGACACTTGGATTGTATTCGCTGATATTTTTCGATATTTGAGGGAGATGCGGTGCCCCAAAACTGAATACCATAAGTCCAAATTGGCTTCAGGATTGCTTTATATAGTAGCACTTTGTATTCAAGATTCAACTTTGATCTTTTGTGTAACAGCCACCATAACTGATTCATTTTAAGCTTGATCTGAGTTTTCTCTATGTGATTTTTCCATGTCAGCCTTCTGTAGAGGTGAATACCCAAGTACTTTGTTTAGGAACATTGTGGAACTGATTGGCCATTAATATTAAGTGGGGGACATGTATCTAGCCTTAGCGTGAAGTTTACATGTACGCTCTTTGATTCATTTACTTTTATACGCTATTTTGCTAGCCAGATTTCGAGAGAATCGACATGATTCTGCTGGAGTTTAGTAGCTTCTATGGGGTTAAAGCGAGAGCACAATATTGCCGTATCATCAGCAAAGGTCGATATGAATGTATAGTTATTGTTGGGCATATCTGAAGTGTATAAGAGATACAGTAAGGGGCCCAAAACGCTTCCTTGAGGAACACCAGCGTGAATATCCAATGGATTTGTTGTGTAATCCTTGTGATGTACGAGAAATTGTCTATTCGTGAGGTAGCTACTAAGCAATGAAGAGACATTTGCAAGCAGTAATAGTTTGAGTTTGTAAATAAGGCCATCGTGCAATACTTTTTCGAAAGCTTGAGTGATATCAAGAAAGACAGCTGAGCAATACTTTTTTTCTTCAAAAGTGTTCCTTATCAGAGTTACAATGCGGTGGACTTGTCCTATTGTGCCGTGCTGTTTTCTAAATCCAAACTGATGTTGGGGAATTAGTTGGTTGAGATTAATAAATGGAGTTATATTCATGACAAGTAGCTTTTCGAATACTTTAGAGAGTAGAGGCAGGAGGCTGATAGGTCTGTACGATGCAACTTTTGAGGTTCTTTTCCTGGTTTTGCTATCATAATAATTTTTGAAGTTTTCCAGCATTTGGGATAGTGTTTAATACGAAGGATAGCATTGAAAATGTGCATGAGATGAATTACTGAAGCCGGAGGTAGCTCTTTTATTCTTTTACCGGTATTAAATCTTTATAAATTGCTTTGAATGTGTCCTTTTTTAATTTTGAGCGTTATTGAGCAAGGTTGAGAAGTTAATTTTGGTAATGAGGACTGTGAAGAGGGTGGATTGGGTGTAAACACACTTTTTAGGTGGTTTGCAAAAGCCAAACCCTTCTCACAGTTGCTTCTAGCCCAATTACCGTCACTCAAACGGATGGGGGAATCAGTGAGAATTGGCCGATTTAAGTTTTTTGCTGATTTCCACAAAGAGTAGTCTGACGCTTCACCAGGTGTTAATTTCGCTATGTGCTCTTCTAACTCTTTGTTGTTTTTATTTTTTAGGGCTTGCTTTAACTTTCGAGTGCAGTGCTGTAGCTGTGTTTTCAGATTCGGTGATCTCAATTCTTGCCATTGTCGTCGGAGTCTTCTTTTCTGTCTTCTTTTCTGTTGCTTGCATACCTTTGTGCAGGTGGCTGAGCTGAGAGCTAATGAGAGCAGCTGGTTGAATTTTTCGAGTGCTGAGTCTACATCGTGTCCATTTCTTAATACAGTACTCAGAGGAAGATGGGAATTTATTTATTTCTTGAATTTTAACCAGTCTATTTTCTTTATAAAGCAATTGCATTGGAGGCTTGGTGATTTTATAGATATTACCGTGGGTGAGTGGTCAGATGATAGATCATAATTACACTCTGTGGAGATATTTTCCATCTGCAAACCTTTGGCGACTCCAAAGTCTATGAGATCGGGTATTTTCCTCTTGTCCGTCGGCCAATATGTCGGTTGACCATTTGAAATAACATCGTAGCCGTGGTTAGTGATGATTGAACATAGTCTTCAGCCTTTTGGAGTTATTAAGCGGGAGCCCCAGTGAGTGTGTTTGGCGTTCAAATCGCCAGCAACCAAGAATTTGCTACCAAGAGTTGAGAAAAATTCTTTATATTGTTGTTCGGTAATACTGTATCTTGGGGGACAGTATATAGCAGATATTACTAGCTTAGAGATGTATTCTTCCAGACATGTAGATGTTGCTTGCAAGTAGACGCTACCGAAATCTTCGAGAATATGATGTTTTATTCTGCTTTTTATCATTATGGCAGTTCCTCCGCGTGCCTTACCATGCGGATGATTTGTGGTGTACAGTTTGTAATATGGTATTTGGTAGCAATTTTTGTCAGTGAAATGGGTCTCAGATATCATCATTATGTCGATCTGGCTGGATTCAAGGAATTGAATTAGCTCCAAACGGTGCTGGCTTAAGCCGTTGGCGTTCCAGTGGCATATCTTGAGACAACTCATGGTCTGGATAGCAATGTTTGGAGTAACATCGATTGATTTTTCATCATTTCTTGCATCATTGTTTGCATTGAGTTCATGAATTGGTTCATATTCTGAATTAATGTTTGAAGCAAATGTTCAAGGGTACTTGGCTGTTGGGTGGGCAGTGAGTGTTTCTGCTCATTATTTACATTGCTTTGTTGGTGTGGGTTTTGTTTTAACACGCTAGCGTATGAATTTGTTTGATTCTTGTTTGGGATTGCAGAGAAGAATTGTGTTGCATCAATATTTTATCTCTTACTTGAGTTGGCTATCTGAGTTTGCTCAACTGGTTTTAGAGGTTGATTGCTAGCGGAGAAATTTAGCTTTAGGGTTGTATATACTGGGCAACCTCTATAATTTGCGGTGTGATTACCTCCACAATTGCTGCATTTTTTCATGCTAGCATCGCCTTTAGATTTGTAGATTTGCATATGTTTGATTTATGGAGATCTCCACAAATCACACAAACAGCTGGCAGGTTACAATATGTCTTAGTATGTCCATATTCTTGGCAGTTACTGCGCTGAGGAGGTCCAGTTCTCTTATGGGGTTCTTCGATTGTGATTTTGCGATGCAATAAATATCGAATTTTATATATGGGGTGTACTTCACCTTTTTTTAGGGGTTTTGTTTCAGGCTGAAGCTCAATACGATATAACGGTTGAGGTATATTGCTCTTGTTGAGAATGTTGAATACTGTTTTGGCTTGAAACCCTTCTTCCTGAAGGGCAAGTTTGATTTCGTTAATATCAACGTTGGGTTCGACGCCTTTGAGTACAACGATTAAGCCCTTACTACTTTTTAGCTGATATGTGTAGTAATTCTTTTTTACAGCATCAAATTCCGCAATTACCTTGCGATAATGAGTTTCGCTGTAGATTTGCACTTTCGTTTCCTCAATTTCCTCAACGTGGAAATTCTTTGGTCCTATAAGACTTGTAATTCTAGAAATCAACTTATCTGAGTTGTGTTCTCTTAAGAAAATGGGTGGGGGATTGAAATTTTTCTTGGAGATAATATTTTCGTCACTTTCATCACCTGAAAGCAGAGCGTATCTATTTTCCGAACTAATAGGGGCAGTGTTCTGAATTTTTGTTGAATTCATTTGTTTTGTGGACTTCTTTTTCGCTTTACTACAGTAATGTAGAGATCAATTAAAGTTTGAACAGCAACTGGTTCTTTATTAGTCATCGCACTAGTTGCTTTAACTACTGGGTCATGCACTTCAGTAGAAAGGCCGTTATTTGTTTGCTTTGATGTTGTAGCTGTTGGTGTTACAGCAGGAGAAGCGCATTGTACACTCCACGGTATAGAGGGAGATAGTATATCACGAGAGAACAAATTATTTTTTTTGTCTGTATTTATTGTTGTTGCAAATTTTGATGTAGTGTTAGAGAGAGGAATATGTGCAGGCAAAAGATTTGCACTGTTACTTTCACTTGTGCAGTGTGTATCAACTGATTTTTTTGATAATGCACTTCTCGGGGGGGTTTGCGCGGGTGATTGCAAATTATTGTTTACACACACATTAACAGGGGATTGCCGTTGCCGGAGAGGAGAGCGCTGAACACTCATATTACAAACAAAATGTTTGCAAACGATATTATTTTTTTTTTCTTTGATTTTATTGTTCTTTTTGCTTATTTGTATAAACAATAAAAAACCACAGAAATAACTCCTTGAGTTTACTTAGCGTCTTTTCGCAATATATTAAATTTTTTTTTTACCGAAATCAATCAGTCCACTCTTATTGGAGACTTTTTACCATCTTAGTTAGTGATGAGTGATTTTTCACTATCGGTGATTTATACACCGTTATTGAAAAATCGCTATAGTATTAAATATAAATAATAATGATGACCTAATAAGAAAAAGTTGTAATTATGATCTACTGAAGAAATTGCAATTTCTTTCGAAATTCTTTTATGGAAAAACGCGGTTAAATTGTAAATTAGGCTAAAAAACTAAGAGAACTTCTAAAATGAAGTCAGTCAATCTAGATAAGTAGATAACTCGAAGAGCGAGTTAGTGTGGATAATAAAATAAGAGTTAAAGGAAGAATTAAACATCCTAATAAAATTAAAAGTTACATTGTGAAGGATTTAACATTCTATAAAGTGTTCAAAAAAAAAAAAAACAAGAAAACCACAAGGTGAAAAGAAAACAGATTGACTAATTGTTTCGTGCAAGAGCTACAGTTTGGAAGAAGAGAAAAAGGGTAAGTCCTAGGAAATAAGTTACCTAAGAAAAAGTTACGGTTAGTATCTCCTTAGATATTGCAATTCAGGAAGCCACCTCTTTCGTGTGGGATTTAGTTCAGCAACATAGCACTTAAGAGCAATACGATCTCATAAAACCCAAAGTAAAACGACAAAGTACTAGCACCAGGTGAGGAGCTAGAAGCCACATTAGCAGAACTAACAGATCTTTTAAAAACACAGGGCGAAGCAAGATTAGTCATGAAGGACAATTTGGACGCAGTAGTGAAGATACTTACGAACCCGCAGTCAGTTTAGTAGACTAGTTCCAGTACTCACTGGAGCTGAGTTAAAAAAATTAGAGAACAGAAGTCTATCAATTTATCTCTGGCTGTGAATTAGCCAGTAAAGGAATAAAACCAGAGGAGTTGGAAGACTTCATATCCTGCATAAAGCAACGTCTATAAGAAGATGCGTTTAATTTGGTATTGGGGAAAAATTTGCCAATTTGGAAAAGTTATATACACTTTTAAGGAACACATACCTAAAAATAATCCAGCTAGAACACATCACTCACCAAATCCAGTTTCAACGGCAATTACCACAGGAAAGCATAAGTGCATTCGCAAGAAGATTAGACGAACAAAAACCGGTGCAACTCAGTTTGTCAAAGTCTAATATGGGGAGAAAGGGAGACCAATCACTGCTGCATGAGCTAGAAACGTCCACAAAGAAATCGTTTGTAACAGGCCTTAGTGACTCAATACTTAGAGCACATATGTTAAGCAAGAAAGGCACGTTAGAGGAACTAGCAGAGGAGGCCTTAAATACGAGTATCCTGCTCGAAAGAGGGCAACAGCACTATCAACTCAAAGTGAAAGCCATCGTAAGTCTCAATACACTATTCAATTCTTATGAAGCTTGCAAGACCCAAACAGGTAGCATAGTAGCATTCCACCACAACAGGAATAATAAGGTGCCATTTAAGGCGATTCAGTACCCAGAGCATAAAGTATATCTCCAAAACAGCCAAAGGAAAGTTCCTACCTGTTCCATCTGCGACAAGAAGGGACACACCAGGGACGAATGTTTACAAAGGAAAAATACGCCCTTCTGTATTAAATATAAGCAATATGGGCAAGAGTTCAATCTATCTTGTAGGTCGTTCACTAACGATACAAAGACGTAAGGGAATTATACTCCAAAAACAGGGCATAGTAAGAGAAGCCAGGAAAATGTAGGGCCTAAACGGAGTATGCCCGAATCTGTTGCCCGAATGTTTCTTTTACAGGAAGGCCGGACACAGGATTGCCGACTGTTACAAACGCAAAGAGTTGGAAAATACTCAGGGAAACTACGGAAGGTCCAGGTACGGCCAATAAACAGGGAACCCCAAAAGTTTGCTTAAAATAGGACAGCTGAAATGGAAGGTGTCAGTCATGCGTCTTTAGAGATTGTTGACACACCCTCCACGTCAGATAGTAGGATGTGGAAATTGGTACTCAGGTGTCCAGAGATATTATTGACCCATATTTCCCATCCAGTGATAGCAAACGTGGCTACTGTTTTGGAGTCTCTGATGTAGATAATGCGTTCGTTAAGCTTCCGTGCAAGGAAGCAAAAAATGTAAAACTCATTTTGCTGGTAAACTCTGGGGCAGTCCAGTATAGTAAAATCAACAGTAATTAATAAATACGTTAGCAATATAGGGAATTCAAGAAAAATCTAAGTGGTGCATTCGAAGGCTTTGTCCAACATGAAAGTACTAAGGATTTGATTTTAGAATTACTCGTAATATCTGAAGGGAGAAGGATACATACATATGGTATCCTAGGAAGAGACAATTTATGGAAGCGATCGGTCCTCAATACTATGAAAAAGGAGCTGATTTTCTTAGGTGAGCGAAAACAGCATTTGATGACTTTTCCTCTCAAATTATTGAACGATGCTAATCGAGTACTCTACAACAGTAAGGTTGTGGTACCAATGAGAACTATGAAGATAGTTCCCGTGAAAGTAATTACCGATTTGGAAACGGTTATAGTGGAAAAACAAGTTTCTCCCTGAGTATTTTTAAGTGAGACATTGGGCAGTCTGGCGGACAACGCAGTGTATGTCCCAATGCTCAACACGAATACACTTTCATACATTGTAAATAATAAGCTTAAAATGAATATAATTAAATTTAATCATTTAGAGCACATAGAATGCGACATAGCTCATAACATTAAGGAAACTGATGACCACAAAAGGGTTACCAAGATATTAGAAACAATTAAGCTAGACGAAAACTTAAACATTGAGGAAAAGAGATCTATAAACGGCATACTTAAGTCATTCCACGATTTATTTTTCTTGGAAGGCGACAAACTGTCTCACACCACAGGTATAAAACACACAATAACAATAAAAACAGACCAGACGTAAATCAACCAAAGTGCAGGCTACCAGAAGCGTAGAAGGAAGAAATCAATAGGTAAGTAAACAAAATGTTTGAAGAAAGCGGAAGAAGATGGTAAAAGAAAATGGAGGATAGTAGTAGATTTCAGGAAATTTAATGACGCCACTATTAACCAAGATTTTCCAGAAGCGCAGAAGGAAGAAATCAATAAGTAAGTAAACAAAATGTTGGAAGACAACATTATTATTCCCAGCTCATCGCCCTTTCTCCCATAATTAAGCAGCCAAAGAAAGCGGAAGAAGATGGTAAAAGAAAATGGAGGCGGGTAGTAGATTTCAGGAAATTTAATGACGGCATTATTAACCAAGATTTTCCCATTCCCCGCATAGATGAAATATTTAACCAGTTAGGTCATTGTAGATATTTCACTACACTTGATTTGGCCAGTGTTCAAGTATTATTGAAAGAATCAGACAGAGAAAAACCGCTTTTAATTCAGGGGTCGGACATTATGAATCTAATAGAACGTCTTTTGGGTTAACGGGAACACCTGCTACTTTTCAAAAATTAATGAATCACGTATTCACTGGACTCTAGGGAATATATTGTTTTGTATATTTAGATGACATTGTTGTTTATGGTCGAAATTTGGCACAACATGAATCGCGTTTACGGAGAGTGTTTCAACTCTTACGTAAACATAACTTAAAACTAAACACAGAGAAGTGCCAGTTTCTACGATAAGAGATAATTTACCTAGGTCATTAATGCTCTGAGGAAGGGGCAAAGATTATAGAATTATAGAGCTTATCTACTGTGTAGACCATTCATAGTCTTACGAGGAATTGCCAATTTGAAAGACCAGACATCCCACTTGGCACGTTTCAGGCATCTGAATTTGATTTTGAAATAATTTATAAACCAGGCAAAAATAACTTGAACGTGGATGCGCTCAGCAGAGTTGCTTAATCGAATCATGAGTCAACAATGGTTTTGAACCGTTCTATAGCAAGGAATAAAGTCGACGAAACCGAAAGTCGAAAAGAGCCTGATGGAAGCTCTGGTGGCGAATTAGAACCAGATGAAAATGCATAAAATCAGGAGAACACGAGTGCGAAACTTCTCACTGATGAAAATGATATATTGACGATACTACGCAACTTCCATGATTCGCCTTTAGGAGGGCATCATTGTGCTTTGAAAACTACTACTACATCAGGATTAGAAGACAGTATAGGTGGAAAGAGTGCCGTAGCTCAGTGGTTAGTGTGTTCGCCTTCTGATCTGTAGGTCGTGGTTCAATCCCCGGCTGATGCATAACAAATTTAATATCGATAAGATTTTTCATTTGAATGGTACCCACCTATCGGCAAGCAATTGGCAATTCTTCCGACAGTAACAACTTGCCATGAAAAAGCTTCTAAAAGAACTCTGTGACAAAGCTCAGAAAAAGTGATGTCACAAGTGTTCTGCCGTTCGGGACCGGTTAAAATAAGTAGGTCCCTTCTAATACTGTCCAAATTTAAGATGCACAACAGTAATGGAAGAGAAGCTCGGCCAATGAGCCCTTTGGGGCTTTAAGTGCCACATATTTATTTATTTATTTTATAGGTGGAAAGGTATGCGAAGCAAAATTAAAGAATATGTTAAAAATTGTAAAAAATGTCAAACTAACAAGAGCTCGAGGCTTACGAAAATGCCAATAACACCGTACCTACTTTGATAAACCCATTCAGTGTTCTATAGGGTTTCAATATCGATATGCCTACAAAATTAAAACCAAAAAGATCACCTCTGTACAATGCAGATGATCAAAATAAGGTATTAAAATACCAACTACGAAGATCACATGAGTTAGTGAGGGAAAATCAGGAAAAAGCAAAGAAATCAGTTAAAATTCAATACGACAAAGGAATCCACCCAATAATTTTTAAAATAGGTGATAAAGTATTGTTGAGAAATCAGGCTGGGAAAAATAAATTTAGTCCCATCTGGACTAGACCATACGAAGTGATACAAGTGGACAGTCCAGTAATGACGACTATTAAAATCGGACAAAATGGCATAAAGTACCATAACAACTTACTAAAACATTTTTATCAATAAGTAATAGTAGTTTAACGAATTAATAGGGATTGTGGTAGAAAAAATTGTTTTTTCAATTACGATATAAAATACACTTGAAATAAGTATTGAAATAAGAACTATTAGTTATTAGAATAGAATAGAACAAGTTGCCATGTTCATGTGTATAACCACATCTGTTGCATTGCATCGCGTTGAATTGTAATTCGGTGTGTGGATACTCATGAGCACAGGCGAATCAATTAATCATGCATTTTAAGCAATCAAATAGTTAAATTCGGAAATAGGGAATCGTTATGAAAAATAGGTCAGTCATAGCAATAGGAGACAGAAGTTATAAAATAAATGGAGAGAATTAACATAACGGGTCACCATTCCGTCTTCCACGGTCCACGAGATGAAAATAAGCACAATCGAATAGTGCAGAAAACAGAAGGAAATTGCAACATCGTTGTTAAATTATACAATATGTAAAACATATACACACACACACACACACACATATATATATATATATATATATATATATATATATATATATATATATATATATATATATATATATATTTATATATATATATATATATATATATATATATATATATATATATATATATATATATATATATATATATTAATAACTCCGATTAATAACTCCAAAAGGCAAAAGACTATGTTCAATCATCACTAACCACGGCTACGATGTTATTTCAAATGGTCAACCGACATATTGGCCGACGGACAAGAGGAAAATACCCGATCTCATAGACTTTGGAGTCGCCAAAGGTTTGCAGATGGAAAATATCTCCACAGAGTGTAATTATGATCTATCATCTGACCACTCACCCACGGTAATATCTATAAAATCACCAAGCCCCCAAAGCAATTGCGTTAGAAAGAAAATAGACTGGTTAAAATTCAAGAAATATATAAATTCCCATCTTCCTCTGAGTACTGTATTAAGAAATGGACACGATGTAGACTCAGCACTCGAAAAATTCAACCAGCTGCTCTCATTAGCTCTCAGCTCAGCCACCTGCACAAAGGTATGCAAGCAATCAAACTATAGCCCATACACACCAGCCGATATTGAATTGCTAGTAAGACAAAAAAGAAGACTCCGAAGACAATGGCAAGAATTCAGATCACCGAATCTGAAAACACAGCTACAGCACTGCACTCGAAAGTTAAAGCAAGCCTTAAAAAATAAAAACAACAAAGAGTTAGAAGAGCACATAGCGAAATTAACACCTGGTGAAGCGTCAGACTACTCTTTGTGGAAATCAGCAAAAAAATCAAATCGGCCAATTCTCACTGATTCCCCCATCCGTTTGAGTGACGGTAATTGGGCTAGAAGCAACTGTGAGAAGGGTTTGGCTTTTGCAAACCACCTAAAAAGTGTGTTTACACCCAATCCACCCTCTTCACAGTCCTCATTACCAATATTAACTTCTCAACCTTGCTCAATAACGCTCAAAATTAAAAAAAAGGACATATTCAAAGCAATTTATAAAGATTTAAACCCAAAAAAATCACCTGGTCCAGATAAAATTACCGGTAAAATGACAAAAGAGCTACCTCCGGCTTCAGTAATTCATCTGATGCACATTTTCAATGCTATCCTTCGTATTAAACACTATCCCAAATGCTGGAAAACTTCAAAAATTATTATGATAGCAAAACCAGGAAAAGACCCTACAAAAGTTGCATCGTACAGACCTATCAGCCTCCTGCCTCTACTTTCTAAAGTATTCGAAAAGCTACTTGTCATGAATATAACTCCATTTATTAATCTCAACCAACTGATTCCTCAACATCAGTTTGGATTTAGAAAACAGCACGGCACAACAGAACAAGTCCACCGCATTGTAACTCTGATAAGAAACACTTTTGAAGAAAAAAAGTATTGCTCAGCTGTCTTTCTTGATATCACTCAAGCTTTCGATAAAGTATGGCACGATGGCCTTATTTACAAACTCAAACTATTACTGCCTGCAAATGTCTCCTCATTGCTTAGTAGCTACCTCACGAAAAGACAATTTCTCGTACATCACAAGGATTACACAACAAATCCATTGGATATTCACGCTGGCGTTCCTCAAGGAAGCGTTTTGGGTCCCCTACTGTATCTCTTATACACTTCAGATATGCCCAACAATAACTATACATTCATATCGACCTTTGCTGATGATACGGCAATATTGTGCTCTCGCTCTAACCCCATAGAAGCTACTAAACTCCTGCAGACTCATGTCGATTCTCTCGAAATCTGGCTAGCAAAATGGCGTATAAAAGTCAATGAATCAAAGAGCGTACATGTAACCTTCACGCTAAGGCTAGATACATGTCCCCCACTTAAAATTAATGGCCAATCAGTTCCACAATGTTCCTCAACAAAGTACTTGGGTATTCACCTCGACAGAAGGCTGACATGGAAAAATCACATAGAGGCAAAGAAAACTCAGATCAAGCTTAAAATGAATCAGTTATGGTGGCTGTTACACAAAAGATCAAAGTTGAATCTTGAATACAAAGTGCTATTATATAAAGCAATCCTGAAACCAATCTGGACTTATGGTATTCAGTTTTGGGGCACCGCATCTCCCTCTAATATCGAAAAATTGCAGCGAATACAATCCAAGTGTCTGCGAATTATTGTAAACGCGCCTTGGTATATGAGGAACGTTAACATCCATCGAGATTTAAATGTATCCACAATTTCTGAGGAAGTTGCAATGTCCTGCAGAAGCTACATTCAAAAATTACACAATCATCCGAATCCCCTTGCTAGGCAATTGTTGCTGAGCAAGGGGCATCGTCGATTAAAAAGAAAAGACACACTGAATATGCTGTAAAATTGCTACATCTCGCGACTCACCAAATTGTGATGGAACGTAGGGGATATCACATAGTTTTATTTAGTTTGTAAGATTTTAATACTTATTGTTAGTTTCTTGTATTTAAGAAAGATTCAATAAAAAAAAATAAGCTAACAAAAAAAAAAAAAAAAAAAAATATATATATATATATATATATATATATATATATATTATATATATATATATATATATATATATATATATATATATATATATATATATATATATATATATATATATATATATATATATATATATATATATATATGGTGGTCTGGTGGTCTAACTGCCTCAACCGGGTGGGGCTAGCGTAATCCTTGTTGAACTCATCGCAAGTCAACTCACTGGCTGTCATGTAGTTTGATCTGAGCGCTATGTGATGATACCTTTATTTGTTAATGAGGGGTAGTCATATAGCTTGCTCTGCTTACTATGTGACGGCGCTTTCATTATTATTAATGGGGGCCCTCCATGTGGCGACCACCGGGCAACGTCTTCCTAGCACCCGCTGGGAGGAGGCTGAAGTGAGTGGCGAAATCTCCTCGGTTAGAGGTTGTGCGTTGGGTTTGGGACCCGCCACATAAAAAACCCCCCCAATGAAAAAAACAAATATGCCTCGGATAAGGACTACCGCTTTTGTTGATGACCCCCGCAAACGAAAAAAGGACCACGATTTACGAATATGCACCTGGAATGTCCGATCCCTTTATAGGGAGGGTGCCTCTATCCACCTGGTTGATGTCCTCGAAAAATACAGAGCTGACATCACCACTCTCCAGGAAATGCGATGGACAGGACAGGGCTGCTCCAAAAGAGCGTCCTGTGACATCTACTACAGTTGCCATGCTGAAAGGCACGAATTAGGATGTGGATTTTTGGTCAGCAAGACACTACGACATCTTGTCTCACAGTTCACGCCCGTGAACGAACGGCTGGCCACAATCCGCATCAAGGCAAAATTTTTCAACATCAGCCTTATATGTGCCCACGCTCCGACGGGTGAGAAGGACAATGTGACCAAGGAGAGCTTCTTTCAGCGCCTCGAAGAAGCTTATGACCGCTACCCCCGCCACGATATCAAAATCGTGCTTGGCGACTTTAATGCCAGGGTGGGCAAGGAAGGTACCTTTGGTCCAACTGTCGGAAAATTCAGAATCCACCAGAACACCTCCGATAACGGAATGAATCTGATTGACTTCGCCGCAGCACGAAACATGGTAATTGGTGGTACCAGATTCCAGCATCTCGACATCCACAAAGCGACATGGCTGTCTCCAGATCAACGTACAAGAAACCAAATTGATCGTGTGGTGATTGACGGAAGGCACGCTTCCAGTGTGATGGACGTGAAATCGATCCGTGGTGCCAACATCTACTCGGATCACTACCTTGTTGCAGCTAAGGTGCGCACACGCCTATGTGTCGCAAATAATAAGAGAAGTCCCACACAGAGAAAGCTCGACGTCAGTAAGCTGCGATCACCAGAGACAGCAGATGCATTTTCCACTCGACTAGCGGATCTGCTTATGCAGAACACTCCCCCACTTGATGATACATGCGCACGGTGGACACATATATCCCACTCCATGACTACTGCTGCCGAGGAGGTAATCGGTTACTACCGGCCTCTGAGGAATGAGTGCTATTATCAGGAGTGTCGCGACGCTACCGCAGAGAAAGACGCCGCCTACAGAAAAACCCTGCGTGCAGGCGTAACGCGAGCTGTTAAGTAGCGGTATAGAGAGAAAAGGAGTGCAGAGAGACGTCTTTTCAGGCGCAAGAAGAGGGAGTTGGAAAGACGCGAGTGTGAGGAGATAGAGACGTGTACCGACAAGAAAGAGACTTGAAAATTCTTTGAAAAGATCAAGCGCCTGAGTGGAGGTTTAAATCTCGGAGCCTCTTCTTGTCGTGATGGAAATGGGAATCTGGTTACAGATGTCCAGAGTGTACTGAGCCTATGGAGGGAACACTTCTCCACGTTACTGAATGGCGATGCTACGAACAATTCCGCCAGTGGAGGTGTTTGCCCGATAACCCCAATTACAGATGATGGTGTTGATATTCCACCACCCGACTATGACGAGGTTGAAACGGCCATTTTAAGGCTGAAGAACAACAAAGCTGCAGGTGCTGATGGCCTGCTTGCCGAGTTGTTTAAGACCGGAGCCGATGAGCTGCTCACCCGCATGCACCAGCTCATAAGCAGAATATGGTCGGATGAAAGCATGCCTGATGATTGGAGGCTCAGTGTTCTCTGTCCTGTACATAAAAAAGGAGACCCCACAATTTGCGCCAACTACCGTGGAATAAGTCTCCTGAGCATCGCGTACAAGGTTCTATCGAGCGTACTGTGTTAAAGGTTGAAGCCTATGCTCAGCAACCTGATTGGACCTTATCAGTGTGGCTTCAGACCTGGTAAATCCACCATCGACCAGAGTTTCACACTGCGCCAAATCCTGGAGAAGACCCAAGAAAAACAGATCGACACACACCACCTATTTGTTGATTATAAAGCCGCTTTCGACAGTCCGGTAAGGGATTACCTCTACGCAACAATGTCTGAGTTCGGTATTCCTGCAAAGCTCATTCGACTTTGTAGAATGACACTGCATAACTCCCGTTGTGCAGTGAAAATTGGGAAGGACCTCTCCGCACCGTTTAATACCGAACGGGGTTTCAGACAAGGTGATTCGTTATCGTGCGACTTCTTCAATCTTATTATGGAGAAAATAATACGAGCTGCTGATCTACGACATAATGGCACTATCTTCAACAAAAGTGTCATGCTGTTAGCGTATGCCGACGATATTGACATAATCGGCATGAACACGCGAGCAGTCAGTGCAGCATTCTCAGAGTTGGAAAGAGAGTCGCGTCGGATGGGTCTCACGGTGAACGAGGGCAAGACGAAGTATCTAGTGTCAACAAACAAAGAGTCCCGGCGTCTTGGACAGCACATCACTGTTGACAACTACGCTTTTGAAGTAGTAAGGGACTTTGTCTATCTTGGAACAGGCATTAACAGCAGTAATGACGTCAGCTTGGAGATAATGCGTAGGATAACTCTTGCTAACAGGTGTTACTTTGGGCTGAGTAAGCAATTGAGAAGTCGAGCCCTCTCTCGAAGAACGAAAACTACACTCTACAAGTCTCTCATACTGCCTGTCCTAACATATGGCGCTGAATCCTGGACAATTTCCACCTCGGATGAGCGAATGCTTGGAGTTTTCGAGAGAAAAGTCCTACGCAAAATCTTTGGACCTATTTGCGTTGGTGGCGAGTACCGAATAAGGTACAACCATGAGCTGTACGAGCTGTATGCCGATATTGACATAGTAAAGCGCATCAAAATCCAGCGGCTGCGCTGGCTAGGTCATGTCGAGCGAATGGAAGAACACGCTCCAGCTAAGAAGGTGTTATATTCGGAACCCGCTGGAGGACGGCGCAGAAGAGGAAGACCAAACCTCCGGTGGAAAGACCAAGTACTGGAGAACCTGACGGCGCTTGGAATTTCTAATTATATATATATATATATATATATATATATAACATATATATATATATATAACATATATATATATATATATATATATATATATATATATATATATATATATATATATATATATATATATATATATATATATATATATATATATATATATATATATATATATATTTATATTTATATTTATATATATTTATTTATTTATTTTTATAGAATGTTAAACCCTTCACAATGTAACTTTTATATTTATATTTACACTAACTCGCTCTTCGAGTTATAGCGATTTTCATCAAGTAATAGTAATGACGTAATAGTATAACATAATAGTAATATTAATGTAACATTTGTAGTGAGTCAAAAAACATAAATTAGACGAACATTATTTTGACTCACAACATTCCAGGGTAAACGAGGCAACAAAGCGGAATCGCAACAAGTGGGGTGAAATTGAGGCAGGGCTATCTCGAATGTATATCGTACATATGCACAAGAAGTTTATCATCATTATCATGATCATGTGGAATATCGTCATCATCATCATTAACAGCATCACCAGCATTAGCAGCATCAGCAGCAATTCCGCCTTCAATGATATGCATTTTAAATTGATGCTTCACAAGCAGCAGCATCAACAACAACAACAACAGTCACATAACATAACAATATTAAGGCTTTAAACATACAAGTGCCACTTGACGCTGCATGGTGTCTTTGTTAATTTAATACACAGCAGGATAGCCTACTTCTTGTTGGCAAGAATATTTAATGCATAATATTTACGTTGATTTCTTTTTGTCTTTTTTTTCTTTACTCCTCTCTTTCGCTCTTTCACTATCTTGAATTCTTGTACAGAAATGCTTTATTTTAGCGGGTTATCATTTAACAGGCAATCAACAAGATTTTTGTATGTGTGCGGCATCAAGTTATCGTTGTTATCTTTGTTTATTATTATTATTATTATAATTTTTTGAAATTTAGGCCAAAAAATTATACCTATACAGTATATATATATATATATATATATATATATATATATATATATATATATATATATATATATATATATATATATATATATATATATATATATATATATATATATATATATATATATATATATATATATATATATATACCATATACCATATACCATATACCATATACCATATACCATATACCATATACCATGTGACCCAGGTAGGTCACGCGACTGGATTACAGGAGAGCCGTCAGATCGTAAGGAAATCTTGCATAATATATGGCTCCCAAATCCATCCCTTCCCACTGACGATTGGAGGGTAGTGAATGCTCAAAATGCAAGTAAGCCTCGATCATGTATTTTAGTGAAGAAATGCTACAAAGCAAAAATGTAAAATTGGGATGACATTTGCTACAACAATAAAGGAATTACAGAGATAAGCCGCCTACGAAAAATTCTCGTATCTAATCCAGTTACACCCAGCTTCATAATTTTAAACCATTCAAGTCACCAGGACCTGATGGTATTATACACGTGGATTTTTAGTGAAAATAATGGATTTTGATTTGACTTGTTCAAGCCTCCTCTAAACAGTATATTTCGGCAACAATCTGTATTTTTCACGATTTTTAATGAAATAATGTGTTTTGAAGTTACTTGTTCAAACCTCCTTAAAACAGTATATTTCGGCTACAATCTGTATTTTTCACTATTTTTTAATGAAAATAATGGATTTTGAGTTTACTGTTCAAGCTTCCTCAAAACAGTATATTTTTCACGATTTTTAGAAAAAATAATGTGTTTGGAATTTACTTGTTCAAACCTCCCTAAACCAGTATATTTCGGCTACAATGTGTATTTTTCACGATTTTTTAATGAAAATAATGGATTTTGAGTTTACTGTTCAAGCCTCCTCAAAACAGTATATTTCGGCTAAAATCTGTATTTTTCACGATTTTTAGAAAAAATAATGTGTTTTGAATTTACTTGTTCAAGTCCCTTCAAAACAATATTTTTCGGCTACAATCTGTATTTTCACGATTTTTAATGAAAATAATAGATTTTAAATTTACTTGTTCAAGACCATTCAAAACAATATATTTCGGCCACAATCTGCATTTTTCACGATTTTTAGAAGAAATAATGTGTTTAGATTTTACTTGTTCAAGCCCCTTCAAAACAATATATTTCGGCCACAATCTGTATTTTTCACGATTTTTAGAAGAAATAATGTGTTTAGATTTTACTTGTTCAAACCTCCTCAAAACAGTATATTTCGGCCACAATCTGTATTTTTCACGATTTTTAATGAACATATTGGTTTTTGAATTTACTTGTTCAAGCCCCTTCAAAACAGTATATTTCGGCTACAATCTGTATTTTTCACGATTTTTTGAAGAAATAATGGAATTTTAATCTCCTTGTTCAAGCCTCCTCAGAACAGTATATTTCGGCTACAATCTGTATTTTTCACGATTTTTAAAAAAAATAATGGATTTTGAATTTACTTGTTCAAGCCCCTTTACTTGTTCAAGCCCCTTCAAAACAATATATTTCGGCTCAGTCTGTATTTTGTAATAATGGATTTTGAATTTACTTGTTCAAGCCCCTTCAAAACAATATATTTCGGCTCAGTCTGTATTTTGTAATAATGGATTTTGAATTTACTTGTTCAAGCCTCCTCAAAACAGTATATTCTGCTACAATCTGTATTTTTCACGATTTTTTAATGAAAATAATGTATTTTTTATTTACTTGTTCAAGCCCCTTCAAAACAATATATTTCGGCCACAATTGTATTTTTCACGATTTTTAGAAAAAATAATGGATTTTGAATTTACTTATTCAAGCCTCCTCAAAACAGTATATTTCGGCTACAATCTGTATTTTTCACGATTTTTTGAAAAAATAATGGATTTTGAATTTACTTGTTCAAGCCCCTTCAAACCAATATATTTCGGCCACAATCTGTATTTTTCAATATTTTTAATGAAAATAATAGATTTTGAATTTACTTGTTCAAGCCCCTTCAAAGCAATATATTTCTGTAACAATCTGCATTTTTCACGATTTTTAGTGAATATTTGGATTTTGGATTTACTTGTTCAAGCTTCTTCAAAACAATATGTTTCAGCCACAATCTGTATTTTTCACGATTTGTAGAAGAAATAATGAGATTTGAATTTACTTGTTCAAGCCTCCTCAAAACAGTATATTTCGGCTACAATCTGTATTTTTCACGATTTTTTGAAGAAATAATGGAATTTGAATTTCCTTGTTCAAGCCTCCTCAAAACAGTATATTTCGGCTACAATCTGTATTTTTCACGATTTTTAATGAAAATAATGGATTTTGAATTTACTTATTCAAGCCTCCTCAAAACAGTATATTTCGGCTACAATCTGTATGTTTCACGATTTTTAGAAGAAATAATGTGTTTTGAATTTACTTGTTCAAGCCCCTTCAAAAAAATATATTTCGGCCACAATCTGTATTTTTCACGATTTTTAGAAGAAATAATGTGTTTTGAATTTACTTGTTCAAGCCTCCTCAAAACAATATATTTCGGCCACAACTGTATTTTTCACGATTTTTAGAAGAAATAATGTGTTTTGAATTTTCTTGTTCAAGCCCCTTCAAAACAATATATTTCGGCCACAATCTGTATTTTTCACGATTTGTAGAAGAAATAATGTGATTTGAATTTACTTGTTCAAGCCTCCTCAAAACAATATATTTCGGCCACAATCTGTATTTTTCACGATTTTTAGTGAAAATAATGGATTTTGAATTTACTTGTTCAAGCCCCTTCAAAACAATATATTTCGGCCACAAACTGTATTTTTCACGATTTGTAGAAGAAATAATGTGTTTTGAATTACTTGTTGAAGCCCCTTCAAAACAATATATTTCGGCCACAATTGTATTTTACACGATTTTTAGAAAAAATAATGCATTTTGAATTTACTTGTTCAAGCCTCTTCAAAACAATATATTTCACCACAATCTGTATTTTTCACGATTTTTAGTGAAAATAATGGATTTTGAATTTACTTGTTCAAGCCCCTTCAAAACAATATATTTCGGCCACAAACTGTATTTTTCACGATTTGTAGAAGAAATAATGTGTTTTGAATTTACTTGTTCAAGCCTCCTCAAAACAGCATATTTCGGCTACAATCTTTTTTTCACGATTTTTTAATGAAAATAATGGATTTTGCATTTACCTGTTCAAGCCTCTTCAAAACAATATATTTCGGTCACAATGTGCATTTTTCACGATTTTTAGTGAAAATTATGGATTTTAAATTTTCTTATTCAAGCCCCTTCAAAACAATATATTTCGGCTACAATCTGTTTTTTTCACGATTTTTTGAAGAAATAATGGAATTTGAATTTACTTGTTCAAGCCTCCTCAAAACAATATATTTCGGCTACAGTCTGTATTTTTCACGATTTTTTATGAAAATAATGGTTTTTGAATTTACTTGTTCAAGCCCCTTCAAAACAATATATTTCGGCTCAGTCTGTATTTTGTAATAATGGATTTTGAATTTACTTGTTCAAGCCCCTTCAAAACAATATATTTCGACTACAATCTGTATTTTTCACCATTTTTTAATGGACATAATAGATTTTGAATTTCCTTGTTCAAGCCTCCTCAAAACAATATATTTCGGCTAAAATCTGTATTTTTCAATAATGGATTTTGAATTTACTTGTTCAAGCCCCTTCAAAACAATATATTTCGGCCACAATCTGTATTTTTCACGATTTTTAATGAACATAATGGTTTTTGAATTTACTTGTTCAAGCCCCTTCAAAACAATATATTTCGGCTACAATCTGTTTTTTTCACGATTTTTTGAAGAAATAATGGAATTTGAATTTACTTGTTCAAGCCTCCTCAAAACAATATATTTCGGCTACAGTCTGTATTTTTCACGATTTTTTATGAAAATAATGGTTTTTGAATTTACTTGTTCAATCCCATTCAAAACAATATATTTCGGCCACAATCTGTATTTTTCACGATTTTTAATGAACATAATGGTTTTTGAATTTACTTGTTCAAGCCCCTTCAAAACAATATATTTCGACTACAATCTGTGTTTTTCACCATTTTTTAATGGACATAATAGATTTTGAATTTCCTTGTTCAAGCCTCCTCAAAACAATATATTTCGGCTAAAATCTGTATTTTTCAATAATGGATGTTGAATTTACTTGTTCAAGCCCCTTCAAAACAATATATTTCGGCCACAATCTGTATTTTTCACGATTTTTAATGAACATAATGGTTTTTGAATTTACTTGTTCAAGCCCCTTCAAAACAATATATTTCGGCTACAATCTGTTTTTTTCACGATTTTTTGAAGAAATAATGGAATTTGAATTTACTTGTTCAAGCCTCCTCAAAACAATATATTTCGGCTACAGTCTGTATTTTTCACGATTTTTTATGAAAATAATGGTTTTTGAATTTACTTGTTCAAGCCCCTTCAAAACAATATATTTCGGCCACAATCTGTATTTTTCACGATTTTTAATGAACATAATGGTTTTTGAATTTACTTGTTCAAGCCCCTTCAAAACAATATATTTCGGCTATAATCTGTTTTTTTCACGATTTTTTGAAGAAATAATGGAATTTGGATTTACTTGTTCAAGCCTCCTCAAAACAATATATTTCGGCTACAGTCTGTATTTTTCACGATTTTTTATGAAAATAATGGTTTTTGAATTTACTTGTTCAAGCCCCTTCAAAACAATATATTTCGGCTACAATCTGTACTTTTCACGATTTTTTAATGGACATAATAGATTTTGAATTTCCTTGTTCAAGCCTACTCAAAACAGTATATTTCGGCTACAATCTGTATTTTTGACGATTTTTAATGAACATAATGGTTTTTGAATTTACTTGTTCAAGCCCCTTCAAAACAATATATTTCGGCTGCAATCTGTATTTTTCACGATTTTTAATGAACATAATGGTTTTTGAATTTACTTGTTCAAGCCCCTTCCAAACAATATATTTCGGCTACAATCTGTACTTTTCACGATTTTTAATGAACATAATGGTTTTTGAATTTATTTGTTCAAGCCCCTTCAAAACAATATATTTCGGCTACAATCTGTACTTTTCACGATTTTTTAATGGACATAATAGATTTTGAATTTCCTTGTTCAAGCCTACTCAAAACAGTATATTTCGGCTACAATCTGTATTTTTCACGATTTTTTGAAAAAATAATGGATTTTGAATTTACTTGTTCAAGCCCCTTCAAACCAATATATTTCGGCCACAATCTGTATTTTTCAATATTTTTAATGAAAATAATAGATTTTGAATTTACTTGTTCAAGCCCCTTCAAAGCAATATATTTCGGTCACAATCTGCATTTTTCACGATTTTTAGTGAATATTTGGATTTTGGATTTACTTGTTCAAGCCTCTTCAAAACAATATGTTTCAGCCACAATCTGTATTTTTCACGATTTGTAGAAGAAATAATGGAATTTGAATTTCCTTGTTCAAGCCTCCTCAAAACAGTATATTTCGGCTACAATCTGTATTTTTCACGATTTTTTGAAGAAATAATGGAATTTGAATTTCCTTGTTCAAGCCTCCTCAAAACAGTATATTTCGGCTACAATCTGTATTTTTCACGATTTTTAATGAAAATAATGGATTTTGAATTTACTTGTTCAAGCCCCTTCAAAACAATATATTTCGGCCACAATCTATATTTTTCACGATTTTTAGAAGAAATAATGTGTTTAGATTTTACTTGTTCAAGCCTCCTCAAAACAGTATATTTCGGCCACAATCTGTATTTTTCACGACTTTTAATGAACATAATGGTTTTTGAATTTACTTGTTCAAGCCCCTTCAAAACAATATATTTCGGCTACAATCTGTACTTTTCACGATTTTTTAATGGACATAATAGATTTTGAATTTCCTTGTTCAAGCCTACTCAAAACAGTATATTTCGGCTACAATCTGTATTTTTCACGATTTTTTGAAAAAATAATGGATTTTGAATTTACTTGTTCAAGCCCCTTCAAACCAATATATTTCGGCCACAATCTGTATTTTTCAATATTTTTAATGAAAATAATAGATTTTGAATTTACTTGTTCAAGCCCTTTCAAAGCAATATATTTCGGTCACAATCTGCATTTTTCACGATTTTTAGTGAATATTTTAATTTTGCATTTACTTGTTCAAGCCTCTTCAAAACAATATGTTTCAGCCACAATCTGTATTTTTCACGATTTGTAGAAGAAATAATGAGATTTGAATTTACTTGTTCAAGCCTCCTCAAAACAGTATATTTCGGCTACAATCTGTATTTTTCACGATTTGTAATGAAAATAATGGATTTTGAATTTACTTGTTCAAGCCCCTTCAAAACAATATATTTCGGCCACAATTGTATTTTACACGATTTTTAGAAAAAATAATGCATTTTGAATTTACTTGTTCAAGCCTCTTCAAAACAATATATTTCACCACAATCTGTATTTTTCACGATTTTTAGTGAAAATAATGGATTTTGAATTTACTTGTTCAAGCCCCTTCAAAACAATATATTTCGGCCACAAACTGTATTTTTCACGATTTGTAGAAGAAATAATGTGTTTTGAATTTACTTGTTCAAGCCTCCTCAAAACAGCATATTTCGGCTACAATCTTTTTTTCACGATTTTTTAATGAAAATAATGGATTTTGCATTTACCTGTTCAAGCCTCTTCAAAACAATATATTTCGGTCACAATGTGCATTTTTCACGATTTTTAGTGAAAATTATGGATTTTAAATTTTCTTATTCAAGCCCCTTCAAAACAATATATTTCGGCTACAATCTGTTTTTTTCACGATTTTTTGAAGAAATAATGGAATTTGAATTTACTTGTTCAAGCCTCCTCAAAACAATATATTTCGGCTACAGTCTGTATTTTTCACGATTTTTTATGAAAATAATGGTTTTTGAATTTACTTGTTCAAGCCCCTTCAAAACAATATATTTCGGCTCAGTCTGTATTTTGTAATAATGGATTTTGAATTTACTTGTTCAAGCCCCTTCAAAACAATATATTTCGACTACAATCTGTATTTTTCACCATTTTTTAATGGACATAATAGATTTTGAATTTCCTTGTTCAAGCCTCCTCAAAACAATATATTTCGGCTAAAATCTGTATTTTTCAATAATGGATTTTGAATTTACTTATTCAAGCCCCTTCAAAACAATATATTTCGGCCACAATCTGTATTTTTCACGATTTTTAATGAACATAATGGTTTTTGAATTTACTTGTTCAAGCCCCTTCAAAACAATATATTTCGGCTACAATCTGTTTTTTTCACGATTTTTTGAAGAAATAATGGAATTTGAATTTACTTGTTCAAGCCTCCTCAAAACAATATATTTCGGCTACAGTCTGTATTTTTCACGATTTTTTATGAAAATAATGGTTTTTGAATTTACTTGTTCAATCCCATTCAAAACAATATATTTCGGCCACAATCTGTATTTTTCACGATTTTTAATGAACATAATGGTTTTTGAATTTACTTGTTCAAGCCCCTTCAAAACAATATATTTCGACTACAATCTGTATTTTTCACCATTTTTTAATGGACATAATAGATTTTGAATTTCCTTGTTCAAGCCTCCTCAAAACAATATATTTCGGCTAAAATCTGTATTTTTCAATAATGGATGTTGAATTTACTTGTTCAAGCCCCTTCAAAACAATATATTTCGGCCACAATCTGTATTTTTCACGATTTTTAATGAACATAATGGTTTTTGAATTTACTTGTTCAAGCCCCTTCAAAACAATATATTTCGGCTACAATCTGTTTTTTTCACGATTTTTTGAAGAAATAATGGAATTTGAATTTACTTGTTCAAGCCTCCTCAAAACAATATATTTCGGCTACAGTCTGTATTTTTCACGATTTTTTATGAAAATAATGGTTTTTGAATTTACTTGTTCAAGCCCCTTCAAAACAATATATTTCGGCCACAATCTGTATTTTTCACGATTTTTAATGAACATAATGGTTTTTGAATTTACTTGTTCAAGCCCCTTCAAAACAATATATTTCGGCTATAATCTGTTTTTTTCACGATTTTTTGAAGAAATAATGGAATTTGGATTTACTTGTTCAAGCCTCCTCAAAACAATATATTTCGGCTACAGTCTGTATTTTTCACGATTTTTTATGAAAATAATGGTTTTTGAATTTACTTGTTCAAGCCCCTTCAAAACAATATATTTCGGCTACAATCTGTACTTTTCACGATTTTTTAATGGACATAATAGATTTTGAATTTCCTTGTTCAAGCCTACTCAAAGCAGTATATTTCGGCTACAATCTGTATTTTTGACGATTTTTAATGAACATAATGGTTTTTGAATTTACTTGTTCAAGCCCCTTCAAAACAATATATTTCGGCTGCAATCTGTATTTTTCACGATTTTTAATGAACATAATGGTTTTTGAATTTACTTGTTCAAGCCCCTTCCAAACAATATATTTCGGCTACAATCTGTACTTTTCACGATTTTTAATGAACATAATGGTTTTTGAATTTATTTGTTCAAGCCCCTTCAAAACAATATATTTCGGCTACAATCTGTACTTTTCACGATTTTTTAATGGACATAATAGATTTTGAATATCCTTGTTCAAGCCTACTCAAAACAGTATATTTCGGCTACAATCTGTATTTTTCACGATTTTTTGAAAAAATAATGGATTTTGAATTTACTTGTTCAAGCCCCTTCAAACCAATATATTTCGGCCACAATCTGTATTTTTCAATATTTTTAATGAAAATAATAGATTTTGAATTTACTTGTTCAAGCCCCTTCAAAGCAATATATTTCGGTCACAATCTGCATTTTTCACGATTTTTAGTGAATATTTGGATTTTGGATTTACTTGTTCAAGCCTCTTCAAAACAATATGTTTCAGCCACAATCTGTATTTTTCACGATTTGTAGAAGAAATAATGGAATTTGAATTTCCTTGTTCAAGCCTCCTCAAAACAGTATATTTCGGCTACAATCTGTATTTTTCACGATTTTTTGAAGAAATAATGGAATTTGAATTTCCTTGTTCAAGCCTCCTCAAAACAGTATATTTCGGCTACAATCTGTATTTTTCACGATTTTTAATGAAAATAATGGATTTTGAATTTACTTGTTCAAGCCCCTTCAAAACAATATATTTCGGCCACAATCTATATTTTTCACGATTTTTAGAAGAAATAATGTGTTTAGATTTTACTTGTTCAAGCCTCCTCAAAACAGTATATTTCGGCCACAATCTGTATTTTTCACGACTTTTAATGAACATAATGGTTTTTGAATTTACTTGTTCAAGCCCCTTCAAAACAATATATTTCGGCTACAATCTGTACTTTTCACGATTTTTTAATGGACATAATAGATTTTGAATTTCCTTGTTCAAGCCTACTCAAAACAGTATATTTCGGCTACAATCTGTATTTTTCACGATTTTTTGAAAAAATAATGGATTTTGAATTTACTTGTTCAAGCCCCTTCAAACCAATATATTTCGGCCACAATCTGTATTTTTCAATATTTTTAATGAAAATAATAGATTTTGAATTTACTTGTTCAAGCCCTTTCAAAGCAATATATTTCGGTCACAATCTGCATTTTTCACGATTTTTAGTGAATATTTTAATTTTGCATTTACTTGTTCAAGCCTCTTCAAAACAATATGTTTCAGCCACAATCTGTATTTTTCACGATTTGTAGAAGAAATAATGAGATTTGAATTTACTTGTTCAAGCCTCCTCAAAACAGTATATTTCGGCTACAATCTGTATTTTTCACGATTTTTTGAAGAAATAATGGAATTTGAATTTCCTTGTTCAAGCCTCCTCAAAACAGTATATTTCGGCTACAATCTGTATTTTTCACGATTTGTAATGAAAATAATGGATTTTGAATTTACTTGTTCAAGCCCCTTCAAAACAGTATATTTCGGCCACAATCTGTATTTTTCACGATTTTTTGAAGAAATAATGGAATTTGAATTTCCTTGTTCAAGCCTCCTCAAAACAGTATATTTCGGCTACAATCTGTATTTTTCACGATTTGTAATGAAAATAATGGATTTTGAATTTACTTGTTCAAGCCCCTTCAAAACAATATATTTCGGCCACAATCTGTATTTTTCTCGATTTTTTGAAGAAATAATGGATTTTGAATTACTTGTTCAAGCCCCTTCAAAACAATATATTTCGGCCACAATCTGTATTTTTCACGATTTTTAGTGAAAATAATGGATTTTGAGTTTACTTGTTCAAGCCTCCTCAAACACTATATTTCGGCTACAATCTGTATTTTTCACGATTTTTTAATGAAAATAATGCATTTTGAATTTACTTGTTCAAGCCCCTTCAAAACAATATATTTCGGCCACAATTGTATTTTTCACGATTTTTAGAAAAAATAATGGATTTTGAATTTACTTGTTTAAGCCCCTTCAAAACAATATATTTCGGTCACAATTGTATTTTTCACGATTTTTAGAAAAAATAATGGATTTTGAATTTACTTGTTCAAGCCACAATCTGTATTTTTCACGTTTTTTAGTGAAAATAATGGATTTTGAATTTACTTGTTCAAGCCTCCTCAAAACAATATATTTCGGCCACAATCTGTATTTTTCACGATTTTTAGTGAAAATAATGGATTTTGAATTTACTTGTTCAAGCCACAATCTGTATTTTTCACGTTTTTTAGTGAAAATAATGGAATTTGAATTTACTTGTTCAAGCCTCCTCAAAACAATATATTTCGGCTACAGTCTGTATTTTTCACGATTTTTTATGAAAATAATGGTTTTTGAATTTACTTGTTCAATCCCATTCAAAACAATATATTTCGGCCACAATCTGTATTTTTCACAATTTTTAATGAAAATAATGGATTTTGAATTTACTTGTTCAAGCCCCTTCAAAACAATATATTTCGGCTCAGTCTGTATTTTGTAATAATGGATTTTGAATTTACTTGTTCAAGCCCCTTCAAAACAATATATTTCGACTACAATCTGTATTTTTCACCATTTTTTAATGGACATAATAGATTTTGAATTTCCTTGTTCAAGCCTCCTCAAAACAATATATTTCGGCTAAAATCTGTATTTTTCAATAATGGATTTTGAATTTACTTGTTCAAGCCCCTTCAAAACAATATATTTCGGCCAAAATCTGTATTTTTCACGATTTTTAATGAACATAATGGTTTTTGAATTTACTTGTTCAAGCCCCTTCAAAACAATATATTTCGGCTACAATCTGTTTTTTCACGATTTTTTGAAGAAATAATGGAATTTGAATTTACTTGTTCAAGCCTCCTCAAAACAATATATTTCGGCTACAGTCTGTATTTTTCACGATTTTTTATGAAAATAATGGTTTTTGAATTTACTTGTTCAAGCCCCTTCAAAACAATATATTTCGGCTACAATCTGTACTTTTCACGATTTTTTAATGGACATAATAGATTTTGAATTTCCTTGTTCAAGCCTACTCAAAACAGTATATTTCGGCTACAATCTGTATTTTTGACGATTTTTAATGAACATAATGGTTTTTGAATTTACTTGTTCAAGCCCCTTCAAAACAATATATTTCGGCTGCAATCTGTATTTTTCACGATTTTTAATGAACATAATGGTTTTAGAATTTACTTGTTCAAGCCCCTTCCAAACAATATATTTCGGCTACAATCTGTACTTTTCACGATTTTTAATGAACATAATGGTTTTTGAATTTACTTGTTCAAGCCCCTTCAAAACAATATATTTCGGCTACAATCTGTACTTTTCCCGATTTTTTAATGGACATAATAGATTTTGAATTTCCTTGTTCAAGCCTACTCAAAACAGTATATTTCGGCTACAATCTGTATTTTTCACGATTTTTTGAAAAAATAATGGATTTTGAATTTACTTGTTCAAGCCCCTTCAAACCAATATATTTCGGCCACAATCTGTATTTTTCAATATTTTTAATGAAAATAATAGATTTTGAATTTACTTGTTCAAGCCCCTTCAAAGCAATATATTTCTGTAACAATCTGCATTTTTCACGATTTTTAGTGAATATTTGGATTTTGGATTTACTTGTTCAAGCTTCTTCAAAACAATATGTTTCAGCCACAATCTGTATTTTTCACGATTTGTAGAAGAAATAATGAGATTTGAATTTACTTGTTCAAGCCTCCTCAAAACAGTATATTTCGGCTACAATCTGTATTTTTCACGATTTTTTGAAGAAATAATGGAATTTGAATTTTCTTGTTCAAGCCTCCTCAAAACAGTATATTTCGGCTACAATCTGTATTTTTCACGATTTTTAATGAAAATAATGGATTTTGAATTTACTTGTTCAAGCCCCTTCAAACCAATATATTTCGGCCACAATCTGTATTTTTCACGATTTTTAGTGAAAATAATGGATTTTGAATTTACTTATTCAAGCCTCCTCAAAACAGTATATTTCGGCTACAATCTGTATGTTTCACGATTTTTAGAAGAAATAATGTGTTTTGAATTTACTTGTTCAAGCCCCTTCAAAAAAATATATTTCGGCCACAATCTGTATTTTTCACGATTTTTAGAAGAAATAATGTGTTTTGAATTTACTTGTTCAAGCCTCCTCAAAACAATATATTTCGGCCACAACTGTATTTTTCACGATTTTTAGAAGAAATAATGTGTTTTGAATTTTCTTGTTCAAGCCCCTTCAAAACAATATATTTCGGCCACAATCTGTATTTTTCACGATTTGTAGAAGAAATAATGTGATTTGAATTTACTTGTTCAAGCCTCCTCAAAACAATATATTTCGGCCACAATCTGTATTTTTCACGATTTTTAGTGAAAATAATGGATTTTGAATTTACTTGTTCAAGCCCCTTCAAAACAATATATTTCGGCCACAAACTGTATTTTTCACGATTTGTAGAAGAAATAATGTGTTTTGAATTACTTGTTGAAGCCCCTTCAAAACAATATATTTCGGCCACAATTGTATTTTACACGATTTTTAGAAAAAATAATGCATTTTGAATTTACTTGTTCAAGCCTCTTCAAAACAATATATTTCACCACAATCTGTATTTTTCACGATTTTTAGTGAAAATAATGGATTTTGAATTTACTTGTTCAAGCCCCTTCAAAACAATATATTTCGGCCACAAACTGTATTTTTCACGATTTGTAGAAGAAATAATGTGTTTTGAATTTACTTGTTCAAGCCTCCTCAAAACAGCATATTTCGGCTACAATCTTTTTTTCACGATTTTTTAATGAAAATAATGGATTTTGCATTTACCTGTTCAAGCCTCTTCAAAACAATATATTTCGGTCACAATGTGCATTTTTCACGATTTTTAGTGAAAATTATGGATTTTAAATTTTCTTATTCAAGCCCCTTCAAAACAATATATTTCGGCTACAATCTGTTTTTTTCACGATTTTTTGAAGAAATAATGGAATTTGAATTTACTTGTTCAAGCCTCCTCAAAACAATATATTTCGGCTACAGTCTGTATTTTTCACGATTTTTTATGAAAATAATGGTTTTTGAATTTACTTGTTTAAGCCCCTTCAAAACAATATATTTCGGCTCAGTCTGTATTTTGTAATAATGGATTTTGAATTTACTTGTTCAAGCCCCTTCAAAACAATATATTTCGACTACAATCTGTATTTTTCACCATTTTTTAATGGACATAATAGATTTTGAATTTCCTTGTTCAAGCCTCCTCAAAACAATATATTTCGGCTAAAATCTGTATTTTTCAATAATGGATTTTGAATTTACTTGTTCAAGCCCCTTCAAAACAATATATTTCGGCCACAATCTGTATTTTTCACGATTTTTAATGAACATAATGGTTTTTGAATTTACTTGTTCAAGCCCCTTCAAAACAATATATTTCGGCTACAATCTGTTTTTTTCACGATTTTTTGAAGAAATAATGGAATTTGAATTTACTTGTTCAAGCCTCCTCAAAACAATATATTTCGGCTACAGTCTGTATTTTTCACGATTTTTTATGAAAATAATGGTTTTTGAATTTACTTGTTCAATCCCATTCAAAACAATATATTTCGGCCACAATCTGTATTTTTCACGATTTTTAATGAACATAATGGTTTTTGAATTTACTTGTTCAAGCCCCTTCAAAACAATATATTTCGACTACAATCTGTATTTTTCACCATTTTTTAATGGACATAATAGATTTTGAATTTCCTTGTTCAAGCCTCCTCAAAACAATATATTTCGGCTAAAATCTGTATTTTTCAATAATGGATGTTGAATTTACTTGTTCAAGCCCCTTCAAAACAATATATTTCGGCCACAATCTGTATTTTTCACGATTTTTAATGAACATAATGGTTTTTGAATTTACTTGTTCAAGCCCCTTCAAAACAATATATTTCGGCTACAATCTGTTTTTTTCACGATTTTTTGAAGAAATAATGGAATTTGAATTTACTTGTTCAAGCCTCCTCAAAACAATATATTTCGGCTACAGTCTGTATTTTTCACGATTTTTTATGAAAATAATGGTTTTTGAATTTACTTGTTCAAGCCCCTTCAAAACAATATATTTCGGCCACAATCTGTATTTTTCACGATTTTTAATGAACATAATGGTTTTTGAATTTACTTGTTCAAGCCCCTTCAAAACAATATATTTCGGCTATAATCTGTTTTTTTCACGATTTTTTGAAGAAATAATGGAATTTGGATTTACTTGTTCAAGCCTCCTCAAAACAATATATTTCGGCTACAGTCTGTATTTTTCACGATTTTTTATGAAAATAATGGTTTTTGAATTTACTTGTTCAAGCCCCTTCAAAACAATATATTTCGGCTACAATCTGTACTTTTCACGATTTTTTAATGGACATAATAGATTTTGAATTTCCTTGTTCAAGCCTACTCAAAACAGTATATTTCGGCTACAATCTGTATTTTTGACGATTTTTAATGAACATAATGGTTTTTGAATTTACTTGTTCAAGCCCCTTCAAAACAATATATTTCGGCTGCAATCTGTATTTTTCACGATTTTTAATGAACATAATGGTTTTTGAATTTACTTGTTCAAGCCCCTTCCAAACAATATATTTCGGCTACAATCTGTACTTTTCACGATTTTTTAATGGACATAATAGATTTTGAATTTCCTTGTTCAAGCCTACTCAAAACAGTATATTTCGGCTACAATCTGTATTTTTCACGATTTTTTGAAAAAATAATGGATTTTGAATTTACTTGTTCAAGCCCCTTCAAACCAATATATTTCGGCCACAATCTGTATTTTTCAATATTTTTAATGAAAATAATAGATTTTGAATTTACTTGTTCAAGCCCCTTCAAAGCAATATATTTCGGTCACAATCTGCATTTTTCACGATTTTTAGTGAATATTTGGATTTTGGATTTACTTGTTCAAGCCTCTTCAAAACAATATGTTTCAGCCACAATCTGTATTTTTCACGATTTGTAGAAGAAATAATGGAATTTGAATTTCCTTGTTCAAGCCTCCTCAAAACAGTATATTTCGGCTACAATCTGTATTTTTCACGATTTTTTGAAGAAATAATGGAATTTGAATTTCCTTGTTCAAGCCTCCTCAAAACAGTATATTTCGGCTACAATCTGTATTTTTCACGATTTTTAATGAAAATAATGGATTTTGAATTTACTTGTTCAAGCCCCTTCAAAACAATATATTTCGGCCACAATCTATATTTTTCACGATTTTTAGAAGAAATAATGTGTTTAGATTTTACTTGTTCAAGCCTCCTCAAAACAGTATATTTCGGCCACAATCTGTATTTTTCACGACTTTTAATGAACATAATGGTTTTTGAATTTACTTGTTCAAGCCCCTTCAAAACAATATATTTCGGCTACAATCTGTACTTTTCACGATTTTTTAATGGACATAATAGATTTTGAATTTCCTTGTTCAAGCCTACTCAAAACAGTATATTTCGGCTACAATCTGTATTTTTCACGATTTTTTGAAAAAATAATGGATTTTGAATTTACTTGTTCAAGCCCCTTCAAACCAATATATTTCGGCCACAATCTGTATTTTTCAATATTTTTAATGAAAATAATAGATTTTGAATTTACTTGTTCAAGCCCTTTCAAAGCAATATATTTCGGTCACAATCTGCATTTTTCACGATTTTTAGTGAATATTTTAATTTTGCATTTACTTGTTCAAGCCTCTTCAAAACAATATGTTTCAGCCACAATCTGTATTTTTCACGATTTGTAGAAGAAATAATGAGATTTGAATTTACTTGTTCAAGCCTCCTCAAAACAGTATATTTCGGCTACAATCTGTATTTTTCACGATTTTTTGAAGAAATAATGGAATTTGAATTTCCTTGTTCAAGCCTCCTCAAAACAGTATATTTCGGCTACAATCTGTATTTTTCACGATTTGTAATGAAAATAATGGATTTTGAATTTACTTGTTCAAGCCCCTTCAAAACAGTATATTTCGGCCACAATCTGTATTTTTAACGATTTGTAGAAGAAATAATGGAATTTGAATTTCCTTGTTCAAGCCTCCTCAAAACAGTATATTTCGGCTACAATCTGTATTTTTCACGATTTGTAATGAAAATAATGGATTTTGAATTTACTTGTTCAAGCCCCTTCAAATCAATATATTTCGGCCACAATCTGTATTTTTCTCGATTTTTTGAAGAAATAATGGATTTTGAATTACTTGTTCAAGCCCCTTCAAAACAATATATTTCGGCCACAATCTGTATTTTTCACGATTTTTAGTGAAAATAATGGATTTTGAATTTACTTGTTCAAGCCTCCTCAAACACTATATTTCGGCTACAATCTGTATTTTTCACGATTTTTTAATGAAAATAAAGCATTTTGAATTTACTTGTTCAAGCCCCTTCAAAACAATATATTTCGGCCACAATTGTATTTTTCACGATTTTTAGAAAAAATAATGGATTTTGAATTTACTTGTTTAAGCCCCTTCAAAACAATATATTTCGGTCACAATTGTATTTTTCACGATTTTTAGAAAAAATAATGGATTTTGAATTTACTTGTTCAAGCCACAATCTGTATTTTTCACGTTTTTTAGTGAAAATAATGGATTTTGAATTTACTTGTTCAAGCCTCCTCAAAACAATATATTTCGGCCACAATCTGTATTTTTCACGATTTTTAGTGAAAATAATGGATTTTGAATTTACTTGTTCAAGCCACAATCTGTATTTTTCACGTTTTTTAGTGAAAATAATGGAATTTGAATTTACTTGTTCAAGCCTCCTCAAAACAATATATTTCGGCTACAGTCTGTATTTTTCACGATTTTTTATGAAAATAATGGTTTTTGAATTTACTTGTTCAATCCCATTCAAAACAATATATTTCGGCCACAATCTGTATTTTTCACAATTTTTAATGAAAATAATGGATTTTGAATTTACTTGTTCAAGCCCCTTCAAAACAATATATTTCGGCTCAGTCTGTATTTTGTAATAATGGATTTTGAATTTACTTGTTCAAGCCCCTTCAAAACAATATATTTCGACTACAATCTGTATTTTTCACCATTTTTTAATGGACATAATAGATTTTGAATTTCCTTGTTCAAGCCTCCTCAAAACAATATATTTCGGCTAAAATCTGTATTTTTCAATAATGGATTTTGAATTTACTTGTTCAAGCCCCTTCAAAACAATATATTTCGGCCACAATCTGTATTTTTCACGATTTTTAATGAACATAATGGTTTTTGAATTTACTTGTTCAAGCCCCTTCAAAACAATATATTTCGGCTACAATCTGTTTTTTCACGATTTTTTGAAGAAATAATGGAATTTGAATTTACTTGTTCAAGCCTCCTCAAAACAATATATTTCGGCTACAGTCTGTATTTTTCACGATTTTTTATGAAAATAATGGTTTTTGAATTTACTTGTTCAAGCCCCTTCAAAACAATATATTTCGGCTACAATCTGTACTTTTCACGATTTTTTAATGGACATAATAGATTTTGAATTTCTTTGTTCAAGCCTACTCAAAACAGTATATTTCGGCTACAATCTGTATTTTTGACGATTTTTAATGAACATAATGGTTTTTGAATTTACTTGTTCAAGCCCCTTCAAAACAATATATTTCGGCTGCAATCTGTATTTTTCACGATTTTTAATGAACATAATGGTTTTTGAATTTACTTGTTCAAGCCCCTTCCAAACAATATATTTCGGCTACAATCTGTACTTTTCACGATTTTTAATGAACATAATGGTTTTTGAATTTACTTGTTCAAGCCCCTTCAAAACAATATATTTCGGCTACAATCTGTACTTTTCACGATTTTTTAATGGACATAATAGATTTTGAATTTCCTTGTTCAAGCCTACTCAAAACAGTATATTTCGGCTACAATCTGTATTTTTCACGATTTTTTGAAAAAATAATGGATTTTGAATTTACTTGTTCAAGCCCCTTCAAACCAATATATTTCGGCCACAATCTGTATTTTTCAATATTTTTAATGAAAATAATAGATTTTGAATTTACTTGTTCAAGCCCCTTCAAAGCAATATATTTCGGTCACAATCTGCATTTTTCACGATTTTTAGTGAATATTTGGATTTTGGATTTGCTTGTTCAAACCTCTTCAAAACAATATGTTTCAGCCACAATCTGTATTTTTCACGATTTGTAGAAGAAATAATGAGATTTGAATTTACTTGTTCAAGCCTCCTCAAAACAATATATTTCGGCTAAAATCTGTATTTTTCAATAATGGATTTTGAATTTACTTGTTCAAGCCCCTTCAAAACAATATATTTCGGCCACAATCTGTATTTTTCACGATTTTTAATGAACATAATGGTTTTTGAATTTACTTGTTCAAGCCTCCTCAAAACAATATATTTCGGCTAAAATCTGTATTTTTCAATAATGGATTTTGAATTTACTTGTTCAAGCCCCTTCAAAACAATATATTTCGGCCACAATCTGTATTTTTCACGATTTTTAATGAACATAATGGTTTTTGAATTTACTTGTTCAAGCCTCCTCAAAACAATATATTTCGGCTACAGTCTGTATTTTTCACGATTTTTTATGAAAATAATGGTTTTTGAATTTACTTGTTCAAGCCCCTTCAAAACAATATATTTCGGCTACAATCTGTACTTTTCACGATTTTTTAATGGACATAATAGATTTTGAATTTCCTTGTTCAAGCCTACTCAAAACAGTATATTTCGGCTACAATCTGTATTTTTGACGATTTTTAATGAACATAATGGTTTTTGAATTTACTTGTTCAAGCCCCTTCAAAACAATATATTTCGGCTGCAATCTGTATTTTTCACGATTTTTAATGAACATAATGGTTTTTGAATTTACTTGTTCAAGCCCCTTCCAAACAATATATTTCGGCTACAATCTGTACTTTTCACGATTTTTAATGAACATAATGGTTTTTGAATTTACTTGTTCAAGCCCCTTCAAAACAATATATTTCGGCTACAATCTGTACTTTTCACGATTTTTTAATGGACATAATAGATTTTGAATTTCCTTGTTCAAGCCTACTCAAAACAGTATATTTCGGCTACAATCTGTATTTTTCACGATTTTTTGAAAAAATAATGGATTTTGAATTTACTTGTTCAAGCCCCTTCAAACCAATATATTTCGGCCACAATCTGTATTTTTCAATATTTTTAATGAAAATAATAGATTTTGAATTTACTTGTTCAAGCCCCTTCAAAGCAATATATTTCGGTCACAATCTGCATTTTTCACGATTTTTAGTGAATATTTGGATTTTGGATTTGCTTGTTCAAACCTCTTCAAAACAATATGTTTCAGCCACAATCTGTATTTTTCACGATTTGTAGAAGAAATAATGAGATTTGAATTTACTTGTTCAAGCCTCCTCAAAACAGTATATTTCGGCTACAATCTGTATTTTTCATGATTTTTTGAAGAAATAATGGAATTTGAATTTCCTTGTTCAAGCCTCCTCAAAACAGTATATTTCGGCTACAATCTGTATTTTTCACGATTTTTAATGAAAATAATGGATTTTGAATTTACTTGTTCAAGCCCCTTCAAAACAATATATTTCGGCCACAATCTGTATTTTTCACGATTTTTAGAAGAAATAATGTGTTTAGATTTTACTTGTTCAAGCCTCCTCAAAACAGTATATTTCGGCCACAATCTGTATTTTTCACGATTTTTAATGAACATAATGGTTTTTGAATTTACTTGTTCAAGCCCCTTCAAAACAATATATTTCGGCTACAATCTGTACTTTTCACGATTTTTTAATGGACATAATAGATTTTGAATTTCCTTGTTCAAGCTTACTCAAAACAGTATATTTCGGCTACAATCTGTATTTTTCACGATTTTTTGAAAAAATAATGGATTTTGAATTTACTTGTTCAAGCCCCTTCAAACCAATATATTTCGGCCACAATCTGTATTTTTCAATATTTTTAATGAAAATAATAGATTTTGAATTTACTTGTTCAAGCCCTTTCAAAGCAATATATTTCGGTCACAATCTGCATTTTTCACGATTTTTAGTGAATATTTTAATTTTGGATTTACTTGTTCAAGCCTCTCCAAAACAATATGTTTCAGCCACAATCTGTATTTTTCACGATTTGTAGAAGAAATAATGAGATTTGAATTTACTTGTTCAAGCCTCCTCAAAACAGTATATTTCGGCTACAATCTGTATTTTTCACGATTTTTTGAAGAAATAATGGAATTTGAATTTCCTTGTTCAAGCCTCCTCAAAACAGTATATTTCGGCTACAATCTGTATTTTTCACGATTTGTAATGAAAATAATGGATTTTGAATTTACTTGTTCAAGCCCCTTCAAAACAGTATATTTCGGCCACAATCTGTATTTTTCACGATTTTTTGAAGAAATAATGGAATTTGAATTTCCTTGTTCAAGCCTCCTCAAAACAGTATATTTCGGCTACAATCTGTATTTTTCACGATTTGTAATGAAAATAATGGATTTTGAATTTACTTGTTCAAGCCCCTTCAAAACAATATATTTCGGCCACAATCTGTATTTTTCACGATTTTTTGAAGAAATAATGGATTTGGATTTACTTGTTCAAGCCCCTTCAAACCAATATATTTCGGCCAAAATCTGTATTTTTCACGATTTTTAGTGAAAATAATGGATTTTGAATTTACTTGTTCAAGCCTCCTCAAACACTATATTTCGGCTACAATCTGTATTTTTCACGATTTTTTAATGAAAATAATGCATTTTGAATTTACTTGTTCAAGCCCCTTCAAAACAATATATTTCGGCCACAATTGTATTTTTCACGATTTTTAGAAAAAATAATGGATTTTGAATTTACTTGTTTAAGCCCCTTCAAAACAATATATTTCGGTCACAATTGTATTTTCCACGATTTTTAGAAAAAATAATGGATTTTGAATTTACTTGTTCAAGCCACAATCTGTATTTTTCACGTTTTTTAGTGAAAATAATGGATTTTGAATTTACTTGTTCAAGCCTCCTCAAAACAATATATTTCGGCCACAATCTGTATTTTTCACGATTTTTAGTGAAAATAATGGATTTTAAATTTACTTGTTCAAGCCCATTCAAAACAATATATTTCGCCCACAATCTGCATTTTTCACGATTTTTAGAAGAAATAATGTGTTTAGATTTTACTTGTTCAAGCCTCCTCAAAACAGTATATTTCGGCCACAATCTGTATTTTTCACGATTTTTAATGAACATAATGGTTTTTGAATTTACTTGTTCAAGCAACTTCAAAACAATATATTTCGGCTACAATCTGTACTTTTCACGATTTTTTAATGGACATAATAGATTTTGAATTTCCTTGTTCAAGCTTACTCAAAACAGTATATTTCGGCTACAATCTGTATTTTTCACGATTTTTTGAAAAAATAATGGATTTTGAATTTACTTGTTCAAGCCCCTTCAAACCAATATATTTCGGCCACAATCTGTATTTTTCAATATTTTTAATGAAAATAATAGATTTTGAATTTACTTGTTCAAGCCCTTTCAAAGCAATATATTTCGGTCACAATCTGCATTTTTCACGATTTTTAGTGAATATTTTAATTTTGCATTTACTTGTTCAAGCCTCTTCAAAACAATATGTTTCAGCCACAATCTGTATTTTTCACGATTTGTAGAAGAAATAATGAGATTTGAATTTACTTGTTCAAGCCTCCTCAAAACAGTATATTTCGGCTACAATCTGTATTTTTCACGATTTTTTGAAGAAATAATGGAATTTGAATTTCCTTGTTCAAGCCTCCTCAAAACAGTATATTTCGGCTACAATCTGTATTTTTCACGATTTGTAATGAAAATAATGGATTTTGAATTTACTTGTTCAAGCCCCTTCAAAACAGTATATTTCGGCCACAATCTGTATTTTTCACGATTTTTTGAAGAAATAATGGAATTTGAATTTCCTTGTTCAAGCCTCCTCAAAACAGTATATTTCGGCTACAATCTGTATTTTTCACGATTTGTAATGAAAATAATGGATTTTGAATTTACTTGTTCAAGCCCCTTCAAAACAATATATTTCGGCCACAATCTGTATTTTTCTCGATTTTTTGAAGAAATAATGGATTTTGAATTACTTGTTCAAGCCCCTTCAAAACAATATATTTCGGCCACAATCTGTATTTTTCACGATTTTTAGTGAAAATAATGGATTTTGAATTTACTTGTTCAAGCCTCCTCAAACACTATATTTCGGCTACAATCTGTATTTTTCACGATTTTTTAATGAAAATAATGCATTTTGAATTTACTTGTTCAAGCCCCTTCAAAACAATATATTTCGGCCACAATTGTATTTTTCACGATTTTTAGAAAAAATAATGGATTTTGAATTTACTTGTTTAAGCCCCTTCAAAACAATATATTTCGGTCACAATTGTATTTTTCACGATTTTTAGAAAAAATAATGGATTTTGAATTTACTTGTTCAAGCCACAATCTGTATTTTTCACGTTTTTTAGTGAAAATAATGGATTTTGAATTTACTTGTTCAAGCCTCCTCAAAACAATATATTTCGGCCACAATCTGTATTTTTCACGATTTTTAGTGAAAATAATGGATTTTGAATTTACTTGTTCAAGCCACAATCTGTATTTTTCACGTTTTTTAGTGAAAATAATGGAATTTGAATTTACTTGTTCAAGCCTCCTCAAAACAATATATTTCGGCTACAGTCTGTATTTTCCACGATTTTTTATGAAAATAATGGTTTTTGAATTTACTTGTTCAATCCCATTCAAAACAATATATTTCGGCCACAATCTGTATTTTTCACAATTTTTAATGAAAATAATGGATTTTGAATTTACTTGTTCAAGCCCCTTCAAAACAATATATTTCGGCTCAGTCTGTATTTTGTAATAATGGATTTTGAATTTACTTGTTCAAGCCCCTTCAAAACAATATATTTCGACTACAATCTGTATTTTTCACCATTTTTTAATGGACATAATAGATTTTGAATTTCCTTGTTCAAGCCTCCTCAAAACAATATATTTCGGCTAAAATCTGTATTTTTCAATAATGGATTTTGAATTTACTTGTTCAAGCCCCTTCAAAACAATATATTTCGGCCACAATCTGTATTTTTCACGATTTTTAATGAACATAATGGTTTTTGAATTTACTTGTTCAAGCCCCTTCAAAACAATATATTTCGGCTACAATCTGTTTTTTCACGATTTTTTGAAGAAATAATGGAATTTGAATTTACTTGTTCAAGCCTCCTCAAAACAATATATTTCGGCTACAGTCTGTATTTTTCACGATTTTTTATGAAAATAATGGTTTTTGAATTTACTTGTTCAAGCCCCTTCAAAGCAATATATTTCGGCTACAATCTGTACTTTTCACGATTTTTTAATGGACATAATAGATTTTGAATTTCCTTGTTCAAGCCTACTCAAAACAGTATATTTCGGCTACAATCTGTATTTTTGACGATTTTTAATGAACATAATGGTTTTTGAATTTACTTGTTCAAGCCCCTTCAAAACAATATATTTCGGCTGCAATCTGTATTTTTCACGATTTTTAATGAACATAATGGTTTTTGAATTTACTTGTTCAAGCCCCTTCCAAACAATATATTTCGGCTACAATCTGTACTTTTCACGATTTTTAATGAACATAATGGTTTTTGAATTTACTTGTTCAAGCCCCTTCAAAACAATATATTTCGGCTACAATCTGTACTTTTCACGATTTTTTAATGGACATAATAGATTTTGAATTTCCTTGTTCAAGCCTACTCAAAACAGTATATTTCGGCTACAATCTGTATTTTTCACGATTTTTTGAAAAAATAATGGATTTTGAATTTACTTGTTCAAGCCCCTTCAAACCAATATATTTCGGCCACAATCTGTATTTTTCAATATTTTTAATGAAAATAATAGATTTTGAATTTACTTGTTCAAGCCCCTTCAAAGCAATATATTTCGGTCACAATCTGCATTTTTCACGATTTTTAGTGAATATTTGGATTTTGGATTTGCTTGTTCAAACCTCTTCAAAACAATATGTTTCAGCCACAATCTGTATTTTTCACGATTTGTAGAAGAAATAATGAGATTTGAATTTACTTGTTCAAGCCTCCTCAAAACAGTATATTTCGGCTACAATCTGTATTTTTCATGATTTTTTGAAGAAATAATGGAATTTGAATTTCCTTGTTCAAGCCTCCTCAAAACAGTATATTTCGGCTACAATCTGTATTTTTCACGATTTTTAATGAAAATAATGGATTTTGAATTTACTTGTTCAAGCCCCTTCAAAACAATATATTTCGGCCACAATCTGTATTTTTCACGATTTTTAGAAGAAATAATGTGTTTAGATTTTACTTGTTCAAGCCTCCTCAAAACAGTATATTTCGGCCACAATCTGTATTTTTCACGATTTTTTGAAAAAATAATGGATTTTGAATTTACTTGTTCAAGCCCCTTCAAACCAATATATTTCGGCCACAATCTGTATTTTTCAATATTTTTAATGAAAATAATAGATTTTGAATTTACTTGTTCAAGCCCCTTCAAAGCAATATATTTCGGTCACAATCTGCATTTTTCACGATTTTTAGTGAATATTTGGATTTTGGATTTGCTTGTTCAAACCTCTTCAAAACAATATGTTTCAGCCACAATCTGTATTTTTCACGATTTGTAGAAGAAATAATGAGATTTGAATTTACTTGTTCAAGCCTCCTCAAAACAATATATTTCGGCTAAAATCTGTATTTTTCAATAATGGATTTTGAATTTACTTGTTCAAGCCCCTTCAAAACAATATATTTCGGCCACAATCTGTATTTTTCACGATTTTTAATGAACATAATGGTTTTTGAATTTACTTGTTCAAGCCCCTTCAAAACAATATATTTCGGCTACAATCTGTTTTTTTCACGATTTTTTGAAGAAATAATGGAATTTGAATTTACTTGTTCAAGCCTCCTCAAAACAATATATTTCGGCTACAGTCTGTATTTTTCACGATTTTTTATGAAAATAATGGTTTTTGAATTTACTTGTTCAAGCCCCTTCAAAACAATATATTTCGGCTACAATCTGTACTTTTCACGATTTTTTAATGGACATAATAGATTTTGAATTTCCTTGTTCAAGCCTACTCAAAACAGTATATTTCGGCTACAATCTGTATTTTTGACGATTTTTAATGAACATAATGGTTTTTGAATTTACTTGTTCAAGCCCCTTCAAAACAATATATTTCGGCTGCAATCTGTATTTTTCACGATTTTTAATGAACATAATGGTTTTTGAATTTACTTGTTCAAGCCCCTTCCAAACAATATATTTCGGCTACAATCTGTACTTTTCACGATTTTTAATGAACATAATGGTTTTTGAATTTACTTGTTCAAGCCCCTTCAAAACAATATATTTCGGCTACAATCTGTACTTTTCACGATTCTTTAATGGACATAATAGATTTTGAATTTCCTTGTTCAAGCCTACTCAAAACAGTATATTTCGGCTACAATCTGTATTTTTCACGATTTTTTGAAAAAATAATGGATTTTGAATTTACTTGTTCAAGCCCCTTCAAACCAATATATTTCGGCCACAATCTGTATTTTTCAATATTTTTAATGAAAATAATAGATTTTGAATTTACTTGTTCAAGCCCCTTCAAAGCAATATATTTCGGTCACAATCTGCATTTTTCACGATTTTTAGTGAATATTTGGATTTTGGATTTGCTTGTTCAAACCTCTTCAAAACAATATGTTTCAGCCACAATCTGTATTTTTCACGATTTGTAGAAGAAATAATGAGATTTGAATTTACTTGTTCAAGCCTCCTCAAAACAGTATATTTCGGCTACAATCTGTATTTTTCATGATTTTTTGAAGAAATAATGGAATTTGAATTTCCTTGTTCAAGCCTCCTCAAAACAGTATATTTCGGCTACAATCTGTATTTTTCACGATTTTTAATGAAAATAATGGATTTTGAATTTACTTGTTCAAGCCCCTTCAAAACAATATATTTCGGCCACAATCTGTATTTTTCACGATTTTTAGAAGAAATAATGTGTTTAGATTTTACTTGTTCAAGCCTCCTCAAAACAGTATATTTCGGCCACAATCTGTATTTTTCACGATTTTTAATGAACATAATGGTTTTTGAATTTACTTGTTCAAGCCCCTTCAAAACAATATATTTCGGCTACAATCTGTACTTTTCACGATTTTTAAATGGACATAATAGATTTTGAATTTCCTTGTTCAAGCTTACTCAAAACAGTATATTTCGGCTACAATCTGTATTTTTCACGATTTTTTGAAAAAATAATGGATTTTGAATTTACTTGTTCAAGCCCCTTCAAACCAATATATTTCGGCCACAATCTGTATTTTTCAATATTTTTAATGAAAATAATAGATTTTGAATTTACTTGTTCAAGCCCTTTCAAAGCAATATATTTCGGTCACAATCTGCATTTTTCACGATTTTTAGTGAATATTTTAATTTTGGATTTACTTGTTCAAGCCTCTCCAAAACAATATGTTTCAGCCACAATCTGTATTTTTCACGATTTGTAGAAGAAATAATGAGATTTGAATTTACTTGTTCAAGCCTCCTCAAAACAGTATATTTCGGCTACAATCTGTATTTTTCACGATTTTTTGAAGAAATAATGGAATTTGAATTTCCTTGTTCAAGCCTCCTTAAAACAGTATATTTCGGCTACAATCTGTATTTTTCACGATTTGTAATGAAAATAATGGATTTTGAATTTACTTGTTCAAGCCCCTTCAAAACAGTATATTTCGGCCACAATCTGTATTTTTCACGATTTTTTGAAGAAATAATGGAATTTGAATTTCCTTGTTCAAGCCTCCTCAAAACAGTATATTTCGGCTACAATCTGTATTTTTCACGATTTGTAATGAAAATAATGGATTTTGAATTTACTTGTTCAAGCCCCTTCAAAACAATATATTTCGGCCACAATCTGTATTTTTCACGATTTTTTGAAGAAATAATGGATTTTGAATTACTTGTTCAAGCCCCTTCAAAACAATATATTTCGGCCACAATCTGTATTTTTCACGATTTTTAGTGAAAATAATGGATTTTGAATTTACTTGTTCAAGCTTCCTCAAACACTATATTTCGGCTACAATCTGTATTTTTCACGATTTTTCAATGAAAATAATGCATTTTGAATTTACTTGTTCAAGCCCCTTCAAAACAATATATTTCGGCCACAATTGTATTTTTCACGATTTTTAGAAAAAATAATGGAATTTGAATTTACTTGTTCAAGCCTCCTCAAAACAATATATTTCGGCTACAGTCTGTATTTTCCACGATTTTTTATGAAAATAATGGTTTTTGAATTTACTTGTTCAATCCCATTCAAAACAATATATTTCGGCCACAATCTGTATTTTTCACAATTTTTAATGAAAATAATGGATTTTGAATTTACTTGTTCAAGCCCCTTCAAAACAATATATTTCGGCTCAGTCTGTATTTTGTAATAATGGATTTTGAATTTACTTGTTCAAGCCCCTTCAAAACAATATATTTCGACTACAATCTGTATTTTTCACCATTTTTTAATGGACATAATAGATTTTGAATTTCCTTGTTCAAGCCTCCTCAAAACAATATATTTCGGCTAAAATCTGTATTTTTCAATAATGGATTTTGAATTTACTTGTTCAAGCCCCTTCAAAACAATATATTTCGGCCACAATCTGTATTTTTCACGATTTTTAATGAACATAATGGTTTTTGAATTTACTTGTTCAAGCCCCTTCAAAACAATATATTTCGGCTACAATCTGTTTTTTCACGATTTTTTGAAGAAATAATGGAATTTGAATTTACTTGTTCAAGCCTCCTCAAAACAGTATATTTCGGCTACAGTCTGTATTTTTCACGATTTTTTATGAAAATAATGGTTTTTGAATTTACTTGTTCAAGCCCCTTCAAAACAATATATTTCGGCTACAATCTGTACTTTTCACGATTTTTTAATGGACATAATAGATTTTGAATTTCCTTGTTCAAGCCTACTCAAAACAGTATATTTCGGCTACAATCTGTATTTTTGACGATTTTTAATGAACATAATGGTTTTTGAATTTACTTGTTCAAGCCCCTTCAAAACAATATATTTCGGCTGCAATCTGTATTTTTCACGATTTTTAATGAACATAATGGTTTTTGAATTTACTTGTTCAAGCCCCTTCCAAACAATATATTTCGGCTACAATCTGTACTTTTCACGATTTTTAATGAACATAATGGTTTTTGAATTTACTTGTTCAAGCCCCTTCAAAACAATATATTTCGGCTACAATCTGTACTTTTCACGATTTTTTAATGGACATAATAGATTTTGAATTTCCTTGTTCAAGCCTACTCAAAACAGTATATTTCGGCTACAATCTGTATTTTTCACGATTTTTTGAAAAAATAATGGATTTTGAATTTACTTGTTCAAGCCCCTTCAAACCAATATATTTCGGCCACAATCTGTATTTTTCAATATTTTTAATGAAAATAATAGATTTTGAATTTACTTGTTCAAGCCCCTTCAAAGCAATATATTTCGGTCACAATCTGCATTTTTCACGATTTTTAGTGAATATTTGGATTTTGGATTTGCTTGTTCAAACCTCTTCAAAACAATATGTTTCAGCCACAATCTGTATTTTTCACGATTTGTAGAAGAAATAATGAGATTTGAATTTACTTGTTCAAGCCTCCTCAAAACAGTATATTTCGGCTACAATCTGTATTTTTCATGATTTTTTGAAGAAATAATGGAATTTGAATTTCCTTGTTCAAGCCTCCTCAAAACAGTATATTTCGGCTACAATCTGTATTTTTCACGATTTTTAATGAAAATAATGGATTTTGAATTTACTTGTTCAAGCCCCTTCAAAACAATATATTTCGGCCACAATCTGTATTTTTCACGATTTTTAGAAGAAATAATGTGTTTAGATTTTACTTGTTCAAGCCTCCTCAAAACAGTATATTTCGGCCACAATCTGTATTTTTCACGATTTTTTGAAAAAATAATGGATTTTGAATTTACTTGTTCAAGCCCCTTCAAACCAATATATTTCGGCCACAATCTGTATTTTTCAATATTTTTAATGAAAATAATAGATTTTGAATTTACTTGTTCAAGCCCCTTCAAAGCAATATATTTCGGTCACAATCTGCATTTTTCACGATTTTTAGTGAATATTTGGATTTTGGATTTGCTTGTTCAAACCTCTTCAAAACAATATGTTTCAGCCACAATCTGTATTTTTCACGATTTGTAGAAGAAATAATGAGATTTGAATTTACTTGTTCAAGCCTCCTCAAAACAATATATTTCGGCTAAAATCTGTATTTTTCAATAATGGATTTTGAATTTACTTGTTCAAGCCCCTTCAAAACAATATATTTCGGCCACAATCTGTATTTTTCACGATTTTTAATGAACATAATGGTTTTTGAATTTACTTGTTCAAGCCCCTTCAAAACAATATATTTCGGCTACAATCTGTTTTTTTCACGATTTTTTGAAGAAATAATGGAATTTGAATTTACTTGTTCAAGCCTCCTCAAAACAATATATTTCGGCTACAGTCTGTATTTTTCACGATTTTTTATGAAAATAATGGTTTTTGAATTTACTTGTTCAAGCCCCTTCAAAACAATATATTTCGGCTACAATCTGTACTTTTCACGATTTTTTAATGGACATAATAGATTTTGAATTTCCTTGTTCAAGCCTACTCAAAACAGTATATTTCGGCTACAATCTGTATTTTTGACGATTTTTAATGAACATAATGGTTTTTGAATTTACTTGTTCAAGCCCCTTCAAAACAATATATTTCGGCTGCAATCTGTATTTTTCACGATTTTTAATGAACATAATGGTTTTTGAATTTACTTGTTCAAGCCCCTTCCAAACAATATATTTCGGCTACAATCTGTACTTTTCACGATTTTTAATGAACATAATGGTTTTTGAATTTACTTGTTCAAGCCCCTTCAAAACAATATATTTCGGCTACAATCTGTACTTTTCACGATTCTTTAATGGACATAATAGATTTTGAATTTCCTTGTTCAAGCCTACTCAAAACAGTATATTTCGGCTACAATCTGTATTTTTCACGATTTTTTGAAAAAATAATGGATTTTGAATTTACTTGTTCAAGCCCCTTCAAACCAATATATTTCGGCCACAATCTGTATTTTTCAATATTTTTAATGAAAATAATAGATTTTGAATTTACTTGTTCAAGCCCCTTCAAAGCAATATATTTCGGTCACAATCTGCATTTTTCACGATTTTTAGTGAATATTTGGATTTTGGATTTGCTTGTTCAAACCTCTTCAAAACAATATGTTTCAGCCACAATCTGTATTTTTCACGATTTGTAGAAGAAATAATGAGATTTGAATTTACTTGTTCAAGCCTCCTCAAAACAGTATATTTCGGCTACAATCTGTATTTTTCATGATTTTTTGAAGAAATAATGGAATTTGAATTTCCTTGTTCAAGCCTCCTCAAAACAGTATATTTCGGCTACAATCTGTATTTTTCACGATTTTTAATGAAAATAATGGATTTTGAATTTACTTGTTCAAGCCCCTTCAAAACAGTATATTTCGGCCACAATCTGTATTTTTCACGATTTTTTGAAGAAATAATGTGTTTAGATTTTACTTGTTCAAGCCTCCTCAAAACAGTATATTTCGGCCACAATCTGTATTTTTCACGATTTTTAATGAACATAATGGTTTTTGAATTTACTTGTTCAAGCCCCTTCAAAACAATATATTTCGGCTACAATCTGTACTTTTCACGATTTTTAAATGGACATAATAGATTTTGAATTTCCTTGTTCAAGCTTACTCAAAACAGTATATTTCGGCTACAATCTGTATTTTTCACGATTTTTTGAAAAAATAATGGATTTTGAATTTACTTGTTCAAGCCCCTTCAAACCAATATATTTCGGCCACAATCTGTATTTTTCAATATTTTTAATGAAAATAATAGATTTTGAATTTACTTGTTCAAGCCCTTTCAAAGCAATATATTTCGGTCACAATCTGCATTTTTCACGATTTTTAGTGAATATTTTAATTTTGGATTTACTTGTTCAAGCCTCTCCAAAACAATATGTTTCAGCCACAATCTGTATTTTTCACGATTTGTAGAAGAAATAATGAGATTTGAATTTACTTGTTCAAGCCTCCTCAAAACAGTATATTTCGGCTACAATCTGTATTTTTCACGATTTGTAATGAAAATAATGGATTTTGAATTTACTTGTTCAAGCCCCTTCAAAACAGTATATTTCGGCCACAATCTGTATTTTTCACGATTTTTTGAAGAAATAATGGAATTTGAATTTCCTTGTTCAAGCCTCCTTAAAACAGTATATTTCGGCTACAATCTGTATTTTTCACGATTTGTAATGAAAATAATGGATTTTGAATTTACTTGTTCAAGCCCCTTCAAAACAGTATATTTCGGCCACAATCTGTATTTTTCACGATTTTTTGAAGAAATAATGGAATTTGAATTTCCTTGTTCAAGCCTCCTCAAAACAGTATATTTCGGCTACAATCTGTATTTTTCACGATTTGTAATGAACATAATGGTTTTTGAATTTACTTGTTCAAGCCCCTTCAAAACAATATATTTCGGCTACAATCTGTACTTTTCACGATTTTTAAATGGACATAATAGATTTTGAATTTCCTTGTTCAAGCTTACTCAAAACAGTATATTTCGGCTACAATCTGTATTTTTCACGATTTTTTGAAAAAATAATGGATTTTGAATTTACTTGTTCAAGCCCCTTCAAACCAATATATTTCGGCCACAATCTGTATTTTTCAATATTTTTAATGAAAATAATAGATTTTGAATTTACTTGTTCAAGCCCTTTCAAAGCAATATATTTCGGTCACAATCTGCATTTTTCACGATTTTTAGTGAATATTTTAATTTTGGATTTACTTGTTCAAGCCTCTCCAAAACAATATGTTTCAGCCACAATCTGTATTTTTCACGATTTGTAGAAGAAATAATGAGATTTGAATTTACTTGTTCAAGCCTCCTCAAAACAGTATATTTCGGCTACAATCTGTATTTTTCACGATTTTTAATGAACATAATGGTTTTTGAATTTACTTGTTCAAGCCCCTTCCAAACAATATATTTCGGCTACAATCTGTACTTTTCACGATTTTTAATGAACATAATGGTTTTTGAATTTACTTGTTCAAGCCCCTTCAAAACAATATATTTCGGCTACAATCTGTATTTTTCACGATTTTTTGAAGAAATAATGGAATTTGAATTTCCTTGTTCAAGCCTCCTTAAAACAGTATATTTCGGCTACAATCTGTATTTTTCACGATTTGTAATGAAAATAATGGATTTTGAATTTACTTGTTCAAGCCCCTTCAAAACAGTATATTTCGGCCACAATCTGTATTTTTCACGATTTTTTGAAGAAATAATGGAATTTGAATTTCCTTGTTCAAGCCTCCTCAAAACAGTATATTTCGGCTACAATCTGTATTTTTCACGATTTGTAATGAAAATAATGGATTTTGAATTTACTTGTTCAAGCCCCTTCAAAACAATATATTTCGGCCACAATCTGTATTTTTCACGATTTTTTGAAGAAATAATGGATTTTGAATTACTTGTTCAAGCCCCTTCAAAACAATATATTTCGGCCACAATCTGTATTTTTCACGATTTTTAGTGAAAATAATGGATTTTGAATTTACTTGTTCAAGCTTCCTCAAACACTATATTTCGGCTACAATCTGTATTTTTCACGATTTTTTAATGAAAATAATGCATTTTGAATTTACTTGTTCAAGCCCCTTCAAAACAATATATTTCGGCCACAATTGTATTTTTCACGATTTTTAGAAAAAATAATGGATTTTGAATTTACTTGTTTAAGCCCCTTCAAAACAATATATTTCGGTCACAATTGTATTTTCCACGATTTTTAGAAAAAATAATGGATTTTGAATTTACTTGTTCAAGCCACAATCTGTATTTTTCACGTTTTTTAGTGAAAATAATGGATTTTGAATTTACTTGTTCAAGCCTCCTCAAAACAATATATTTCGGCCACAATCTGTATTTTTCACGATTTTTAGTGAAAATAATGGATTTTAAATTTACTTGTTCAAGCCCATTCAAAACAATATATTTCGCCCACAATCTGCATTTTTCACGATTTTTATGAAAATAATGGATTTAGAATTTACTTGTTCAAGCCCCTTCAAAACAATATATTTCGGCCACAATCTGTATTTTTCACGATTTTTAGAAGAAATAATGTGTTTAGATTTTACTTGTTCAAACCTCCTCAAAACAGTATATTTCGGCCACAATCTGTATTTTTCACGATTTTTAATGAACATATTGGTTTTTGAATTTACTTGTTCAAGCTTCTTGAAAACAATATATTTTGGCTACAATCTGTATTTTTCAATATTTTTAATGAAAATTATAGATTTTGAATTTACTTGTTCAATCCCCTTCAAAGCAATATATTTCGGTCACAATCTGCATTTTTCACGATTTTTAGTGAATATTTGGATTTTGGATTTACTTGTACAAGCCTCTTCAAAACAATATGTTTCAGCCACAATCTGTATTTTTCACGATTTGTAGAAGAAATAATGTGATTTGAATTTACTTGTTCAAGCCTCCTCAAAACAGTATATTTCGGCTACAATCTGTATTTTTCACAATTTTTTGAAGAAATAATGGAATTTTAATTTCCTTGTTCAAGCCTCCTCAAAACAGTATATTTCGGTTACAATCTGTATTTTTCACGATTTTTAAAAAAAATAATGGATTTTGAATTTACTTGTTCAAGCCCCTTCAAAACAATATATTTCGGCTCAGTCTGTATTTTGTAATAATGGATTTTGAATTTACTTGTTCAAGCCCCTTCAAAACAATATATTTCGGCTCAGTCTGTATTTTGTAATAATGGATTTTGAATTTACTTGTTCAAGCCCCTTCAAAACAATATATTTCGGCCACAATCTGTATTTTTCACGATTATTACAAAAAATAATGGATTTTGAATTTACTTGTTCAAGCCCTTTGAAAACAATATATTTCGGCTACAATCTGTACTTTTCACGATTTTTTAATGGACATAATAGATTTTGAATTTCCTTGTTCAAGCCTACTCAAAACAGTATATTTCGGCTACAATCTGTATTTTTCACGATTTTTTGAAAAAATAATGGATTTTGAATTTACTTGTTCAAGCCCCTTCAAACCAATATATTTCGGCCACAATCTGTATTTTTCAATATTTTTAATGAAAATAATAGATTTTGAATTTACTTGTTCAAGCCCTTTCAAAGCAATATATTTCGGTCACAATCTGCATTTTTCACGATTTTTAGTGAATATTTTAATTTTGGATTTACTTGTTCAAGCCTCTCCAAAACAATATGTTTCAGCCACAATCTGTATTTTTCACGATTTGTAGAAGAAATAATGAGATTTGAATTTACTTGTTCAAGCCTCCTCAAAACAGTATATTTCGGCTACAATCTGTATTTTTCACGATTTTTTGAAGAAATAATGGAATTTGAATTTCCTTGTTCAAGCCTCCTCAAAACAGTATATTTCGGCTACAATCTGTATTTTTCACGATTTGTAATGAAAATAATGGATTTTGAATTTACTTGTTCAAGCCCCTTCAAAACAGTATATTTCGGCCACAATCTGTATTTTTCACGATTTTTTTAAGAAATAATGGAATTTGAATTTCCTTGTTCAAGCCTCCTCAAAACAGTATATTTCGGCTACAATCTGTATTTTTCACGATTTGTAATGAAAATAATGGATTTTGAATTTACTTGTTCAAGCCCCTTCAAAACAATATATTTCGGCCACAATCTGTATTTTTCTCGATTTTTTGAAGAAATAATGGATTTTGAATTACTTGTTCAAGCCCCTTCAAAACAATATATTTCGGCCACAATCTGTATTTTTCACGATTTTTAGTGAAAATAATGGATTTTGAATTTACTTGTTCAAGCCTCCTCAAACACTATATTTCGGCTACAATCTGTATTTTTCACGATTTTTTAATGAAAATAATGCATTTTGAATTTACTTGTTCAAGCCCCTTCAAAACAATATATTTCGGCCACAATTGTATTTTTCACGATTTTTAGAAAAAATAATGGATTTTGAATTTACTTGTTCAAGCCACAATCTGTATTTTTCACGTTTTTTAGTGAAAATAATGGATTTTGAATTTACTTGTTCAAGCCTCCTCAAAACAATATATTTCGGCCACAATCTGTATTTTTCACGATTTTTAGTGAAAATAATGGATTTTGAATTTACTTGTTCAAGCCACAATCTGTATTTTTCACGTTTTTTAGTGAAAATAATGGAATTTGAATTTACTTGTTCAAGCCTCCTCAAAACAATATATTTCGGCTACAGTCTGTATTTTTCACGATTTTTTATGAAAATAATGGTTTTTGAATTTACTTGTTCAATCCCATTCAAAACAATATATTTCGGCCACAATCTGTATTTTTCACAATTTTTAATGAAAATAATGGATTTTGAATTTACTTGTTCAAGCCCCTTCAAAACAATATATTTCGGCTCAGTCTGTATTTTGTAATAATGGATTTTGAATTTACTTGTTCAAGCCCCTTCAAAACAATATATTTCGACTACAATCTGTATTTTTCACCATTTTTTAATGGACATAATAGATTTTGAATTTCCTTGTTCAAGCCTCCTCAAAACAATATATTTCGGCTAAAATCTGTATTTTTCAATAATGGATTTTGAATTTACTTGTTCAAGCCCCTTCAAAACAATATATTTCGGCTACAATCTGTTTTTTTCACGATTTTTTGAAGAAATAATGGAATTTGAATTTACTTGTTCAAGCCTCCTCAAAACAATATATTTCGGCTACAGTCTGTATTTTTCACGATTTTTTATGAAAATAATGGTTTTTGAATTTACTTGTTCAAGCCTCCTCAAAACAATATATTTCGGCTACAGTCTGTATTTTTCACGATTTTTTATGAAAATAATGGTTTTTGAATTTACTTGTTCAATCCCATTCAAAACAATATATTTCGGCCACAATCTGTATTTTTCACAATTTTTAATGAAAATAATGGATTTTGAATTTACTTGTTCAAGCCCCTTCAAAACAATATATTTCGGCTCAGTCTGTATTTTGTAATAATGGATTTTGAATTTACTTGTTCAAGCCCCTTCAAAACAATATATTTCGACTACAATCTGTATTTTTCACCATTTTTTAATGGACATAATAGATTTTGAATTTCCTTGTTCAAGCCTCCTCAAAACAATATATTTCGGCTAAAAACTGTATTTTTCAATAATGGATTTTGAATTTACTTGTTCAAGCCCCTTCAAAACAATATATTTCGGCTACAATCTGTTTTTTTCACGATTTTTTGAAGAAATAATGGAATTTGAATTTACTTGTTCAAGCCTCCTCAAAACAATATATTTCGGCTACAGTCTGTATTTTTCACGATTTTTAATGAACATAATGGTTTTTGAATTTACTTGTTCAAGCCCCTTCAAAACAATATATTTCGGCTACAATCTGTTTTTTTCACGATTTTTTGAAGAAATAATGGAATTTGAATTTACTTGTTCAAGCCTCCTCAAAACAATATATTTCGGCTACAGTCTGTATTTTTCACGATTTTTTATGAAAATAATGGTTTTTGAATTTACTTGTTCAAGCCCCTTCAAAACAATATATTTCGGCTACAATCTGTACTTTTCACGATTTTTTAATGGACATAATAGATTTTGAATTTCCTTGTTCAAGCCTACTCAAAACAGTATATTTCGGCTACAATCTGTATTTTTGACGATTTTTAATGAACATAATGGTTTTTGAATTTACTTGTTCAAGCCCCTTCAAAACAATATATTTCGGCTGCAATCTGTATTTTTCACGATTTTTAATGAACATAATGGTTTTTGAATTTACTTGTTCAAGCCCCTTCCAAACAATATATTTCGGCTACAATCTGTACTTTTCACGATTTTTAATGAACATAATGGTTTTTGAATTTACTTGTTCAAGCCCCTTCAAAACAATATATTTCGGCTACAATCTGTACTTTTCACGATTTTTTAATGGACATAATAGATTTTGAATTTCCTTGTTCAAGCCTACTCAAAACAATATATTTCGGCTACAATCTGTATTTTACACGATTTTTTGAAAAAATAATGGATTTTGAATTTACTTGTTCAAGCCCCTTCAAACCAATATATTTCGGCCACAATCTGTATTTTTCAATATTTTTAATGAAAATAATAGATTTTGAATTTACTTGTTCAAGCCCCTTCAAAGCAATATATTTCGGTCACAATCTGCATTTTTCACGATTTTTAGTGAATATTTGGATTTTGGATTTGCTTGTTCAAGCCTCTTCAAAACAATATGTTTCAGCCACAATCTGTATTTTTCACGATTTGTAGAAGAAATAATGAGATTTGAATTTACTTGTTCAAGCCTACTCAAAACAGTATATTTCGGCTACAATCTGTATTTTTCACGATTTTTTGAAGAAATAATGGAATTTGAATTTCCTTGTTCAAGCCTCCTCAAAACAGTATATTTCGGCTACAATCTGTATTTTTCACGATTTGTAATGAAAATAATGGATTTTGAATTTACTTGTTCAAGCCCCTTCAAAACAGTATATTTCGGCCACAATCTGTATTTTTCACGATTTTTAGAAGAAATAATGTGTTTAGATTTTACTTGTTCAAGCCTCCTCAAAACAGTATATTTCGGCCACAATCTGTATTTTTGACGATTTTTAATGAACATAATGGTTTTTGAATTTACTTGTTCAAGCCCCTTCAAAACAATATATTTCGGCTGCAATCTGTATTTTTCACGATTTTTAATGAACATAATGGTTTTTGAATTTACTTGTTCAAGCCCCTTCAAAACAATATACTTCGGCTACAATCTGTACTTTTCACGATTTTTTGAAGAAATAATGGAATTTGAATTTCCTTGTTCAAGCCTCCTCAAAATAGTATATTTCGGCTATAATCTGTATTTTTCACGATTTTTAATGAAAATAATGGATTTTGAATTTACTTGTTCAAGCCCCTTCAAACCAATATATTTCGGCCACAATCTGTATTTTTCAATATTTTTAATGAAAATAATAGATTTTGAATTTACTTGTTCAAGCCCTTTCAAAGCAATATATTTCGGTCACAATCTGCATTTTTCACGATTTTTAGTGAATATTTTAATTTTGGATTTACTTGTTCAAGCCTCTCCAAAACAATATGTTTCAGCCACAATCTGTATTTTTCACGATTTGTAGAAGAAATAATGAGATTTGAATTTACTTGTTCAAGCCTCCTCAAAACAGTATATTTCGGCTACAATCTGTATTTTTCACGATTTTTTGAAGAAATAATGGAATTTGAATTTCCTTGTTCAAGCCTCCTCAAAACAGTATATTTCGGCTACAATCTGTATTTTTCACGATTTGTAATGAAAATAATGGATTTTGAATTTACTTGTTCAAGCCCCTTCAAAACAGTATATTTCGGCCACAATCTGTATTTTTCACGATTTTTTGAAGAAATAATGGAATTTGAATTTCCTTGTTCAAGCCTCCTCAAAACAGTATATTTCGGCTACAATCTGTATTTTTCACGATTTGTAATGAAAATAATGGATTTTGAATTTACTTGTTCAAGCCCCTTCAAAACAATATATTTCGGCCACAATCTGTATTTTTCACGATTTTTTGAAGAAATAATGGATTTTGAATTACTTGTTCAAGCCCCTTCAAAACAATATATTTCGGCCACAATCTGTATTTTTCACGATTTTTAGTGAAAATAATGGATTTTGAATTTACTTGTTCAAGCCTCCTCAAACACTATATTTCGGCTACAATCTGTATTTTTCACGATTTTTTAATGAAAATAATGCATTTTGAATTTACTTGTTCAAGCCCCTTCAAAACAATATATTTCGGCCACAATTGTATTTTTCACGATTTTTAGAAAAAATAATGGATTTTGAATTTACTTGTTTAAGCCCCTTCAAAACAATATATTTCGGTCACAATTGTATTTTCCACGATTTTTAGAAAAAATAATGGATTTTGAATTTACTTGTTCAAGCCACAATCTGTATTTTTCACGTTTTTTAGTGAAAATAATGGATTTTGAATTTACTTGTTCAAGCCTCCTCAAAACAATATATTTCGGCCACAATCTGTATTTTTCACGATTTTTAGTGAAAATAATGGATTTTAAATTTACTTGTTCAAGCCCATTCAAAACAATATATTTCGCCCACAATCTGCATTTTTCACGATTTTTATGAAAATAATGGATTTAGAATTTACTTGTTCAAGCCCCTTCAAAACAATATATTTCGGCCACAATCTGTATTTTTCACGATTTTTAGAAGAAATAATGTGTTTAGATTTTACTTGTTCAAACCTCCTCAAAACAGTATATTTCGGCCACAATCTGTATTTTTCACGATTTTTAATGAACATATTGGTTTTTGAATTTACTTGTTCAAGCTTCTTGAAAACAATATATTTTGGCTACAATCTGTATTTTTCAATATTTTTAATGAAAATAATAGATTTTGAATTTACTTGTTCAATCCCCTTCAAAGCAATATATTTCGGTCACAATCTGCATTTTTCACGATTTTTAGTGAATATTTGGATTTTGGATTTACTTGTTCAAGCCTCTTCAAAACAATATGTTTCAGCCACAATCTGTATTTTTCACGATTTGTAGAAGAAATAATGTGATTTGAATTTACTTGTTCAAGCCTCCTCAAAACAGTATATTTCGGCTACAATCTGTATTTTTCACAATTTTTTGAAGAAATAATGGAATTTTAATTTCCTTGTTCAAGCCTCCTCAAAACAGTATATTTCGGTTACAATCTGTATTTTTCACGATTTTTAAAAAAAATAATGGATTTTGAATTTACTTGTTCAAGCCCCTTCAAAACAATATATTTCGGCTCAGTCTGTATTTTGTAATAATGGATTTTGAATTTACTTGTTCAAGCCTCCTCAAAACAGTATATTCTGCTAAAATCTGTATTTTTCACGATTTTTTAATGAAAATAATGGATTTTGAATTTACTTGTTCAAGCCACTTCAAAACAATATGTTTCAGCCACAATTGTATTTTTCACGATTTTTAGAAAAAATAATGGATTTTGAATTTACTTATTCAAGCCTCCTCAAAACAGTATATTCCGGCTACAATCTGTATTTTTCACGATTTTTTGAAAAAATAATGGATTTTGAATTTACTTGTTCAAGCCCCTTCAAAACAATATATTTCGGCCACAATCTGTATTTTTCACGATTATTACAAAAAATAATGGATTTTGAATTTACTTGTTCAAGCCCTTTGAAAACAATATATTTCGGCTACAATCTGTACTTTTCACGATTTTTTAATGGACATAATAGATTTTGAATTTCCTTGTTCAAGCCTACTCAAAACAGTATATTTCGGCTACAATCTGTATTTTTCACGATTTTTTGAAAAAATAATGGATTTTGAATTTACTTGTTCAAGCCCCTTCAAACCAATATATTTCGGCCACAATCTGTATTTTTCAATATTTTTAATGAAAATAATAGATTTTGAATTTACTTGTTCAAGCCCCTTCAAAGCAATATATTTCTGTCACAATCTGCATTTTTCACGATTTTTACTGAATATTTGGATTTTGGATTTACTTGTTCAAGCTTCTTCAAAACAATATGTTTCAGCCACAATCTGTATTTTTCACGATTTGTAGAAGAAATAATGAGATTTGAATTTACTTGTTCAAGCCTCCTCAAAACAGTATATTTCGGCTACAATCTGTATTTTTCACGATTTTTTGAAGAAATAATGGAATTTGAATTTCCTTGTTCAAGCCTCCTCAAAACAGTATATTTCGGCTACAATCTGTATTTTTCACGATTTTTTGAAGAAATAATGGAATTTGAATTTCCTTGTTCAAGCCTCCTCAAAACAGTATATTTCGCCTACAATCTGTATGTTTCACGATTTTTAGAAGAAATAATGTGTTTTGAATTTACTTGTTCAAGCCCCTTCAAAAAAATATATTTCGGCCACAATCTGTATTTTTCACGATTTTTAGAAGAAATAATGTGTTTTGAATTTTCTTGTTCAAGCCCCTTCAAAACAATATATTTCGGCCACAATCTGTATTTTTCACGATTTGTAGAAGAAATAATGTGATTTGAATTTACTTGTTCAAGCCTCCTCAAAACAATATATTTCGGCCACAATCTGTATTTTTCACGATTTTTAGTGAAAATAATGGATTTTGAATTTACTTGTTCAAGCCCCTTCAAAACAGTATATTTCGGCTAAAATCTGTATTTTTCACGATTTTTAGAAAAAATAATGTGTTTTGAATTTACTTGTTCAAGTCCCTTCAAAACAATATTTTTCGGCTACAATCTGTATTTTCACGATTTTTAATGAAAATAATAGATTTTAAATTTACTTGTTCAAGACCATTCAAAACAATATATTTCGGCCACAATCTGCATTTTTCACGAATTTTAGAAGAAATAATGTGTTTAGATTTTACTTGTTCAAGCCCCTTCAAAACAATATATTTCGGCCACAATCTGTATTTTTCACGATTTTTAGAAGAAATAATGTGTTTAGATTTTACTTGTTCAAACCTCCTCAAAACAGTATATTTCGGCTACAATCTGTATTTTTCACGATTTTTAATGAACATATTGGTTTTTGAATTTACTTGTTCAAGCCCCTTCAAAACAATATATTTCGGCTACAATCTGTATTTTTCAATATTTTTAAAGAAAATAATAGATTTTGAATTTACTTGTTCAAGCCCCTTCAAAGCAATATATTTCGGTCACAATCTGCATTTTTCACGATTTTTAGTGAATATTTGGATTTTGGATTTACTTGTTCAAGCCTCTTCAAAACAATATGTTTCAGCCACAATCTGTATTTTTCACGATTTGTAGAAGAAATAATGTGATTTGAATTTACTTGTTCAAGCGTCCTCAAAACAGTATATTTCGGCTAAAATCTGTATTTTTCACGATTTTTTGAAGAAATAATGGAATTTTAATTTCCTTGTTCAAGCCTCCTCAGAACAGTATATTTCGGCTACAATCTGTATTTTTCACGATTTTTAAAAAAAATAATGGATTTTGAATTTACTTGTTCAAGCCCCTTCAAAACAATATATTTCGGCTCAGTCTGTATTTTGTAATAATGGATTTTGAATTTACTTGTTCAAGCCCCTTCAAAACAATATATTTCGGCTCAGTCTGTATTTTGTAATAATGGATTTTGAATTTACTTGTTCAAGCCTCCTCAAAACAGTATATTTCGGCTACAATCTGTATTTTTCACGATTTTTAGTGAAAATAATGGATTTTGAATTTACTTATTCAAGCCTCCTCAAAACAGTATATTTCGGCTACAATCTGTATGTTTCACGATTTTTAGAAGAAATAATGTGTTTTGAATTTACTTGTTCAAGCCCCTTCAAAAAAATATATTTCGGCCACAATCTGTATTTTTCACGATTTGTAGAAGAAATAATGTGTTTTGAATTTACTTGTTCAAGCCTCCTCAAAACAATATATTTCGGCCACAATCTGTATTTTTCACGATTTGTAGAAAAAATAATGTTTTTTTTTTTTTTTTTTTTTTTTGTTAGCTTATTTTTTTTTATTGAATCTTTCTTAAATACAAGAAACTAACAACAAGTATTAAAATCTTACAAACTAAATAAAACTATGTGATATCCCCTACGTTCCATCACAATTTGGTGAGTCGCGAGATGTAGCAATTTTACAGCATATTCAGTGTGTCTTTTCTTTTTAATCGACGATGCCCCTTGCTCAGCAACAATTGCCTAGCAAGGGGATTCGGATGATTGTGTAATTTTTGAATGTAGCTTCTGCAGGACATTGCAACTTCCTCAGAAATTGTGGATACATTTAAATCTCGATGGATGTTAACGTTCCTCATATACCAAGGCGCGTTTACAATAATTCGCAGACACTTGGATTGTATTCGCTGCAATTTTTCGATATTAGAGGGAGATGCGGTGCCCCAAAACTGAATACCATAAGTCCAGATTGGTTTCAGGATTGCTTTATATAATAGCACTTTGTATTCAAGATTCAACTTTGATCTTTTGTGTAACAGCCACCATAACTGATTCATTTTAAGCTTGATCTGAGTTTTCTTTGCCTCTATGTGATTTTTCCATGTCAGCCTTCTGTCGAGGTGAATACCCAAGTACTTTGTTGAGGAACATTGTGGAACTGATTGGCCATTAATTTTAAGTGGGGGACATGTATCTAGCCTTAGCGTGAAGGTTACATGTACGCTCTTTGATTCATTGACTTTTATACGCCATTTTGCTAGCCAGATTTCGAGAGAATCGACATGAGTCTGCAGGAGTTTAGTAGCTTCTATGGGGTTAGAGCGAGAGCACAATATTGCCGTATCATCAGCAAAGGTCGATATGAATGTATAGTTATTGTTGGGCATATCTGAAGTGTATAAGAGATACAGTAAGGGACCCAAAACGCTTCCTTGAGGAACGCCAGCGTGAATATCCAATGGATTTGTTGTGTAATCCTTGTGATGTACGAGAAATTGTCTTTTCGTGAGGTAGCTACTAAGCAATGAGGAGACATTTGCAGGCAGTAATAGTTTGAGTTTGTAAATAAGGCCATCGTGCCATACTTTATCGAAAGCTTGAGTGATATCAAGAAAGACAGCTGAGCAATACTTTTTTTCTTCAAAAGTGTTCCTTATCAGAGTTACAATGCGGTGGACTTGTTCTATTGTGCCGTGCTGTTTTCTAAATCCAAACTGATGTTGAGGAATCAGTTGGTTGAGATTAATAAATGGAGTTATATTCATGACAAGTAGCTTTTCGAATACTTTAGAAAGTAGAGGCAGGAGGCTGATAGGTCTGTACGATGCAACTTTTGTAGGGTCTTTTCCTGGTTTTGCTATCATAATAATTTTTGAAGTTTTCCAGCATTTGGGATAGTGTTTAATACGAAGGATAGCATTGAAAATGTGCATCAGATGAATTACTGAAGCCGGAGGTAGCTCTTTTATCATTTTACCGGTAATTTTATCTGGACCAGGTGATTTTTTTGGGTTTAAATCTTTATAAATTGCTTTGAATATGTCCTTTTTTTTAATTTTGAGCGTTATTGAGCAAGGTTGAGAAGTTAATATTGGTAATGAGGACTGTGAAGAGGGTGGATTGGGTGTAAACACACTTTTTAGGTGGTTTGCAAAAGCCAAACCCTTCTCACAGTTGCTTCTAGCCCAATTACCGTCACTCAAACGGATGGGGGAATCAGTGAGAATTGGCCGATTTGATTTTTTTGCTGATTTCCACAAAGAGTAGTCTGACGCTTCACCAGGTGTTAATTTCGCTATGTGCTCTTCTAACTCTTTGTTGTTTTTATTTTTTAAGGCTTGCTTTAACTTTCGAGTGCAGTGCTGTAGCTGTGTTTTCAGATTCGGTGATCTGAATTCTTGCCATTGTCTTCGGAGTCTTCTTTTTTGTCTTACTAGCAATTCAATATCGGCTGGTGTGTATGGGCTATAGTTTGATTGCTTGCATACCTTTGTGCAGGTGGCTGAGCTGAGAGCTAATGAGAGCAGCTGGTTGAATTTTTCGAGTGCTGAGTCTACATCGTGTCCATTTCTTAATACAGTACTCAGAGGAAGATGGGAATTTATATATTTCTTGAATTTTAACCAGTCTATTTTCTTTCTAACGCAATTGCTTTGGGGGCTTGGTGATTTTATAGATATTACCGTGGGTGAGTGGTCAGATGATAGATCATAATTACACTCTGTGGAGATATTTTCCATCTGCAAACCTTTGGCGACTCCAAAGTCTATGAGATCGGGTATTTTCCTCTTGTCCGTCGGCCAATATGTCGGTTGACCATTTGAAATAACATCGTAGCCGTGGTTAGTGATGATTGAACATAGTCTTTTGCCTTTTGGAGTTATTAATCGGGAGCCCCAGTGAGTGTGTTTGGCGTTGAAATCGCCAGCAACCAAGAATTTGCTACCAAGAGTTGAGAAAAATTCTTTATATTGCTGTTCGGTAATACTGTATCTTGGGGGACAGTATATCGCAGATATTACTAGCTTAGAGATGTATTCTTCCAGACATATAGATGTTGCTTGCAAGTAGACGCTACTAAAATCTTCAAGAACATGATGTTTTATTCTGATTTTTATCAATATGGCAGTTCCTCCGCGTGCCTTACCATGCGGATGATTTGTGGTGTACAGTTTGAAATATGGTATTTGGTAGCAATTTTTGTCAGTGAAATGGGTCTCAGATATCATCATTATGTCGATTTGGCTGGATTCAAGGAATTGAATTAGCTCCAAACGGTGCTGGCTTAAGCCGTTGGCGTTCCAGTGGCATATCTTGAGACAACTCATGGTCTGGATAGCAATGTTTGGAGTAACATCGATTGATTTTTCATCATTTCTTGCATCATTGTTTGCATTGAGTTCATGAATTGGTTCATATTCTGAATCAATGTTTGAAGCAAATGTTCAAGGGTACTTGGCTGTTGGGTGGGCAGTGAGTGTTTCTGCTCATTATTTACATTGCTTTGTTGGTGTGGGTTTT